>CM043363.1:46788279-47253279 GCA_023718395.1 Leucaspius delineatus | reverse complement strand
TAATGATCACAATTAAAGTTTTAATTTTATTAAATTGAACAAGTAGGCTACTTAAATAACATTCAGCATTCAGTCAAATATTCTAAAAGATGTAGGCTATTATTAATAATAATGTTTATTTATTTATTTATTTTATTACAGATAGAACAAATAAATTAATAATAATGACTGTTATTTCAACAAAATATCTCGTTATTTCGAAATAATATGTGTGCGTGCATCTGTAAATCCGGTGACGCGTGTATTGATTTTTATTAATAAAAACAATAAAGTGTTTTCTCTAAAAGTGTCGACTCAGCTGCAAGATGAAGTTGACGATGGCCATCTCCGTGTGAACGCACTTATAGAGAGAAATGCACATAAATAGGCCTAATGGATTACATAATCAGAGAGTATAGCCTTTTTCCTTTTTCGTTTTGAATTATTTCGTTTAAAGACATTTCAAGCTTTGTGTATTTGATGTATTTGTCATGTCTGTGTGAGGCATACACTGAGTTTCGTGCTGCAGTTCACGTGCAATGCAAGTGAGCGTGCGGGCGCCTCCGTTATATTTGTTTCGTATTCAATAAATAGGCCTACAGGCAAATGGTTGATGAAAATTTGATTAAAATTAAGATACAATTTATACAAAACGAAATTCACTTTAAAGAAAGGCTTTCTAAACAACTTCAACTTCAACGGACAAAATCATGTCTGACCCGCTCCATGTCTCATATTGCGCATCCTATCTTACTCGGTCGTGCTGTTCACTTTTCATAAATCAACATAAATGAAAAAAAAAAAAAAAAAAAAAAAACATTATAATATTTTAACAAATATGAAACTAAATGCGCTTTTTTAATGGCTACAACGGCATAGTATGCCTACATACTCTCTATTTGTACACATTTCTGCACATTAATTTAATTCTGAATTTTGCACACACAAGTGAAAGGCATTTGTTCAAATCAAGTTCACGGATAATTGTGCGTTATTAATCATTATGATACTAAAATCCTGACAAATATGCTATGTACAAAAAATCAGATGAGCCCATAATATGAACGCATTTACACGTTAAGCATTTTCCTCCCATATATAGAAAACCATTATAAGAACGCTTAATGTGGCAGATTAGAATGTCCCCTTATTATGTCGAAATAACGAGATATAATGTCGATACTAGGCTACTGTGTACACCGTGGTCTCCTTTTTGATCAGCAGAAACGATTTTTGCTTGTTTGGGATCTGACTGTCTAGCGTCTTTTTGACATTTTTCCCCTGAGTGAAACGATCGAGGCTAACATCAATCTCAACTCGTACAACAAGCGCGCAAGTCATGTGTCACAAACATTGAACACTAAAACAGTAATTTTATTTTATTTCATTTAGGCAATTAATTTTATTGACACGGGAGGTGCCGGATCCAATAAAAAAGGTTCCGGATCCAATGTCGGAGGTGCCGGAACATGTTCCGGCGTGTTCCGGCTCAAATTAAGCCCTGGTTAGTTATAAAGAAAGATAGATTAGTTAGAAAGAAAGATAGATAAGTTAGTTAGAAAAAAAGATAGATAAGTTAGAAAGAAAGATAGATAAGTAGTTAAAATGATATATAGATTGGTAAGAAAGAAAGATAGATAGATTAGTAAGAAAGAAAGAAAGATAGATTAGTAAGAAAGAAAGAAAGATAGATTAGTTAGAAAGAAAGATAGATAGAAAGATAAGTTAGTTAGAAAGATAGATAGATAGATAAGTTAGTTAGAAAGATAGATAGATTAGTAAGAAATAAAGATAGATAAGTTAGTTAGAAAGATAGATAGAAAGATAAGTTCGTTAGAAAGATAGATAAAAAGATAAGTTAGTTAGAAAGATAGATAGATAAGTTAGTTAGAAAGATAGATAGATTAGTAAGAAATAAAGAAAGATAAGTTAGTTAGAAAGAAAGATAGATAAGTTAATTAGAAAGAAAGATAGATTAGTTAGAAAGAAAGATAGAAAGAAAGATAGATAGCTAGAAAGATAAGTTAGTTAGAAAAAAGATAGATAAGTTAGAAAGAAAGATAGATAAGTTAGTTAAAAAGATAAATAGATTAGTAAGAAAGATAGTTAGAAAGAAAGATAGATTAGTTAGAAAGAAAGATAGATAGATAGATAAGTTAGTTAGAAAGATAGATAGATTAGAAAGAAAGATAGATAAGTTAGTTAAAAAGATAGATAGATTAGTAAGAAAGAAAGATAGATTAGTTAGTTAGAAAGAAAGATAGATTAGTAAGAAAGATAGATAGATAAGTTAGTTAGAAAGATAGATAAGTTAGAAAGATAGATAAGTTAGTTAAAAAGATAGATAGATTAGTAAGAAAGAAAGAAAGATAGATTAGTTAGTTAGAAAGAAAGATAGATTAGTTAGAAAGAAAGATAGATAGATAAGTTAGTTAGAAAGATAGATAGATTAGTAAGAAAGAAAGATAGATAAGTTAGTTAGAAAGATAGATAGAAAGATAAGTTAGATATAAAGATAAGATAGATAGATAGATAGATAGATAGATAGATAGATAGATAGATAGATAGATAGATAGATAGATAGATAGATAGATAGATCATTAAATGGTAGTTTAATTGAGTCTAGGGCTTCAGGGAGTTTAGATTTGAGTTTTTGGCTTGTACACTAATGGGCCACCGTAGTCTTGGCTCAATTTGAGCGGTCTGCCATGTAAGTGTATGGGATTTTTATGGTTTTTAATATTAATTTTTAAGAAAATTGAAAGTCAAATCAGTCTGAAAAGATATAGCACACCAAGTCAGAACAGTATGAAGGTCTGACCCGAGTTTGGAGTATGTAGCTTGAACGGTCTAGGAGGAGTTAGAGTCAGAAAATTTGCGGTCAGAAAAAGAATAATAATAATAAGTTTAAATAGGATTTAGGTAAGTTGGCTTTCTCAAGCCAACTTAATAAGCAATAGGAATTTCAACAATTCACAGAGATGAATAAAAAAAAAATCAAATACACATTTCACATATTCACATTTTTGTAAATAGTTATTTGTTTCCCTCTTATTAGGTATACTTCAAACTTGAGTCCCCCAAACTCTCACTCAAATTCAAAATACTCTTTAACCAAATACTAAGCCGGCAATAGGAGCTCACACTTAACCTTCAATCGGTAAGTCTTTCATTGTCACGTTGCAGGCCTGTTTGATGCTGTGGTACGTTGTGGTCAACAAACAAACAAAAGACCGCTTCACTCAACACTGAGCAACAAACAAAAAAAAATACCTTAATATCCCCAATCAGAAGAGCGTGTTTCACCTCACGACGTTAGATGTCCGTCAACCCCACGATCGCGGCGATTTCCTTATAAGGCCACAGGAATTCCGAGCACTCACGTTAACTCAAGTCATCTGGACTCATCCTCATCTGAAACTGCCACGAATCCTCATGCTGACGACTCGCCAACCATCTCTGTAGTATAAGTTTCTGTTCTCGTTTTGACAACACCCTTACTACATCCCCTATTGAAACACATTATAGCATTAGTTATACTATATATTTTGTGAAACAATATCACACCAGATGAGCGCACGCTCTTCTCTCTCGTGCTCTCTCGATTCTTCCTCGTGCTCTCTCGATTCTTCCTCGTTCAACTTTGCCCTCAATTCTTCCCGCCCCCTTCACCTTAATCTAGGGCATTGATTGGACACCCAACATGGACAAGTGAATTCGATTGGATAAACAATAGAAATATCAAAAAACAAAAATAATAAAAATAATAAATATCAACTTAATTAACATAGAACTTATTCACAACCATATACATTTATAAAATGCACATGAAATATAAACATGTATATAAAAAAAAAACCTTGCAAATTATTACACTGGGTTACACCCTCCCCTTTCTAATTGTCTGAATGTCCTCATCAGACATTTAAATCAAAACTTTACGGTCTATACCTCGTTGTTCATTTAGTTATTTTAACTCTGACCTAGTTTAATAATGACCCCTCTATGGACTATTTCAATTGGGTGGTCACTACTTCTTCCTGGTTTGTCATAAGTCAGTCTTATAACAGGCTTCACAGGTCTCTTACTATGGGATCTCTGACTAGAAGGCATAACCGCTTTTGATCTTGGACACCTCCTTTCAGAGATAGTCACAGTGTCGGGTTCAACTTCTGAGTCTGACTCTGATTCACCAACAATGTCGTTGTCAGTGCACTCTTCCTCAACCTGATCACTTTCCTCCTGATCAGTATCACCAGCTACTTGCTCATATGCATTGCTATCCGGAGATCTGTCTCTTGTCATCTTATTTTTCAACAACTTGTGCACATACTTCTGGTAAGGCACATTAAACCTTTCACACTCTGACTCGGAGGATTCTGTCATCTCAGGTAAGTGGTTTTGGGTTTCTTTTAGCACTTTTTTGTGTGTTTGGTTTGAGTTTGAATGTTTTCTTGCCTTTTCAGGTGTTACATATCCTGGACTCCTCTCCAGCATTCTCACAGACTGTCCAATGGGTAAGAGCAGGGTTCGAATTACAAAGTGGCTTTCGGGGGAGCCCTATATTTTCCAATCCTCCCTGACTGACTTTAACACTTTTGGTGCATGTTAGGGCATTTAAAACAATAGGTTTACAGTAAACCTATTGTTTACTTAGTAAACCGTTTACTTCAAAACGCAAGCGTCAGTCAGTGTTGTAAGTGTTAGGGCAAACAGCTCTGTCCACGGTTCTGAATCAACCGCGCTTAGGCCTACATCATGCAAATCATGATAAAAACAGAATAACTCACATAACAATCATAAAAAAATACATCAATATTAAATAGGATTAGGGCCAATCCTCACAAACGCACAGATCAAGTAATTAATTCCATGATTCTTACCTTAAATCAGAAGTGACCACAGAGGCCTGGGGTCTTCTGTCTTTGCTTTCCGTCCTGTAACCCAGGATGTTGAGGGTCAGTGACCGGCTTTAATCCAAGATGATACAAAAGGCAGAGGGTCAAATTGCTCCAAAGGGGGTCCATTCAGATCCACGAATAGAAGCGAGGAGAGGCTTTGTTCACGCAACTTGTTGCGATACTTGCTGTCAGTAGAATTCATGGCAGAAAATCCCCTCTCACACTCAGCTGAGGACGGCAAGTAAGTCAGACTTGCTGTTTGAAGTTTGACAAGCGTTTTCCCTGGTGCTCTGTTTTGCAATTTAAAGTCCCGGAACTCCTCGACAGCCTCTCGGGCCGGTTCTCCCAGTGTTTTTGCCAATGCTCGAACCTCAGTTTCCCCATATAGGATACGGGCGCTATGTTGCTGTGGCCAAAAGCGTTTATCCAGCGGTTTCAGCATCTGAACAAGGTCCGGTTCGGGCAGTCTCTTCTTTAGGCTGTTGATAATAGACTGATTGAACTGAAGACGGTTTATCTTCGGCCTGCTCTCTGAAAGCTCAACATCTTTGAACAGGCCAGTCGATATGCGTTGTTCGGCTTTTTGTGTGGATTTTCCTCCACTTGCTTTCATGGCTGTCAAGACGTCAATGGTCTGCTGAATGTGGCAACTTGCATCAACTAAAGATGTTTGTTTGCGTTGCAGTTTTAGCGACAGATTTTGTAGTTCTCGCAGGACATCCTTCATACATGCCAAATCAGCCAAAAAACCTGTGCTTGTAAGGAGTTTGTGCAGGCCCCTGAATTTCTGCCTCTCTGTGTCGCAGCGAGATGCGTCTTCCATGGCTGTTCTGAATTGGTGCGCCAGTGCAGGATAATCGTTCCATACTGCCTTCACAGTGCGAAAACTACTAGCCACCCAACGAATTGTAAAGATTTGACCTATTTTTAGGATTTGCATGTTCAAACCTGTAGCTGCCTCCTGGAGCAAACGGGCGTTTTTTGATGACTGGTTATAGAGGGCGTAAAGTTTTGAGATAAAAAACTCAAATTGGTTACATCCAGCTACTTCCTTAAGTGAGTCTTTGACAGCTAACTCAAGTCGGTGAGCTAGACAGTGTATTGACTGAACTTTGGGGAAATCTTGTTTGAGTTTAGTGACGAGTCCGCCGACTCTGCCCGTCAGTACCGCTGCTCCATCCGTTGCAATGCAGATGAGATTTTTTCCCAGAAACTCATCATCCAGTCCCGCTTGTCTCAAGCTTTTCCTCAAACTTTTGTACATCGATTCGGCATCCGTGCCTTCTGAAAGCTCAACGATATCTAAAAAAACATTATCCACTTCCCCCGTTCCTGTCATGTCACACCGCACATAAATGATCATATAAGCCAGGCCATGAACTGTGCTCTCATCTATCGTAATACTGATTCGTGATCCCAGTTCTTTTATTTTTGAAACAAATTTAGCTCTCATTTCACTGGCGATATGTCCGATTATTTCAGCACAAGCATGGTCTGATTTGTGCACATTTCCCACGTTTGGACCATTAAGTTTTTGAAGGGACATTACAGCAGGGAGCTTTCTGTAGGCCATTTTTTCCTTGGCCACCATATAAGCAGATCTGAAAGACGTAGCTGTTTCTTGCATTAAATTAGCATTTACTTCAAGTACCTTGTTTGGGAGCACATCCTTTTCCTTCATCTCCGAAATCTCAACCGCTCTTTTGTGTGCCAAACTGTCCCGATGCTTGTAAATCTTTTTCCGCAGGTTATTCTGTGACTCGCTGCTGACCTCTCCATTCATCCATTCCTCTGACAGATGTACTCCCGTTGCTCTTTCGGCGAGCAACTGGCTTTTTGCCTCCATGCATACTGTACATCCTAACTTCTGATTTTTGGAGTAGAGCCATGTATTCCTGATTCTCCACTCACTCCATTGCTTTGTTGTCCAGTTGAAAGGTGTTGCCTGATCGCCTGGTCCGCTGCAGGTCGCAGCGGTGGTTTCTGGCGCCAAAGTCTCGCTATCCTCTGTGCTGGTGCTGTCACTAGCAGCAACTTTTAGCGGCGGCGGCGGTATCACCGGCAAACTAGTTGTAGCTGGTGCGCTGTCATCACTCCTCTTCGTTTGTTTTGTAAATCCAAATTGACTGAGGTTTGGCTGCTTTCGTTTTGACATTCTTATTAGTATCCACAGAGTGTTCCAAAAAACGAATAAAGTATGTTTTGAACTTGAAGTTAAGCTAACATTCAAATACCAACTCAGTGAGAAGTTCAAGTGGTGACGTAAACGTAGTAATTTCAGTGCAGCGCCGCCACGCATGGATGGTCACAGCAGGAGACACAGCGGAAAATAGTGTTCGGAAATAGTAATGTAATGAGCGAATAAACACACAACATTGACACATTTTTAATATCATCATTTATTTCAGGAACCTTAATGTACAGAAAATCAAAATCTATATGCGACACAAAAAATGGACAGTGTTTTAGAGCTCCCCCTAAATGTCTCAAAGTAGGCTTTCAGGGGAGCCCAAGTCCTTTTCAGGGGAGCCGAGCTCCCCTTAGCTCCCCCGTAATTCGAACCCTGGGTAAGAGGTGATCTCGATGGATGGTTTTTCCTCCTCTACCATGTTCAGGTTTCACCTTATACACTGGTAAGTTCGGCATTTTGTCAACCACAACATAAGGCAAAGAACTCCATCGACTCTGAAGTTTATGTTTTCCTCTCAGTCCCAGATTCCTCAACAACACTCTATCACCAATGTCCAAGACCTGGAATCTAACTCTGCTGTCATAGGCTCTCTTGTTTCGTTGGTGCACTTTATTTGAAGCTTCTGAGGCTAGTTGATAAGCTTCTTTTAGATCTCTTTTCAGCTTGGCAACATACTGAGAATGCTGTCTTTCTTCTGTTCCATCAGCAGACGTTTGAAAACAAAGATCAACCGGGAGTCTCGCTTCCCTTCCAAACATTAGGTAATAGGGAGAGTACCCTGTAGCATCACTTTTTGTGCTGTTATAGGCATGAACCAGATACCCCACATGCTGACTCCACTGACGTTTTTTCTCATGTCCCAAGGTTCCCAACATCGAGAGCAAGGTCCGATTAAATCTCTCAGGCTGAGCGTCACCTTGAGGGTGATATGGCGTGGTACGTGATTTGAGAATCCCCTAGAGTAACAAGAGCTCTTTGATTAAATTACTCTCAAAGTCTCGCCCTTGGTCGGAATGGATCCTCCCAGGTAAGCCATAATGCACAAAATACTTGTCCACTAAGATCTTGGCTACAGTGCAGCTGTCTGATTCCTTGAGGGAAACGCCTGGGCGTACCGTGTAAAATGATCTGTGACTACCAAGATGTTACTTATTCCTTTTGAGTCGGGCTCAAGTGAGAGAAAGTCTATGCAGACCAGGTCCATCGGTCCGTTGCTGGTAATTTGGTGCAAAGGTGCTGCTTTACTGCATGGTGTTTTGCGAGTAATACACTCTCCACAATTCTTGATGTATTGTTCCACCTCACAAGCCATTTTGGGCCAGTAGAATCTACTCCTGATAAGATCGGTGGTTCTTTCTATGCCCAGATGACCCATGTCATCGTGCAACAACCTGCACACATCCTCCCTGAATTCCGCAGGCAGGACAAGTTGGGAAACTTCTTCTCCAGAGGGTGTTTTACTGTTTCGGAAAAGCAAACCCTCTTTAATTAGAAGCCTATTCTCCTCACGTTTCATGAGCCACAACTCAGAATTCACCTTCACTTCAGTAGGCCACGTCCCTTGCTTCAAAGCTTCAATTACTTTCCTCAGGACAACATCATTCTTTTGGGCTCTTGCCAAATCAGCTATGGATTTCTGCTCCAAGAAGTCATATTCCAGTTGAACAGGGAAAGCATACGCATCAGGAATACACTCAGGTGAGGCTGCTAGTTGCTCTACATACCTAGGTGACTTGTTGAGCTTTAAGTCAACATGAACTTCCTGGCATATGGCCCTTACATCGGTCTCAGAGATGCTTTGCCAACCCTCTGATTTTTCCTCATCTGCCAGATTACGGGACAACAAATCTGCATCAGTATTGTTCTTGCCTGGTCTGTACAACACATCAAAGTCGTAGGTGGATAGTGCAGCCAGCCAACGATGTCCAGTGGCACTGAGTTTAGCCGTGGTAAGAACGTACGTAAGTGGATTATTATCCGTACGTACGGTGAATCTCGCTCCATATAGATAATCGTGGAATTTATCCACGACCGCCCATTTCAAGGCAAGAAATTCCAACTGGTGAATAGGATATTTCTGCTCTGAATTACTCAGTTTTCTACTAGCAAATGCCACAGGCTGCAGACCAGATGAATGCTCCTGATATAATACAGCACCTAGCCCTTTTAGACTGGCATCTACATGCAAAATGTAGGGTTTGTAGGGGTCTGCAAAAGCTAGGACTGGGGCATTAGTTAGACACTTAATGATCTGCTTAAAGGCATCGGTGCATGACTGGTTCCATCGGTCTTCGAAGGGCTCAGACTCTTTCAGGTAAGTCTTAGATCGATCTTTTTCCCACTTTTTACCTCTCTGGGTAGGGGCATAACCTTTCGTGAGCTCAGTAAGGGGTCGGACAATTGCAGCGTAGTTGGCTATGAACTTACGGTAATATCCGCAGAAGCCAAGAAAAGATCGCAAGGACTTAGGTTCGGTAGGTTGTGGCCATGAGCTGACTGCCTTGACCTTATCAGGGTCTGTTGCAACGCCTTCGGCAGATACTATATGTCCAACATACTTGACCTTGGTCTGGCAGAATTGGCATTTGTCCAATGACACTCTCAGTCCCACTTCTTCTAGTCTGTCCAGGACCTTCAGAAGTCTTTCTTCGTGCTCTTCCAATGACTTCCCAAAGACAATCAGGTCATCCAGGTATACAAGGACTTGAAGCAGGTTCATATCCCCGACAGCTTTTTCCATCAAGCGTTGGAAAGTCGCCGGTGCCCCAGTAATGCCCTGTGGCATACGCTCGAATTGATAGAATCCTAAGGGGCATATAAAGGCAGTTTTCTCCTTATCTTCTTCAGACATAGCTATTTGGTAATAATGGTTTTATGGAGCAGGAACAGATCTCCTGCTATAACTGTGTGTATGAAAGTGTCCTCTGATATCTTCATATGATTAATATTCAACAGCTATGGATTATGATGCTCTAAATGCTCACTTTGTTCAGAGTGAAAAATACAACAGTGAGACGCTCACACAAAAACACTGTGAAACTGTTCAACAATTTCTCACACGGCTCAGACAAGCTGCTAAAGACTGACGTCAGAGCTGACAGAGATAACTCCTGATAACATGTGAGTTCAGGGTGAGCCACTAGATGGAGGAGTTGCTCCTCAGACGAGACCACAGACACAAATCACACTCGAGATTTTGGGCCCTATCACACACACAGTGCAATGCAGCGCCAGACGCGACGCAAGTGTGTTTTGCTAGTTTCAGCCTGACGTAGTTTTCATTTTCCCATCCTGCATCACATTGTTTAAATAGCAAATGCACTTTATAGACGTTATCGTTCCCTGTTGGAGGAAATGGAGCATCAATATGTTGTGTTTATGTATTTCACTGTGATCTCAAAGGATATTATAATGTGTCTCAAATCAGTATTTTCTCAGATTAAAGGAGAAGCTAGAGGAAGTTGTTTGTTTATTATTGTAAATAGAAAAAGAAAGAAAATAATGATCTAATAATGTAAACATTTACAAATATTGTTTTAAATAATATGTAAAAAATGTAAAGATTCATATGTGGTGCACTGTTTAAAATATACATAAAGTCTGTATTCCTCCAGGAGACGCTCAATATGATAACTGTAATAAAACATGGAGAGAATCTTGAACCTCAGAGTGAGAAACTTTATTGATAAAGGCTTATAAGAAAATACATACAGAAAATATACAGCAGTAAAGTGAGACCTGTGTGTCTCTCTATTCATTTGTTTATCTGCAAAAAATATGAACAAAGCCATACATATTGGATTTAGTAAAATCTGACTCTGAAAGAGAGCAGAAGCTCAAATAATAATCAGTATTTATTATAAAAAAAAATAAATAAAAAAAAAAACACAAGAAGGACAAAAACACACACTTGAAGAACCTTTATAGTTCAGCATTCTGCTTTAGATTTCAATACTTCCTGAAAAAGATGAACATGTAAAGCCATTAACCCTCTGGGGTCTGAGCTGTTTTTGGGGCCCTTGAGATGTTCTGATATGCCCTGACATTTGTGCTTTTTCAGTTGCTTATAAACATATTAATGGCAAAGGTGTAAATTCACTCTATAAAGCACAAATCTGTACCCAAATCTAGTCAACAAGATGTTGTCTTTCATATTTCGCCTGACTGTAACGTTGTTTTCATGAAATATTAGGGCATACTGTTAATTTGCAGTTTAATATGTTGCTTATACAAATAGCCTACATTTTATTTCAACATATTTCAGTCGATTTTTACTCATCTCAGTATAGCAATACACTTTGCTAAAACATCATCATTCATTCACACACGCGATTTAAATTTAACTTCTGGCAAAGATGAAGTTGACGATAGGCTTTTGACTCGCAATCTTCGCAGTAGGCTAGTGAACGCACCGGAGAAATGCACATTTATTAGGCTACATAGTTTTTTGTTTTGGATGTTTTTGTTTAGAACCAGCTTTCTGTAAATATATTTCACATTTTTTAGACATGTGAGGCGAGTAGGCTAGTTCAAGAGGAGAGAGTCCAGTTCAAGCACCTTATGTAGTGATTGCTAGCCTAATTTACTTTAAATCCAGGAAATTTGTTAATAAAAAAAATATTAAAATTAAGATACAATTGATACAAAAAGGATTTTTAATTTCTGTTTTGAGGTCTCTGTGAAAGTTTGAAAGTCTTGTAGTGCTTTTTTTAGAGCGCTCGCGTCCATAATGGAGAACTGTCACGTAATATTGTTTTTGCCAGCTGTGGTAAACAGCGCGCATCTATGCCGTTCATTCATTCATAAACAGAAACCCGAGAAGGAAAAACTTACTAGTATTCCTCAGCTCGTATTCCTCGTATTCCTCATTATTCCTCACAGCGCTGCGTTGTAAACAAGTAATGATCTGCATAAATTTGTGTTTTGGTTTTCTCGAGCTGATGGGGGCGTTCACAGGTTTGCTTGGATTGCCTCAGCCATTTGCGTTTGAATAGCGTGCGCTCTCCGTGGGCGGAGTCACATTACATTTGAATTAGCTCTAATGAGGTCGACTGGAATCGCTCTCTTTTAATACAGATTTCACAAGATGAGAATATTTGTTTTTTTATATAAATTACTTCATTTAAAAGAAGAGAATTCAAGCTTCATGCCTGTGTGACTGTATGCCTGTTTGACTGAGTATTCACTGAGTTATTGCTCATTTTCGGACACGTTTCAGAATGGACTACACTGGCAGAGAGAAGGCAGAACTCGCTTCGTGTTTATTTTTCTTTATTTGGCAAAAAGCACAACACTTTGTTTTTATTGTGAGTATACACAAAAATAATACACATTTAACAGAATCGATTGATGTATGAAACTTGTTTTGTAAAATCAAAGTCAAAAGAGTATTTGGGGTCTCAATTCAACTCATAAGGAAAAAAGCGTGCAGATCACGCCGGCGTGATTGCCGACCTCTGAGGGTTAATATATCTGACATACATTTATAAATGCAAAATCAGTTTGTGAGAAATGACATCATCAGTCATGTACCTAATGTGTGAATATGTGCTTGATCTCGTTCAGCTCTTCTGGATCTGATCTCATAAACCACAATAATGACAGTAGCCACGCCCACCAGAGCAGAGAGGACCAATCGGATCACAGCTTCAGTAGGACCACAACAGTGGACAGAGTCTGAGGAATAAACACATCAAACTGAGATCAGATCAGTCAATAAACACTAATATCAGCGCTGACATCAACTAATATCAGCGCTGTCGTACCTGCACATATGTGACAGAGTGTGTTGATGTCCAGATGTGTGGTCTGGTTGCTGATGGGATTGTTCAGCACACAGCTGTAGGTGTTTTTATCCTGATTATCCACCTCCAGAGGTAGAGAGAGACTGATGCTGAGTTCAGACGCACTGATGCTGGACAATACACTGATTCCTTTGTACCAGGAGAGAGTCACATGACTCACATTCACCACTGATGAACACACCAATGAACATGATGATGATGATGAAGAACAGTCTCTGCTGATGACAGGAACAGGCAGACGAGCTGGAAAACATGAGAGAATAAAGATAAATGAGTGAAGATATTCATGCAGACGAGGAAGAAACATCGAGAGGAACCAAGATGATCAAAAGTAGAGCATTTAAAACTGTCTGATATACAAAGTTAAATATAAACCTGCTGGTAATGTAAAAAAGTAAGGTAATTAGTTATTTTAACTAATTAGTCATAAAAACATCAAAATGAGATCAGATCAGTCAATAAACACTAATATCAGCGCTGACATCAACTAATATTTCTGAATAACCAGAAATATGATCAAATCTAATCAACAAACTTATATTCGGTTCTACGTACATTTTTATACGGTCTGTCATCTCAAACTGTAAAATGATTAATCAATTGAACATGTAAATATTAGATAAGAATATTTAAAGGAGTAGAAAAATTATCTCTACTCACCATAGACAGAAACTCTGAATGCTTTCGAAGAGAATGAGAATCCTGCTGAAAACTTCAGTAGTTTATAATATCCATCATGTTCAGTTGTGGTGTTTGTGATGGTCAGAGATCCAGTTTGATTGTCCAGCTTCAGTCTGTCTCTGAATCTCCCATCAAGAACATCATCATATACAGTGATTCTGTCGGCCGTTACATTGATTTCAGCTATTACAGTGTTTTCAAACCTCCACTGAATCACATCAACATCCTTCATTTCAGTAAGATCAGAGTTTAGAGAGACTGAATCTCCCTCCATCTCTGACTTTACTTCATCTGTCAAACACACAGAGAACAAACAGAAACAGGGTTCGTCATAGATTAAGATGGTTATTTTGATGGTTTCTAAAAGTAAATAGTTTAAATTTGAAATTTGAAATGAATATCATCATTAAGCACCAAAAGCAAAATGAGGTTTGAATTGTATCATTGTGCTGATTAAAATATAAAACAGGTGAAACTGATATTTAACTCACCGAAGACAGTGAGACTGAAACTCTTGCTCACACGGTTGATCTGTAGTTTATATTCTCCAGTATGTTCAGTTGTGGTGTGTGTGATGGTCAGAGATCCAGTTTGATTGTCCAGCTTCAGTCTGTCTCTGAATCTCCCATCAAGAACATCATCATATACAGTGATTCTGTGGGCCGTAACATTGATTTCAGCTATTAAAGTGTTTTCAAATCTCCACTGAATCACATCTTTATCCTTCGTTTCAGTAAGATCAGAGTTTAGAGAGACTGGATCTCTCTCCATCACTGATCTCAGTCCTGAATCAACAAACACACACAGAACAAACATAAACAGGCATTGGCGGAAATCGTGGGGTGGGGGGAAATGGGTCAGGACCATCTGAGGGTTGACCCCCCTAAAAATATAATTAAAATATGTTTATTGTAAAAAATATAATGATACATACTTAAAATAATTGTGCAAGTAGTAAAACAATACAAATGCAAACGGGGCAACAACAACAACAACAACAACAACAACAAAAAACGTTTTAAACATTTTGAGTCCCCCTCCCTTGCCTCACAGTGCTTTGGTCCACTGCCTGCTCCCCTTTTACCTCACCACTACATGCACAAAGTCCAGTGGGAGAGAACAACGTTGTTCAGTAGCTAGCTGTGGAACTCCAGTAAGTCAAGGCTATTTTATTCACTTTAAGAGTTCGCTCAGAATTGGAGTAAATCACTCCGCAGAAGTAGCAGTGCTTCGCCTTCTGAGAATATAGTTCCCTGTATGTATACCGGATGGAACGACGTACACATCCGGCCAGGCTCCCTGGGAACTCCGAAGGTCCACAAGCCAGCGGCGGGGATGCGATCAGCCCAGTTTTCGATCACGTGCCCATGCAGGTGGGTAGAGCTCAGCTTTCCTGGGAGGAGAGACGGAGATCCAATGGAGCAATCAGTGTTATGCCTCTTGTCATGTGTCTGCATGTTCATCTGTGCCTGGTTCTGTGTTACAGGAGGAGTCAGTGAATTTGTCAAACGTGCCCGTAGAGTACCTTGACCTGAAGGAAGTATTCAGTAAGTCCCATGTTGCTTCTCTTCCTCCACATCGGCCCCACCCTCCGCCCAAGGGCAAGTTATACTCGCTTTCTGCTCCAGAAAGGGAGGTCATGGAGAAATACATTTCTGATTCTCTAGCAACCGGATTCAGAGAGAAATTCTCTCTGCACAACCGCAACCAGACGTGGTTTCCGACAGGGGGCCCCAATTTGTGTCCAAATTTTGGCAAGAATTTTGTAGATTACTGGGAGCGATGGTCAGTCTATCTTTGGGGTTCCATGCCCAAAGCAATGGCCAAACCGAGAGAGCCAACCAAGACTTTGGAGAGAGTGTTGCGATGCTTGGTATCCAAGAATCCTTCCTCCTGGAGTCAGCAACTCTCAATGGTTGAGCAAGTCTGGAATCCGAAGTCACGGTCCCCTCTGCTCACGCTTTCGTCCAGAGGTGCCAGACTCTCCTCCAGGTGGGGGCACGCACCAAGGCTAAAGTCGATCGCCATTGGTCGAAGCCTACCATATATGTTGTAGGTCAAAAAGTGTGGCTTTCTACCAAGAATATTCCCCTCCAATCCGTTTGTAATAAGTTACAGTAGCTCCCAAATTCATCGCCCTGTTCACTGTCACCAAAGTCCTTAGTGCAGTGGAAGTCCGACTCAAACTCCCTCCTGCATACAGGAGAATTCATCCCGTCTTTCATGTCTCTAAATTAAAACCAGTGTATCATTCACACATTAATCCGCCAGCTCTGGTATTTCCAACCAGATGGACTGTGCACAATTCTGCTATAAAAGCTATAGCATTGGTTAACTCCACTGAATCAATTGACTCTATTGAGACAGCAAATTCAAGGCACTTTGCTGGCAAAGCAGTGGATCATTACAGGACAGAGTTTTTTAACGTATTGGACTGTGTGGAGGTTCAGTTTGGTGACCGTTTCAACCAGGACAGTCTAAAGACTCTGCAAAACTTAGAAAGTGTCCTTCTGACAGGGGTGTTAAGTGATTCAGTAGTTGAGTACCCTGAGTTGCATAGAGGTTCTCTCTCAGTACAGTTGCCCCTCTTTCGCCATAAATACCCCTGTAGCAGCAGTGGAGAAGCAGCAGAGGTCCTAAGGGGAATGCCAGTGGAGGTTCGGGGGTGTTTGACCAAGTTGAGGTCCTCGTCAGAATTATGTTGGTGGTGCCAGTGTCCTCGTGTGAAGCTGAGAGGAGCTTCAGTGCATTGAGGAAACTGAACACATGGCTAAGGGCTACTATGGACCAAGACAGACTTAACAATCTGTTAGTCTGCAATGTGCACAAAGACAGACTGGACAGCCTTAACATAAACAAGAAATGCCAAGAGTTCCCTTTCGAGGGAACTCGCGATGCGTCAATGACGCTTTGGGAACGCTTCTGCGTGATTGCATCTGAAGCACTTGTATCAACTAGTCCAATGGCGAGAGTGGGCGTCACGGGCGGGTGACGTGACGACCAGGAAAGGATAAAGGACATCAGGTTTAGATCCGCGTTAGCTTCTGTGCCTCAGCAAGCGCTCTGTGTTATACTGTCTGTGTTATTTATTGTTGTCTGTCACAAGCATAGATATTATGGCGAACAAAACAACCTTATATCGTGTGTTCCTCCCTGCCCTCTGTCTTTACGGGTGGGGATACACACGATGTATGTGTTGTTTGTTTGGAACGGAGCATGTTCTGTCAGCGCTCGAGGGTGCGGACTATGAGCATTGCGAGTTACTATCGTACTCGCTCCGTTCCCGCTTGTCACTCTTTGAGGAGGGTGTTCAGGCTTGCGTTCCTCGCAGTACCGACCCCGTGTTGCTGAGGCAGCACGGAAGTTGGTATTGTGGGTTCGCAAATGGATCTCGCGGAGAGGTTAGAGACGGGCTCCGCCTTTTCTCTGCTTTTATCCGGGGGATCCATCGATCTCTCTCTCTGCGATCGGAAGCCCGCGCCGCGGCTTCTTCCGTCCTGATTAGAGAGCCCGGTGTTTCAGCAGTCTATCTGAGGAGGTAGAGTGCTGAGCATCAATGCATGTCCACAACCACAAGCATATTATATATATCTAGACAGGAGTATGGGGAGCAAACAGCTTTGGATTGTATGTTCCTCCCTGCCCTCGCTTCATTACGAGTGGGGACACACGCGATTCATGTGTTGTTTGTTTGGGAGTGGAGCATGCACGGTCAGCTCTAGTAAAATAAGGGGACTGACAGTGTTCATTCATAAATTCCCGACGTGTATCTTTTGCACTATTGAGAGTTTAGCTCTGCTCCCGATGGCTTTCTTCTCGAGGGAAGAAAGTCAATAAAGATTATTTGGCTCGGATCTCGCGTTTGCTGAGGCAGCGCGTAGATTACGGGTCTGCAATAAAGATTCTGTTACTCGATCTCGGATCTCGCGTGTGCTGAGGCAGCGCGTAGATTACGGGGTCTGCAATAACAATAATAGTGGACTGGATACGTTCATTCATGAACATTACCGACGTGTGTTCACTATCAAGAGTTTCCCCATGCTACTGTTTATTTAAAAAAAGACTGTAATAAGAGTCCAGTGGTTATACAAATGCAATGCACTGATTAAAGTGATAAACATAGTGTATTGCAAGCTACGAATTTAGGATTCTTTTATTGTATGTTGAAACTATTTTTATATATAAGCTTATATATAAATATATATTCAGCCACAGACTATATTATCTTGTCTGGTTGATCTTTTGCTGTTTGATTCTGAGGAATTAAATAAGTGGGCTGCATTTAAATTTGCTTATCTGACTTTCATTAGTATAAGATTCATGTATAAGTTCAGCATTTCATCCAGACTGTGTAACTTGTCTGGTTGATCTTTTACTACATTTTATTTGGAGGAATTAAATGGTAAAATTATGTGCTAAGCATCGAGTTAACCTGTTAAGCTGCAACCCCACTTTTGAAAAATCCCAAGAAATGACATACCCAAACTGAAACAGATACAGTTCATGAACCCTTTGTACTAAAAGCACAAGTATGATCTCATTTGAAAGCTGACACCTGGCAGTTTATTGTAATGTAGAATTAATTATTGTCATAATGACAAAAATTGTTATAAATAGCTTCAAAGTTTTGTAAAGTTATTAGAAATTATTTTTTATGAAACATCCTCATGAAAATAAAATTGAAGTTGGCCCTGGAGCAGTCTAGAAATGCACTACAGCTAATGCCACATGTCTAAACATTTTATGTTTAAAATCTTAAGATAATAAGTCCAAAACTCTGTATTTAGTGAAATGTTTTTCAAGACCATGTCATGTGACTTTATTTTGATTTGATGCTAAAATGCTACTGATATTTAGTGTCATCTTCTTACCATCTATGCAGTATATTGTCTTTATTGTTTTGTGGTGCAAACGAGCCCCATTCAGTCTCAGGCTCACCCTGCACACATTCACACCTCTCCAGCCAGGTTATGGCTCTAAATATGCATTTCTTTTGTCTGCATTAGTTACTAACGACTGGCTATTCACATGCTATTCATATGGTTTCAGTCACTAATTTATTTTCTCAAAGTTCACCCTTACATTCTAAACTGTTTTAAATGCATTTCTTGAATAAAGAAACATTTCAGTAAGCGTTCAAAAAATAATAAAAATATAACTTCTAGGTGGCAGGTGCACCTAGGGCTAGCTAGCATGTTAGCTTAGCACACCATCAATACACGACAATTTATGAGATTAAAACCATGTTTGTGCTTATAAACTTACTTTATAAAGCAAATCGAGTATTTTAAATAATTTTCTGTGATCTAATTTGGCTTCAGATAAAAAAATCAGACAGAAAATATACTATTGTATACTGTTCTGCACAATGATAGTCTATATAGATTAGCATTACATTATAAATATAATCTATTATTATGGAAATACCTGGCATGGATTGAAAAACACAGGTAACTCAAATATCATAGCAAACATGTTTATTGTCTTCAAAACGACTGTTTCTCCATGTTACAGCGCGATCTGTTGTTAGCTGTGTGTGTGTTCGAGGCTTCCTGGATTGTCACATGATTATGGCACTTCTTCATGTTCTAATACTGTGCACAGGGCGGCGAGGGCGCCCTCATGCTATTGGTATGAATTGAAAACGCATTAACAGAGTATACAAACGCTCATAATGATTACATCGACGCATTTGGGTATAAATTCAATAAATATTATTCCTGTCTATAGAAATCTGATGTAAACCTATGAGAATATATCAATATTTCTCCAAATCTGCACATTTTTTAGCTAAAAGCCCGGAAGGACGTTGTTTTGTGTATCGCTGTCATGACGACAGCACGGGAGTTTTTTATGAATGAAAGCGGCTGACGCGCATAATTCATATTAAAGGTATCGACTCATTTTTTCATTTCATAACTCCTGACACAAATTAAGAAATAACTGTCGCTATAAGTTTCTCAGAATACAATAGTGGTCAAATTCTGAAACTTGAGTCTTATATCTTTGTAATGATGTATAGTTTGTCAAGGTATAACATTAAATCTGATAGTAACTTTGAACTATTTATAAAAAAAACCGCTTCAGTGCGCCCGCGCTCTGGCAACGGTTAACAGGTTAAGGGAATTGAAGATTCTAAAAACCATCTCAATCTTCTGTGTACAATGAGTTTGGAGTTTATAACTTCATAAATGGGGCTGCTGGGCGGAGCAGCACTAGCCATTAACGAACTCCTTGTACAGGCAGAGTGTCATTTCCTGTGCTCCCCCTCAGAAAGATTGGGGACCAGAACGGCATTCTCAACAGAAGCCTTTAAAGCAGAAGATGGATCTGAGGACTGTTTTTCTGTGAAAAAGGCTTCGGCCAAGGTCTTGATGCCACTGGTGTCAGACCTCTGGGGGCAACCCCGACCGGGGTGGAGCGGTGTTCACCTCAGTATACGGTGCCCGCCCCACCTCGGTGCCCTCAGGAGGCCGTTCTGCCAACCCCGCACCCTTGGTCTCGGGGCGCAGCGGTCTCCAGCGAGCACATGGCTCAGTGTCACCACGACACCGTGTCAAACTCGCACCCTCTTAGGGGGGTTCAAAAACAGTCAGTTCGGTTGTTTCCTGCCAGGCTGCTTCAGGTCACCGAAGTGGCTGTTACAATAACATCAGAGGCCAGTCTCGAGAGACTGGTACCCTTAGTAGATTTTCTGACAGAGTGGAATAATCTGCCGAATATATCTCCATGGGTCCTGCAGATAATAGAGAGAGGTTACAGAATCCAGTTTCGTTCTCCTCCAATTTGTTACAATGGGGTGCTACTCGTGTTAGTACATCCCGAGCAGGCTCTGGTAATGGAGCAAGAAGTAGAGTCTCTATTAGCGAAGGGAGCTATAGAGCAGGTGTACTCGCCCGACAGAGAATCGGGGTTTTACAGCGCTACTTTATTGTTCCGAAAAAGGATGGGGGGCTGCGTCCCATTTTAGATCTCTGTCTGTTGTATCGTGCAGTCATGAAACTCAAGTTCAAGATGCTCACACTCAAACAGATCGTGACTCAAATCAGATCCGAGGACTGGTTTGTCACGATAGATTTAAAAGGCGCTTACTTCCATCCTCCCTCTACAAAAGAAGTTCCTGTGGTTTTCTATTGGGGGCAAAGAATACCATTATCGGGTGCTTCCATTCGGTCTAGCTATCACCCCGCACGTTCACAAAGTGCGTAGATGCAGCTCTGGCCCCGTCAGGCTGCAGGGCTACGCGTTCTGAACTACATCGATCACTGGCTGATTTTGGCGGAATCAGAGCAGTTAGCGGTTCGGCATCGAGATGTCGCCCTCGCTCAGATTAAGAAATTGGGGTTGAGACTCAATGCCAAGAAGAGTGTGCTTTCTCCATTACAGAGAACAACTTTCCTTGGTGTGGTATGGGATTCAGTCACGATGCGAGCCACACTATTGCCCGTTCGTGTAGCTGCTATCCTCACAGCCACAAAAGAGTTGAAGCTAGGCCAGTCACGCACTGTAAAACAGTTCGAGAAACTGTTGGGCCTCATGGCAGCAGCGTCCAATGTGATACCCTTTGGCCTACTGTACATGAGACCCTTGCAGTGTTGGCTCAGAACCAGAGGGTTCTCCCCGAGGGGAAACCCACTTCGTACGATCAAGATCACGCGGCGGTGTCTCCGCGCCTTGGTTATATGGAGGAAATACTGGTTCCTATCTCACATGAGCAGTCACGCATTATGAAACAGTTTGAGAAACTGTTGGGTCTCATGGCAGCAGCGTCCAATGTGATACCCTTTGGCCTACTGTACATGAGACCCTTGCAGTGATGACTCAGAGCCAGAGGGTTCTCCCCGAGGGGAAACCCACTTCGTACGATCAAGATCACGCGTCGGTTTCTCCGCGCCTTGGTTATATGGAGGAAATACTGGTTCCTATCCCACATGAGCAGTCACGCACTGTAAAACAGTTCGAGAAACTGTTGGGCCTCTTGGCAGCAGGTCCATTGTGATTCCCTTTGGCTTATTGTACATGAGACCCTTGCAGTGGTGGCTTAGAACCAGAGGGTTCTCCCCGAGGGGAAACCCACTTCGTACGATCAAGATCACGCAGCGGTGTCTCTGCGCCTTGGTTATATGGAGGAAATACTGGTTCATTTCCCAGGTTCCGGTGTTGGGAGCTCTTTGCCATCGAGTTGCTATCTCGACAGATGTTTACCTCACCGGCTGGGGAGCAGTAATAGGAGGCCGCTCATCCCAGGGCCTGTGGAGGAGTCATCTTTTTTGGCACATAAATTGCCTGGAGATGATGGCAGTCTTCAATGCGTTGAGACATTCCTCCCAGACCTGAAGGACCTTCATGTGCTTGTCCGTCCAGACAACACATCGGTGGTCTCTTACATAAATATGTTGGAGCAGATATCCTGTTAAGGCAGGGGCTGAGGCCTGGGGAATGGAGGCTCCACACCGAGATGGTGGAGCACATTTGGGGGGTTTATGGTCAGGCACAAGTGGATCTCTTCGCGTCTCAGGATCCGACGCACGGTCCACTTTGGTTCTCCCTCACACACCTAGCTCCCTTGGGGCTGGACGTTGTGGTATGGATAAAGCCGAGGCTACGTCTGTACATTTTTCCCCGATTACTCTGCTCCCAGGAGTTCTGGAGAAGGTCCGCCGGGATGGATAATTATACTAGTAGTAGAACCGTACTAGCCGTGCCTACTGGTTCTAGGGACCCGGTGTCTCTCCTCGACGGCTCTCCCTTGGAGATTCCAGTCAGGAGGGACCTTCAGTCTCAAGTGGATTGGGTGATCTTTCACCCAGCCCAGAGATTTGGATCCCGTGGGTTTGGCCCCTGAGGGGGCCCAACTCATTGACTTTGGTCTCTCAACTGAGGTTGTGGAGACCATACTTTACTCCAGAGCTCCCTCCACGAGGAAACTTTATGTATTAAGTGATGGGTTTTCACTTCATATTGCGGGTTTCGGACAGTGGGGCCTAGTTTACTGCCCGATTGGTACAGTGCTGGAGTTACTGCTGGTTCAGTTTCCGCAGGGTTATCCCCTTCCACACTGAAGGTGTACGTGGCGGCCTTATTGCCAATCATGTCCCTTTTGGTGGTATTTCCCTGATTGGGGCTTTGGTTGTTTCTTCCGTGGTGCTTTTAGACCAGGACAGGAGTATGGCGGCTTAGAAGCCTTATTATATATGTAGATATCCCTGTAGGATGTGGTATGCGGCAGCCTGGTCCTCTCCGCTCACATTCTTAAGGTTTTGCAACTTCGACCTGGGCGCTTCCCCAGGTTCTCAAATGCTCTTGTCTTAGTTGTGCAGTATTCACACAGACAGGTTCTGTTTCGTATGGCGTATTGGGCATTCTCGTTCCCAAAGCGTCATTGACGCATCGCGAGTTCCCTCGAAAGGGAACGTCTCAGGTTACGACTGTAACCCTAGTTCCCTGAGAAGGGAACGAGACGATGCGTCACTTTGCCATACTTCCTACATCCCTGTGATCGACTTGCTTCGGCCCTTTTCGAAGCTAACGCGGATCTAAACCGGATGTCCTTTATCCTTTCCTGGTCGTCACGTCACCCGCCCGTGACGCCCACTCTCGCCATTGGACTAGTTGATACAAGTGCTTCAGATGCAATCACGCAGAAGCGTTCCCAAAGCGTCATTGACGCATCGTCTCGTTCCCTTCTCAGGGAACTAGGGTTACAGTCGTAACCTGAGACGTTTGTGGGGCCCAGTGAAACCAGGAAAAATATATTTGGTACTTTTGTTTAGTGCTTATCCTGTCATATGAGTGCTTTAAAGGGGTCATCGGATGCCCATTTTCCACAAGTAGGTGTGATTCTTTAGGGTCTTCATGTAAAGTTTGTAACATACTTTCAGCGCCGCCGTTCCCACCACGCGCATCACGCGCTGTGCGTAGGGCACCAAGTGCTGAGGGGGCACCAAAAATAGCCTAATGAAAAAAAATATTATAATGCCGATATTATTTCATTAGCCTATAGAAATATTATTAGGCAAATTTTAGCCATGTATATGTAACAAAAAAGGGGGAACAAGATAATTTAATTGCTCTAGTCTAGAAAGTACTACCCCCCCCCCCCACGCGGATAGTCCGTGCCGGTTGTTCGCGTGGGCGCCTTTGCAAAGGACGCGTTCGCGCGGACGAAGTTTGACTGACAGACAGACAGTAGGCAACTTTTTTGGAAATGGCCCCTAAAAGACAGCAGGAGTTATGATCTGAGAAAAGAAAAAAGAAGAAACTGCGAGATGATGCCCGTGCATCACTTGCAGGTAAGTCCATGTTTAATCATTCTTAAATAAGGGAAATGTGCTGCTGCTAATCTTAGGCTAATGCGCCTCGAACTTGCTGACGTTAATGTCAGCAAACTATGTTATTATAACTTATAACTTCGGTGCAAGCTAAATTGAGATATTTTACTGTTAAACATTACCTAATACAAAGCAATACATATTTGTATTAAGCAATACAAATAACTGACGCCAGCTAGCTGTTGCTTTCTTTACTATCTTTCTTTAGATATTGAGCAGTAGTTTATGGTTTATTTTGACGTGATGGTGGTTCATACTTTCTCAGTAACAGTTAACGTTAGCAGTCAGTGCAGTGCACATGGTAGGCTAACAATTCCTGTTAAATAGCCTATATAAAAAATATAAAATGCCATTATGAATGATATAAACCAGACAATACTGTTTAATTGTGTGCAGTATTGCACCAAATAGCCTATATAAAAAATATAAAATGCCATTATGAATGATATAAACCAGACAATACTGTTTAATTGTGTGCAGTATTGCACCTCATTCTATTATGCTTTTATATTATATTATATTAGATTTATCAAATAGTTGATGAATAAGGAATAAAGGGGGAGAAATCCTTGGCTGCCATGCTTTCAGTTTTAAATGTTTATAATTTTTTCCAGTATGAGATTCTTTGTTTGAATATTTTGTCTAATAAATGTAATTTATTCAAAGTGACATTGAATTTGGGAAAAACATGTCTGGATTATTTTGAGAATTTTTTTTATTTTGCTATTCTGTTTACTGAAGAAAAGTTTGCACTTTCAAATGTATGTTTACAAATGTTTACAAAGTCAGAAAAGCTGTGAAGATTTTACTCTCTCTTTTTAGTGTTCTTAAGTTTTATACTGCTGCTATTGTGTTATTGGTATTGAGTTTTATGTTTGGTAATAAAAAGTTAAACTGGCAAAAACAAACATTTTTTTCTCGGGGTCGGGAATTATGCTTAGGGCACCAAAATGGCTAGCAGCGGCACTGCATACTTTGGTTATAATTCCTCAATGGTTGTGTAAAACAACACACTTTTTACCTCCTCAAAAACAGCTCTTTGTCATATTGCTCAGAAAATCCAAACATTATTGAGAGTGTTTAGGCTATTTGAGGATTAAAAAAAAAGGAGTGAATGGATTTTTTAATTGTATGGTTGTTGTGTCCTCACACTGCAGAGAGACATTTTTATGCAAACACCATATAAAAGTGAATTTTGCATCCGAGGCAATTTTGCATCTTTAAGTTACAGCTATTTGTTTTGTTTAGTGCCTGTCCTATCATGTAAGTTTGATTTAAATTACAGCTATTTTTTATCACTACATATAGAGCAGTGACTATAACCTAATAATTGTATTAGTTACAAAATAATTTTATTTCTTTTATATGGGCACACTTGTTCACAATATTGACATTTTTCATTACGTTTAAAGTTAAGTTGAAAACTTTTTAACTTAGCTTTTAGTTAAGGGTATTCTGTTCATTGAAGTTATAACTTATTTTTATTGAGTTTTTTCTCTCTTTTTCTTCCTTACTGATCTCACTATGTTGTGTGAGGGTGTATGTCTAAGAGTGTGTAGTCATGCCTTCATTTGCTAGGCATGGTAAATGTTTTTATATATATATGTTTGAATTATAAATTAAATGTGCAATATAAATAAATAAAAGTTGAAGTTAAAACAACTTCATTGTGAAAACAACTTCAAAAACATTGCAATAAATGGTTTTGAAGAATATTTTGGTCAATTTAGTCAGCTTTTTCATTGAAAAATGAAAAATCCCCCCCCCCCCAAAGTTAAGTTTGACTTTTAAATAACATTATTAAAAACAAAAAGCAAAATGAAGTTTGAATTATTAATTGTATCTTTGTGCTGATAAAAAAAAAAAAAAAGAAACAGGTGAAACTGACATTTAACTCACCGTACACATTGAGACGGAACCTCTTGATCTCACTGTTGATCAGTAGTTTATAAACTCCAGCATGTTCAGTTCTGATGTTTGTGATGGTCAGAGATCCAGTTTGATTGTCCAGCTTCAGTCTGTCTCTGAATCTCCCATCAAGAACATTATCATATACAGTGATTCTGTCGGCCATTAAATTGATTTCAGCTAGTAAAGTGTTTTTATATCCAAACCTCCACTGAATCACATCATCATCCTTCATTTCAGTAAGATTAGAGTTAAGAGAGACTGAATCTCCCTCATTCACTGACACAAACTCACCAAACACACCTGAAGAACAGAGTTTTTCACAGATTAAAGCTTTAAAATCACAATGTTTGTTTGATGAAGCTTCACTAAAATACTTTTATCCATTTAAATGTGAAATGAATATCCTGCACCAACACAAAGATGATGAATGAAAAGAGAAATAGATTTATATATGGAACAATAACTAAAAAGACACCTTTACTTTAATGTTTAATGTCACACTAAAACTAATGCTGTTGATTATCTGAGCTTTATATTTATATTATTTTATTTAATCAATCCTTAATAACTGAGTTTAGAGCTGAAACTTGATCTCACAGTAAAATCAGTTTAAATATTGTTATATGAGAATAACAGTGAATGAATATTATTGTCTGACTAACCAGTAATTTAGTGAGCGGTTTGCTGATGTCAACGCTGTGGATCGAGTGGCCCATGGTGGCGGTGGGGTTATGGTATGGGCAGGCGTATGGTATGGACAACGAACACAGGAACATTTTATTGATGGCATTATGAATGCACAGAGATACCGTGATGAGATCCTGAGGCCAATTGTTGTGCCATTCATCCACGACCATCACCTCATGTTGCAGCATGATAATGCATGGCCCCATGTTTCAAGGATCTGTACACAATTCCTGGAAGCTTAAAAAATCCCAGTTCTTGCATGGCCACTATACTCACCGGACATGTCACCCATTGAGCATGTTTGGGATGCTCTGGATCGGCATATATGACAGCGTGTTCCAGGTCCTTCCAATATCCAGCAACTTCGCACAGCCATTGAAGAGGAGTGGACCAATATTCCACAGGCCACAATCAACAACCTGATCAACTCTATGCGAAGGAGATGTGCTGCACTGCGTGAGGCAAATGGTGGTCACACAAGATACTAACTGGTTTTTGGCCAGTCATCGACCAGGAAACTATAAAGCATATCTGGAACAAACAGTCACTAGCTTCTGATAGGCTGAAGCAAGTCGCTCACATGCAGGAAGTATGGCAGGGCGACGCAGCGTCTCGTTCCCTCTTCAGGGAACCAGGGTAACAGTCGTAACCTGAGACGTTCCCTTTCAAGGGAACTGGAGCTGCGTCGAGTGGGAACACTATACCCACAATGACATAGTAACAAGTGCCTGTCCGTATGAAATTTCTGCGCACACTAAGACGAAAGCACCTGCGCCCCTGGAGTGGAGCCAAGGTCAAGGTCATTAACCTCACTAATGTGTGCGGCGAGGCAACATCCCGCCACATCACAAACATATTGGAGGGAACTCCTGACGGTAATGTTTTAGAAGCAGATATACTCCTAGTCTCTTGGTCTGACGCCTCACAGTGCCACAAATGAAACATTACTAGAGGGTGTCTCCCCAAGGACACACCACATAAAGAGACGTGGTAAGCAGCTAAGGCCACCATGTACACCTTTAGTGTGGAGGGGGATAGACCTGCGGAGAAACGCTCCTATAGGAACTCCAGCACTGTAACCACTGGGCAGATAACTGGGTCTGGCTGGTGCTCTCCGCACCAGGAAGTGAAAAATATCCACTTCAAAACATAGAGTTTCCTCATGGAGGGAGTTCTGGAGTGGAGGATGGTCTCAACAACCTCGGCTGAGAGACCTGAACATATGAGCTGGGCCCCCTCAGAGGCCAAGCCCAAAGTTTCAACAATTCTGTGCAGGGGTGAAGGATCAACCGGCTCGCCTGAGAGAAAAGGTCCCATAGAGCGGAATATACTCGGGCCTGCCAAATCGGGGCTATTAACACAAGACGGGCCCCATCACAGCGAACTCTCTCCAGAACTCCCGAGAGAACAGACTACAGAGCGATGTTAATATTCAATTTGAACATGGTTTTCAATTTTGCTTTAAATTTCAGTTTAGTTTTAGTTTGCAAACACATTTCTATTTAGTTTTTATTTTATTTAGTTTCAGTTTTAGTAATTACAGTTTAGCAGAGCAAACAGACCTAAGCTAGACGTTTAATATCAGCAAAGTTTGTTTACACAGATTAGAGTTAACTGTCGTGCAGACATCTTAATAATAAAAATACAATAATGGTTTGAGATTGAACAAAGCACCAAATAAATAGAACTTAAAAGTATACAAGAAAAAACTATGAAAAATGCAGACAACCTAATTCATATTAAAGATGAATCTTGTTAAACATGCCATGTTTACTTTTTTTCAGCTGTACAATGTAGCAGAGTGACCACTGGTACATAAAACAAACAAACAAACAAACAAAAAACAGCTCATTTCATCTGACTACAGCCAACACAACCTGCTATGAAGCCAGTGTGGTTAAATAATGAGGTATCTATGCAGTGTGTGAGTGTCTACATGTTTTTCTATCCTGGTGGGGACTCAAACCTGAATGTACACAGACTCATGGGGACTCGTGTCACTGCGGGGACCTAAATTGAGGTACACAAGCTTACATTCAAACAGAATGAGTTTTTTAGAAAATGTAAAAATGCAGAAAGTTGTGTGTGATGGGTAGATTTAGGGGTAGGGGTAGTGTAAGGACACGTAATATACACTCTGTACAGTATAAAAACCATTACGTCTATAAAGAGTCCCGATTTAGATGTGTGTGTGTGTGTGTGTGTGTGTGTCAGTCTGTCTGTGTATGAGCGTGCTTGTGTGTCTGTCGTGTCCTGGGGAAACATTGTGGGGAAATGTCTCCACATGAATAATAATATTATTAGCAGTAAAATGTTTTGTAAAAACAAAGATAATAACAGTACCTTTCAGCCTGTCAACCTTAATGAAAATATGACATCTCAAACATACAGTATAGCAGTAGTACATTAAAGGTTTGGTTGTTCTTGACGGACTTGTTTGGCTGTTGCACCCACGGTTTGCACATGAAACTGCATTTTAAAAATGCTGCGCTCAAGTTCAACTTGCGTCTCATTACCTTGAACTATTTCCCATTCCACTGCCACAGACGCATCCTTTATGAACAGCCGCTCAGGACTAGCGATGTGTTCTACGTTACAGTCCTTCATTGAGCACGTCACAGGACAGCGGTTAATCGCCTCAGCTTCACACATGTGAAGCACCATTACAGGCATTTCCCTAAACAGCCACAGGTCAGATTTTCCGCCAAAGTAAAGAGCTTATTAATTACAAAAACTATTATTTATTTTTGCTAATTATTAATTTATTTCAGTTAGTTTTTCAGTAACTGTTGTTAGTTTTGTTTAGTTTTAGTTTTTCATTTATTATACTATTGGATACATCTACTGATGCTTCAACTTCAATTAATTAATAATTAATTATTAATTTTATTTCAGTTTACGAAAATGTTTTTTGACCAATAGTTTTAGTCTTAATTTCAGTTTTTGTTTACGAAAATAACCTTGGTCTCCATTCCCCGGGCCTCGGCCCCTGCCTCGACAGGATGTCTGCTCCCTGATTTAAAAACCCAGGGATGTAAATTGCTTTTAGAGAGAGCAAAATCCCTTGGGCCCACAGGAGGATCTGGTGAGCCAATTTGCATAAGTGACGTAACCTCAGACCCTCCTGATGGTTGATGTAAGAGACCACCGATGTGTTGTCTGTACAGACAAGCACATGATGGCCCCTCAGGTTCGGGAGGAAGTGTTTGAGAGCTCGAAACACCACCATAATTTCTAGCTGATTTATGTGCCAAGAAAGTAGATGGTCCTGCCACAGACCTTGCGCTGAGCACCCATTCATGATCGCCCACAAACTGTGAAGGAAGCATCTGTTGTTAGCATTACACAATGACAAGAAGCCCCCAACACTGAGCCTTGAACGAGGAACCAAGGTTTCTTCCACGTGACTAAAACACGTAGGCATCGCCACGTGACCTTGATCATGCGAAATGGATTTCCCCTCGAAGAAAACCCCTTGGTTCTGAGCCACCACTGCAGCGGTCTCATGTACAGGAGGCCAAAAGTTATTACGTTTGATGCAGCTGGCATCAGACCAAACAGTCTCTGAAACTGTTTCACAGTGAGTGACTGGCCTAGTTTTACCCCATTTACGGCTGAGAGAATCAATGCTGTATGAGCAGGGGATAGTTGTGCCTGCATCGTCGTCGAATCCCAAACCACACCTAGAAAAGTGGTCCTCTGAGCCGGAAGGAGCACGCTCTTTTTAGCACTGAGCCTCAGTCCTTACTTTCTCATATGAGACAGAACGACATCTCGGCATCAACAACATCAAACCAGAAGAGTATTTAACATTTAATTTCATCAAATGAAATGCAGCCAGAAACAAGCTGACAAGAATACATGGTCTGAATGACAGGATGAATATTCATATTGTAATCTCAAACAAAAAGAACCAAGAACCAAAGCCTAAATTATAGAATGCAAACACTAGTTTGCACACAATCATAAGAGAAAGAGAGAAAGAGAATTCCCGTCTGCTCAGTTCCCTGCACATTCTGTATATAGCTTATATACATTGTGGACCCGATCAACACGTTGCCTTGGCAAACGCAGGATGAGCCACTAGATCCTTGTAGCAGAAATGCAGACCCAAAATCTAGAGCCATATAATACTTCAAGCAGAAAACACTGATTAACTCACAGCCAGTAAGTTTGTAAATTGCGCAGCTGATTGTCTTCAAAAAATTAGATCAGAGGAAGAGTTTAATGAGCTTTGGAGAATTAGCTGTGATCTGATCCTAACCGAAACCAGTCCAAACAGAAGACAACAAACGAAGAGTGAGAACTTGAAGCATTACTCTGTTGAGGAAACTGTATTCAGTGAAATGCAGACGCCTCCAACTACTCACTGTAAGATTTACTGTTTTTCATTATGGATAAACCTGTATGCACCGCTGTGACTCTTTTCTGTGTCTGTATTGGATTTAGTAAATGTTGTTGTGCTCTGTAGCAGTTGTGTCCAGGATTACATGTTGGGGGATTTTCTCATATAAATATATATTTATATATATATAAATGAATAAATATTTAGAATATAGGTATTTAAATATATATTTTTATTTTATTTAATATATTCAATTTAATATAGTTATATAAATAACCTGCAGCTTGGCTTTTTCTGTCGGTTTGCGTTTGCTCACCCTTATAATATGAATTCCTCCTCTATCAGTACTGTCCTGTAACAGCGAATGTTGATCCTCTCTGACTAAATTAACCAGTCATTTATTACATGGTACCAGAACAGAAACAACTGAAGTCATAAAAACACATTTAAACTCACCATCCAGACGCCAGAAACACAAACAGAGCAAAACAGGGAGAAACATCTTCATCGGTTTCAGTCCACAAATATGAAAAGACAAACTCTTCAAAACTGGTTCAGTAATAAAATGACAGATGCACTGATGTGAAGCTGATCTGCTGTAAAGTGAAGTGAAACTCTACATTCAGTTAAAATAACTCTGAGCTCCAGTGAAGTTGATGACATCATTTTCAACAGAAATAAACTGGCCAGTAACATGTTAAAAAAAGTCTTAAAGCAACAGTTTGAGCTTCTCTTACGAAAAATAAGTATACTTCAAGTTCATTTTATGAAATATACTTAAGTAATGTTCAAGTATATTTTTAAGCATACATTATGTAGTAAGGGCCTGTCCCAATACCTCCCCTTACCCTAGATTTCTGCCCTAACCCTTGTTTTTGCGCGTTCTCGTGTAGGGGTAGGGTGTCCCAATACTCTAAAGAGCAAGGGGGAGTGCTATTCTCCCCTTAAAATCAACCCTCAAAACATAGTGCGGTTCGATGCAGGCTTAAAACGAAGTGGAAGATGAAATTACCCAGAATACCTTGCGGACTCAGCAAGCCAGTACAATTTTTTAAACAAGATGGCGGACACCGCAGGAAAGGAACAATTTAATTTTAAGTATATTTGCGCAAATAAGCATGTTAAAATTTCTAAATATGTTGGAATATGTTAGTTTGATGCACATCCAGTGGACTGTTTTGAAGTTTTGAACGCTAATGTTTGAAAATATTTCACAAAGCTATCTTTCTGGCGATGTTCATGATATCTGCTGAGTGCTTCAAGAGAGTCTGCCCATCAAATATACATCTGATCTGGGTAGTTCATCTAATTTTATTTTCGATTTTGGCTTCCAAGGATTATAAAAAGAAGATGTGAGGTAAAACTATTAAAAACTAGCCACATTCGTCTAGTGCTTCATCTTTTTCCTTTACAGCGCGCCGTCACTTCTCCCTAACGTTAAACCCAAACAGCACTGAGCACAATCAGCGATTGTTGTAAAATGCAGTGTCTGCTGATTCTAAATTGCGGGAGGTGTTTGATTGTAAAAAGAGCTATTATAAGCACAGTGATCCGCGCAAGAGACGTTGACCCTGTTCCCATGGCGGCGCGCGTTCAGAAACGGATTGCAACTAGACAAGCAAACTATACTTTGGGTTTCATGTGCGCGTCTAAACGATCAAATACAGACAAAAATGCGTATTCTATATTCCACATGTCTTCTCTGTTGATTTATCAGGAACACAGCCCACACAACAGCTGGAACCGGCATTTTTCTGAATGAAAATAGTAGTAAGTCAAGTCAAGTCATCTTCATTTATATAGCGCTTTTAACAATGTAGATTGTTTCAAAGCAGCTTTACAGAGATAAACATATAATTTATGGTAACAGAGATTGTTTTGGCTTTATAGCGGTTCTTTAGTAAAGTTATTTTCCAGCTAAGGTTAGTTATGATTTATTCGCTTCCGTCGCAACAATCATTTGTTATTAAATTAGGGGCCGCTAAGGACGACACAATTCTCTCTACATAGACTTTAAACGCGAACCTGTGAGAAACGCTGATGGCGGTCACATGCGCATTAAGAATTGGTTCTATAGTTATGTGCATTTGAATATATGTGCGCAGGTTTGGAATTCCCTACAAACCAAGCCTAAACAAAGTAGTGGTGTTTCCTTATAATGTTTTATACAGAATTTTATTTTATTTTATCAATTCGGGGTAGATACGCGAATTGAGTTTCCCGACAACACTTTATCTGTAGAGTGGTAAAGGGATCCTCCATAGGGAGAGACTAGTTGGCACTTCAGCACTGTATTGTCATCGGGTCCAGGCGAAGGTCCTTCATCAGATCTGGGTACGGCCTGGATCCGGCACTAAAATTAGTGTAGATGCCATTCTTCTTATGATGTAACGAGTACATCAGGATTTATGGGAAGTGTTCCCGGTTCCAGCTGACCTAATCTATGCAGCCTAACATTGAATTATAGAAGTCTATAATGTATTATGTGAAAGCTAGGTCAAAGAGATGTGTTTTTAGTCTAGCTTTTAACTGACAGATTGTGTCTACTTCCCAGACAATGGTAGGAAGGCTGTTCCAAAGTTTTGGTGCTAAATAGGAGAAGGATCTACCGCCAGCAGTCGATTTTGATATTCTAGGTATTATCAACTGGCCGGAATTTTGAGATTGCAATAGACGTGAAGGACTATAATGCGTTAAGAGCTCGCTCAAGTATTGCGGAGCTAAACCATTTAGTGCTTTGTACGTGATCAGCAATATTTTAAAATTGATGCGATGTTTAATAGGAAGCCAGTGCAGTGTTGACGGAACCGAGCTAATATGGCCATACTTCCTGGTTCTGGTAAGAACTCGAGCTGCTGCGTTTTGAACCAGCTGTAGTTTGTTTATTAAGCGTGCAGGGCAACCACCCAGTAGAGCATTACAATAATCTAGCCTTGAGGTCATGAACGCATGAACTAATTGTTCCGCATTTGTCAATGAGAGCATATGACGTAATTTAAATATATTTTTAAGATGGAAAAATGCAGTTTTACAGATACTGGACACGTGACTTGCAAATGAAAGATTGGTATCAAAGAGCACACCCAGGTTCCTAACCGACGACGAAGACTTAACAGAGCAGCCATCAGTGTTAGACAGTATTCTAGGTTATTACGTGAGGAAGTTTTTTTGTCCAATAATTAGAAACTCTGTTTTTTCAGAATTTAGAAGTAGAATATTACGAGTCATCCAATTTTTTATATCCGCTATGCATTCCGTTAATTTTGTGAATTAGTAAGTTTTGTTAGGTTTTGAAGAAATATAGAGCTGAGTATCGTTGGCATAACAGTGAAAGCTAATGCCATGTTTCCTAATGATTTCTCCAAATGGTAGCATGTACAGAGTGAACAGCAGCGGTCCTAGTACTGAGCCTTGTGGTACGCCATACTGAACTTGTGATCAATGAGACATCTCTTCATTTACTGCTACAAACTGATAACGGTCAGATAAGTATGATGTAAACCATGCTAGTGCAATTCCACTAATGCCAACATCACTTTCGAGTCTATTTAAAAGAATGTTGTGGTCGATAGTGTCAAATGCAGCACTAAGATCGAGTAACACTAATAGAGAGACACAACCACGATCGGATGATAAGAGCAAATCATTTGTGACTCTAACGAGAGCAGTCTCAGCACTATGGTACGGTCTAAATCCTGACTGAAAATCCTTGCAGATATCATTTCTTTCAAGAAAGGAACACAGTTGTGAAGATACTGCTTTTTCTAATATCTTTGACAGAAAAGGTAGATTCGAGATCGGCCTGTAATTGACTAATTCTGTAGGATCAAGTTGCGTTTTTTTAACAAGCGGTTTAATCATAGCCAGCTTAAAGGTTTTTGGTACGTATCCTAGAGACAAAGATGAATTAATGATATTAAGAAGAGGATCTATGACCTCTGGAAGTATTTCTTTCAGTAGCTTAGTCGGTATAGGGTCTAACATACATGTTGTAGATTTAGATGATTTAACGAGTTTAGTAAATTCTTCCTCTCCTATAGCAACGAACGAATCAAATTTTTCCTCCGGGAGACTACAATGCACTGCCTGATGTGATACTGTAGTAGACGGTTGCATAGTTATAATTTTCTCCCTGATATTATCAATCTTATAAGTGAAGAAGTTCATAAAGTCATCACTGCTGTGTTGCTTGGAAACTTCGGTGCTTGAAGCTTTCTTTTTCGTTAGTTTAGCCACCGTTTCAAATAAATACCTAGGATTATTTTTATTTTCTTCTAATAGGTTTGAAAAATAAGCAGATCTAGCAGCTTTTAAGGCCTCTCTGTAAGCAATCGAGCTGTCTTTCCATGAAATGCGAAATACCTCTAGTTTTGTTTTCTTCCAGTTGCGCTCCATTTTTCTGGCTGCTCTCTTAAGGGCCCGAGTGTGCTCGTTATACCACGGCGTTGGACTATTTTCTTTAATCTTCTTTAAGCGCAACGGAGCAACTGTGTCTGAAGTGCTGGAAAAGAGAGAGTTAAAAGTTTCTGTTGCAATATCGAGTTCTTCTAAGCTATCTGGGATGCTGAGATGATGAAACCGATCAGGAAGATTATTAATAAAGCAATCTTTAGTGGCAGAGGTGATAGGTCTAACATATTTGAAACACGGAGTCGGCTTTGCAGCCTTGGCTAAATGAAGTTTACACGAGACTAGATAATGATCTGAGATGTCATCGCTCTGCTGCAGAATTTCAACGGCATCAACATCTATTCCATGTGATAATATTAGATCTATGATTACGACAATGAGTAGGTCCTGACACGTGTTGTCTAACTCCAATTGAGTTTACAATGTCTTTAAATGCCAATCCCAATGCATCTTTTTCATTATCGATGTGTATATTAAAATCACCAACAATTAGTACTTTATCTGCAGTCAATATTAATTCTGATAGAAAGTCCGCAAATTCTTTGATAAAGTCTGTATGGTGCCCTGGTGGCCTGTATACAGTAGCCAGCACAAATCTCAAACGTGATTTATAATTTATATTTTTACATTAAGTACTAACACTTCAAAAGAATTATATTTAAAACTTGATTTCTTAGTGGTTTTGAAAATATTAATATAGATTACAGCAACTCCTCCCCCTTTGCGTTTCAGACGAGGCTCATGTTTATAACAGTAATCTTGCGGGGTGGACTCATTTAAAGTAATGTAATCGTTTGGTTTTAGCCAGGTTTCTGTCAAACACAGCACATCTAGGTTATTATCTGAAATCATATCGTTAACAACGAGTGCTTTTGAAGTAAGCGATCGAATATTCAGCAACCCAAGCTTTAGCATTTGCTCATCTGTATTATAGCTGTTTTTTATTTGTTGAACATCAATTACATTTTTAACCTTAGATGGGTTTAAACGTTTTTTGGATTTCCAAATTCTTGGGAACAGACACAGTCTCTATATGATGATAGCTAGGTGAAAGAGGCTCTATGTGATAGGATTTTTCTGACCTTGGTGACGCGAGGCCGCTAGCAGACAGTCGGTTTAGCCAGTCTGTCTGCTTCCTGACCTGAGCCCCAGATTGTCATGTTTGAGCTCTAAGACTATATGCCATATTACTAGAGAGAAGAGCAGCACCATCCCATGAGGGATGAATACCATCTCTTTTCAACAGGTCAGGTTTGCCCCAAAAACTTTTCCAATTGTCTATAAATTCTATATTATGTTGCGGACACCACTTAGACAGCCTACCATTAAGCGAACACAATCTACTAACTATCTCATCACTCCTGCGAACAGGAAGGGGGCCAGAGCAAATTACAGTGCTTGGCATCGTACTTGCGAGTTCACACACCTCTTTAATATTAATTTTGGTGATCTCCGACTGGCGGAGTCGAACATCATTAGTGCCGACGTGAATAATGATCTTAGAGAATTTACGATTAGCATTAGCCAGCACTTTTAAATTTGCTTTGATGTCAGGCGCTCTGGCTCCCGGCAAACATGTGACTATGGTGGTTGGTGTCTCTATCTTCACGTTCCGTGTAATAGAATCGCCAATAACTAGGGCACAATCATTCTCAGTGGGTGTTTCACTGAGCGGGGCAAATCAATTTGTTATGGTAATCGGAACAGAAGAGTGGTTTTTCATTTGATCCGCGACTAGAGCGATCCCTCACTGTCACCCATTTGCCCGGCTGCGCAGGCACTAATTCAGCTGGAACCGCATCATGTAAAGAGTTCACTATGCTAGGCGCATCCAAAATAATATCTGAAGCTCTAGCACTCTTACTATCTTCAATTAAAGTTTGGATGCGTGTTTCTAGTTCTGAAATCTTCTCTGTCAGCCTAACTGTCTCCTTGCATTTATCACATATAAATCCTATTTTGCCAACAGAGAAGGCTATGTTAAACATGTGACATGAAGTGCAGGTGACAATAACAAGACAAGACATTACTCACCGTGTTTGTTGAGTGATTCTTACTCACCTGAGCTTTTATGAACTCAAAGGCCCGAGCGCGCGAGAGAAAAATAAATTAATAAAAATAGCTGAGCGCACGGGTGGCGCGTTAACAGGCTAGCGAATTACTAGCGTGTTGTGCTAGTAGTAACGGAAGCTAGCGATGTCAGGTTAATCTGAGATGTTGGGTAAGCTGTATTTAGTAGTAGTATAAACAACTAGAAATTGTGGTAAATGATGGTTCAAAACAAGGAAATACTAGGCTAAGACGGAGCTTACAGCACCGAAGCAAACACACTCATAGCAGGCAGCGAGGCAGACAGGAGCAATCGATCAGACAGGAGTCAGGAGCAATCAAGTCATGTAAAAAAAACAATAACTGGAACAATAACTAAAAAAGACACTTTTACTTTAATGTTTAATGTCACACTAAAACTAAAGCTGTTGAGTATCTGAGCTTCATATTTATATTATTTAATACTACAGGGCCGTTGAATACTTGAATCTGATTGGTTGACGAACGTTCAAGGTGTGCAATTATTCTCAGGGAAACGCACGGCTAACGTAGTTCCAGGTCTTGACCGCATTACAGTTCCATATCACTTCGCATAGTTGATTGTAATAACTGAGTTTAGAGCTGAATTTAAACTTGATCTGACAGTAAAATCACAGATATTTCTATATGAGAATAACAGTGAATGTTGATCCCCTCGAATTTAACCATTAAATTATCACATCAGAACAGAAACAACTGAAACCAGAAAAACACATTTAAAACTCACCAACCAAACGCCAAAACAGTTTTTAAATAAATATAGAATAGAAGAGAAAAAAAGAAAAGAAAGTGTTAGTATTAACTTAATGGAGGAAAAGAGTAACAAGCAACACTTAAATGTCCAGCCCGCAGAAGTCACACTTACCCTGTAACTACATGAACAAGAGTATATTTCTCCAGTATTTATGAAAAAGTTGCAATAGTTTTAGTTCTCAGTGCACTTTTGTTAAAATAAAGTCCTGTATAAATGCACAGATATGTACACTATAATTTTTAAAAAGCCTATATGTATTGGTATACTGTTATCTCGCTATATTTCTCTCAAATGTAAGATTGTTGTATCATAATAGTAGAATAAGTAACGCTTAGTTCTAAAATACCGACAGTATAAATAATTTAATTCTTCGGGTTATTACCCCTTTATTCCTAAAACTTTACTGTTGTAGGTACACTATAATTAAAGGTGCTCTAAGCGATGCCACGCATTTTTTAGGCCAAAAATTTTTTTGTCACATACAGCAAACACACTGAACACACTGTGAAAAAACGCGGTCTCTCTAGACACCACAGGCTCCACAAACGGCAACAAAAACAAACTGGGCTCACCCGCACCAAGAAACACAACAAACAGTGTTCCAGCCAATCACTGGCAAGAAGTATTTGAGGGTGGGTTTTGGGGGGTAGTGCGCATACACATGAAGGGGGTGTGTAGGAGAGAGAAGCATGAAGAGGGAAGTTTGAATTATGGCCGACACACGGCCAAAGAGACGACGTTCCGATGAACAAATTGCAAAGAAGAGGGACAAGGATAAGAAACGCGCGAAGTACCGAATTTACATCAGAAAAACCTTCGAAAGGTGGCTAGAACTCCGCCGGCAGAAGGGATTCCAATCCGACATTCAGTTGCTCTGTTTTTGCAGAACAGGTGGGTCAATCCATTTTTATTTTTAAACCGACGTTCATGTTCGCCAAACCAACACAAGGATGTAATTAGCTAGAACTAACGTTATGCAGTCAGCGTTAACTTTGGTTAATAATAATGCATGTTTCTAGCAGCTAGCGATCAATCTCTATTGTAAATTCACAGTAGGGCGACAATTTGTGTGAATGATTGTTTTCACCCACTGTTTGTTATAAATTTGAATGTTCATTTATAGGCTATTGACAACTTTGACTAAATTTGTTTACGACGCCGCCGTTGTTTATGCTCACTGGGAAACGCAAAGCTAATGTTATCTTGGTATTATTGCGTCCTTGTATGGGAGCTATAATTAGGCTATAACCTCAGGTGGCGAAACGATTTTAAGATAATGTTTCTCTTTTTCTGCATTCTGTTCTGCAATATGTAAAAGCATTTATCTAACTTGGTGACATTACACATTGAATGAAGTATCGGGGTAGTGACTACTTTGACTTTCCTTTATGCCGGAAGGGGAGGAGGGAGGAGACAGGATGAGGAGGAGGGAGGGTCTAGCTAGCCTCCGTTTTGTATGACAACAATTCGAATGTCAACAAGAAGTTATGTCTCCTGGCATTGCTTGGAGCACCTTTAAAGCTCCAATATGTAACAATTTTGTAATAAAATTTCCGAAAATAACTTGCACAGTGTGATATATTTCCTCCAGTTGTGTACTTACAATATCTCAAAAGTCTCCAAAGATTTTTTTTTCAGAGAAATTACGATTTTAAATAACTGTCCGTCCCGGAAAAGAAATGTCGCCTCTCAGTGACGCAATGTCCGCACTATCCTTTTTTTCCGGTGTGGACCATGTGATATTCCACCACACCGGAATATCACATGGTCAAATGCGGAAGTGGTGGTTATAGCGTTATAGCCATAGACTGTATGGTTATGGCTGTTATGGATCACGATTACTCTTTGGCGAGTATTGGAGTGCCAACAAAACGAAAGCGTCCATATTCGGATACACGCAGACTGTGTGACAAATGGAGGAATAAAACCCGGATAAATATCGGCCGGGCGTTTTCGAGATGGAGAGAGCTGCGCGACAATCTTGGACTTTACAGAGACTCTGCTCTCGCGAGTGTATTGATAGACAGGTAAGCAAATCTTTTTTTTTTTTTTATTGTACAAGTAACGTAATAGTTACAGTAAAGATGATTTTAATAGATATGAATTACACCACATGCCTGTAATAATATAGCATAACATTTCACGTTCCTTGCAGTTCATTAATTATGATGACATAAAATACTACGATCAGACATACAGGTAATACAAAAACGAATAAATTACCTCATCCGTGATCATGATTCATTAATTCCATTTAGATACATCGCTAGATGGTGAAAACGCATTAAAAACGACATCTCCCATCGTCACCTCCTTCATAGCGTCATCAAGCTTCGCCTTTGTTATTGTTGGAAACTGCGCCCTCTTGTGGTGAACATTTTTTACATATTGGAGCTTTAACAAATTGTCTGAATAGTTTGAATCTGTCAGTTATGTGACATCACTGAACATTGCAAATCGTAACCGTATCACTCAAATGGTTTACTCACCGTAGACATCGAGATAAAATGTCTTGATCTCACTGTTGATCTGTAGTCTATAATCTCCATCATGTTCAGTTGTGGTGTCTATGATGGTCAGAGATCCAGTTTGATCGTCCAGCTTCAGTCTGTCTCTAAATCTCCCATCAAGAACATCATCATATACAGTGATTCTGTCGGCCCGTTTATTGATTTCAGCTATTAAAGTGTTTTAATATCCAAACCTCCACTGAATCACATCATAATCCTTTATTTCAGTAAGATTAGAGTTTATAGTGACTGAATCTCCCTCCCTCACAGACACTTCATCAGCAAACACACCTGAAGAACAGAGTTTTCCACAGATTAAAGTTTTAAAATCACTTGATGTTGGTTTGATGAAGCTTCACTAAAATACTTTTAATCATGTAAATGTGAAGTGAATAATATTCTGCAGCAGTTCAAAGATGATGAATGAAAATGAGAAATAGTTGAACAGTTTTATATAATCAATAATTGCATTAATAAAAGTGAGTTTAATCTCAAATAAGAGTGTTATCTCTCAGTAAAATCACACATTAATTGTTTCTATACGAGAATAACAGTGAATGTTAATCCTTTCTGACTAATTTAACCAGTAATTTATCACATCAGAACAGAAACAACTGAAACCAGAAAAACACATTTAAAACTCACCATCCAGACGCCACAAACACAAACAGAGCAAAACTAATTTGAGAAACATTTTCTTCATCGGTTCACTGAAAAGCCCACGATAGTAACTCTTAATGTCTGAAACACGACTGAACTTAGAAATGTATCTGTAATCCTTCCCCAACCTCAGTCAGTTTCCGCTCACACATCCGTCTCCTTTAACATCATGAAAATCAACATTTTCAATGAAAACTAATAGCAGAATAGTGAAATATTGGATTAGATATCTGTATCTACTGGTGTGTTATTTAGTGCTGTGAGCTGTCAATCATATTTGACCTCTGACCTGTGACTCTTATTTGACTGTTGATGGATTCACTTTATTTCAGTGTAAAGATGTTTTGTGTGGAGAGGAAGATTGTGAGCTTCTTATTAGCAGGAGAGAAAATGAAGAAACGCTTCAGTCACAAACTACTGACACACACAGAGACGACAAACATCCAGCAGAAGCTGTTTATCCACTGTTAATGAAAAATTCATTGTTCTTGTGTCCATTCATTTAAAACTTGTTGATTTCATTTGAGTGTGTGTAAAAGCATTTCTAACAGCTGAATTGGGGGTAGGAAAGAGCAGATGTAATAAACCAGATAGCCCGGGGAGATAACAAACACCTAGGCACGAGAAAGAATCTTAGTCGAAGAATACAGGATGTCATATAGTAGGGTCCCAGGCCCCCTCCTGAGGAAAGCAGGAGGTCATTTAGATTGTAAATGAAGGCCTTTTGGCTTCTCAGGGACAAAGAACAGCATGACCTGCCCAGGGGGGGGGGGGGGGGTAGAACCAGTCCATACTGGATGTCTTTAAGGAAATTTACAGAGACTGGGAAAGGAGGAGTCAAGAATGTCAGAAACCTGTATAAAATGTCTCAGTTTTATTATGTCAGTAGGCTTTCTGTTTCACATCTGGGTGGCTGCGGTTGCGAAAAGATTCCTCAAAGAATAAAGGCCTTTTCTTCTTTATTACAATTTTGCCTTTTGAGTGTTCCTTAACCCTGTGATGCTGTTTTTCCCAGTGAGATAAAAAATTGCTTTTACAGCTGGTGTCAAGAAGAGGGATCCTGTGCGGACGCTTCTTCTCCTGGTCCTGAGAACGGATTTGACGGGAAAGTGCACAACCTCGGCAGCACTAGGCAGCCGTCTTATACCTCGACGGTTTGAGATAGAAACTCAACAGATTACGAGAGAGAGAGGCAAATACCCCACACTCAGGACCAGTGAAAGAAAAACTCCCACCAGGATTAAAAAAATCCGCGACGATTGCGGGAAAAACAGAAAAGCATCTCTGGGTAAGAAACGGCAAAATTGTTTTATTGAAGTTGAGTGTAATTTGATAATTGTGAGTGAACGTGAACCATATTGGCTGAGTTTTGCTTTTTGGTACGGGCGAAAGTTGATTCAGGGGAATCACAATTTTTTTGGGGGTAAGGGAATTGATCTGAGGAATTCGAATCAGTTTCTACCTCACTTAGCTCGTTGGTGGACGGAAAGCCCACAGGTGATTCAGGGGAATCACAGATTCAGGGGAATCACAGATTCAGGGGAATCACAGTTATTGATTAATTAGTTTTACTCAAAAGTGCTAGTAACCGATTTAGGTGGACGGAAGAGCCACGTCAAATCAGAATTAATCGAGCGCTGGAAAGTGCTTATAGGAAGTTTTTGAGTGAAACGTAATTACAAACCACCCGACCGATCTTGGGGTAAGGGAAAGATCGGGTCTGTTGAAGACGTTTGACAGATACTGTAAGACACGTGTCGAAATTGTGAAATCCAGAAGGGAGATTCAGCCAAAATGGGGTCATCTAACAGTAAAGTAGATCATTTTTTTTTTTTACACCAATTTTCTGTCAAAGGAGAAATAATTATGGTGGTAATTATGACTGACATAGGGAAATTGATAAAATATCATGATTTTCCAGAAGAGGAAACATTGAGTACAACAAGATTAAAAGTGGTTAAAGAATCGATAGGAACGTGAAAGTATTGTGCTATGAGAAAGAGATATGGAAGAAAACTGTGAACAGACAGTAGTTTGTTGAACTAAAGAAGATAGGGAAAGATAGAATGTTTTTCCTGATGGAAATTATAAACAGAGAATTGTTGGATTGCAGATAAAAGAGAACAGATGCAGAAGGAACTGGCATGTAGGGGAAGATAGGATGTTTTTCCTGATGGAAATTGTTGGATTGAACAGATACAGAAGGAAGTGGCATGTAGGGAAAGAGTGTTAGATAAAATAAGGCATTGAGTATGATTAACAGGGATTAACATGATATAAAGATTAGGAATCATGTACGCAAATGTAAGCAAAACGGGAAAAATTCTATATTTTGGAGATAAAATAATGATTGAAATTACGATGTGAATGCTTTATTGTATTAATGACATGAAAACAAGAGTATTGAAGAATAGATTGCCATATTTTTGAGTTGAGGATAGCTGTCTGTGTAATTTAGAGACTGAGAAGAATTAGGGAATCTTGTGGTCTCTGTGAAACAGTAGAGATAAGTAGGACTGAATAATTATAATACAATCTTGTGATTTATGTTGAATCTGCAAACTAACCATTTGATAGAAGAATAAGCTTTTAAAACCAGTGTTGATGAAATTAATTACACGTTAATGTTTTAATACTGTATGAAGAGTAACTGAATAGTCCTGATACAAAAGAGAGCAAATGCTGTAAGCAGCTCTGCTCTGAAGCTCTCAGTTTAAAGAGATTTGCAGATTATGTTTTTGTAAAAGTTTGATTCTGATTGGAAAGATAAATAGTAACTTGACTGGCTCCAAACAAAGAAAGTGCCAAACTAACACAAATTTAAAGAAAAGTCTGTGTTAATATGAGTTAGAAAGTAGATCAGTGTTAATATGATGAAGATTATAATTCGGCTATTGTAATTGAATTTGCAGCTGGGACAGTGAGGGAGAATGCAGAGAACTTATCAGTGGCTCTGTTTGCATTTCCTGAATACAACACAATGTTTCAGAAGTGCAAAATAGGGTGAAGCTGTTAGAAAGATAAAAGGCAGAATAACAGAGAGTGTTTTATTGCAGTCAGCTGGGTCATTCAGTGACTGTATGCGCACTGTATGACTGTAAAAGTAAATGAGGGAGAAATAAAGTTGATAGTTGGAACTTTTGAAAGTTGTAAGAAGATTGAAAGATTTAAGTGTAAGGAATTCCTTTTGAAAGGAAAGAACTATAAAAAGTACCGGTTGACATAAAATTACGGATAAGACTAAATGAGTTGCAAAATATTTTAAAAGTACCGGTCACTAAAAGGATGATTGTGTTTTTGAATGAAATGCTTTGATAAGGTTTTAGATGATATGGAGAGACAAATCTAATGAATGATTTATAATGATAATCAAAAAAAATGTATGACAAGCAGAGAGCGCAGCCTCAAAAGTTAGTATGAACCATAGAAGCAGATTGATAAACTCCTAGAGAAAACATTGAAGTCGGGTATTAAATTATGGTAATTGAAAATAAAATTGAAATGAAATTTGAAACGTTATTAAGAACTAGAATAATTATTATTTCTTTAAGATAAAATAAACAGAAGCAGTGTTACAGGATTAACAGTTGCTAAATGTAAAATGTGTAAAAGGCATTTGATTAAAAACAAAGGCTTGTTAATGTTGATTTTAAAAGATAAGAATGTGATTTGGCCAAAACAGGTTTGCTTATCTAAATCTGGCATGTGCTGTAACTGAAACTGCCACAGTTTCAGTGCAACAGAGACTCATTCGGAGTGGATATTTGTAATGTCTAAATTACAATACATGTAATTTATGGAAAAGATGCCTTAAGATGGGCTACAGTTAAAGAAAAGATGGCAGATAAAGTCTGAAGTTAAAGGTTTATGAGAATGCAGTGTACCAGTCCTGATGCCTCAAGAGTCTCTCTCTCATTCAATGTCAGCTGAAAACTGTTGTCTGAGGCTGTGTAAAGCACAGTGTTTCAGTTGAACAGATTCATAGATGCGGAAGAGCTAAAACAAATCATGCTACAGGCAGTTCAGATTTGACAAATTTAGAGGACAATTTGTAAATGTTTTAAAAGTAAAACTGAATGATTTTAAAGAAGTCTTTAAAATAATAATGCAGACCTTAAATGATAGAAGTGACATTTTTGACTAGTTTATTTTAGGACCGCTTCTTTGTCTGATTTTAGCCTCCACCATAAAACAGGGCTGATGGCTCCGGCTACAGAAGTAACAGTACACTGAATGTACGATTGTGATCTAAATTCACTGACCATAATCTAAGCAGGTTGCTACCTTTAAGATGATTAATGAATTTAAGTGATTAAATACTGTTGTTATTAACCTGTCTCCCTGTGAACACTATTAGGTCAGAATGGCTCTGATGACTCTTGAATGCGCCTTTTCCTAAGCTCCAGAAAACAACAGATTATGTTGAAGAAAACGGTCACAGATTCTGTGATGGGAAAAAGCGGTTACCAGTGTGTACGAGTGATTACTTCAACGACGGGTACGATCTTTTAGGCCAAAAGGACAACCTAAGACAGAAGGGTCACGCAAAAACACTGGGCATTTCCTGATGGAGGTGTTTTTTTTATGTGAGAAAGGTATTAGAGTTGAGCGGTGACTGTGAGGCCAGCAGCATCAGCAAACCATTGAGAGGCGAGATGAGCTGTAAGAAGTTACGGCCGTCTGACCCAGAAAATGTGAGTTCCTCTATATACCACTCACCAGAAACCGCGTTGATTGAATGGCTTGTTTTTCTGACAAGTGTCTGCAACTATGCCAGGGGACAACACCCTGAAGAAAAGACAATTATAGGTTAAGAGCTGATCTGAATGGGCATTCAGGAGCCAGCAGAGACCATTGAACTAGTGGTTATCTGTTGTGGAGACAGCTTGAAAAAAAAAAAAAAAAAAAAAAAAAAAAAAAAAAAAAAAAAAAAAAAAAGTTGTAATGTTAGTTGCCTGATGAGCAAGGAAAACACAGAGATTTGTGTCGATGCTGAACTAATGTGTCAGTTCTGACTCCTGTAGATCATTTAGACATGACAAAGGACCACTATAAGACATGGTGGTGGCTAAAGATGACTCAAGAGAATTTTCTGGAAAACAAAGGTTAGGTAAATTGAGTATTTAAACTAAAGATAACCTTAGAAAAGATCATAGAACGATTGAATATGACTATGATTATTTTAGTTACAGTCCTAGGAGGCTGTTGAAAAGATTATTTGCTTATAATGAGAGAGAAAGAGACTGCTTGAGTGGAGGAAGAGGATGGTACTCTGTCTGTTCTTCTGTTATCAGTCAGCCAAAGAAAGCTGGAGCAAAATAAGATAATGAACCAAAACAATCCAGCTGACTTTTCTAAAATCAGATGGATAATGAACAGACATGCTTTGAAACTGGTTAAGAGGCCATAAAAACATTAGATAAAAGATACAGGAAAATGTAAGGTTAAAATGTCATTTAAAATTTGAATCCTTTTAGATAAAAGATATTAATAAGAAATATGAGCGGTTCATAGTCAGGGAAGAGTGTGAGTGTGAATTCATGTTTTGTACAGTATGTGTTAGTTTAGGACAACTGTTCTGTCTGAATAGTGTGTATAAATTTGTCATTAACCTCTGGAAAGAGTGTTTTAGCATTATAGATGGGTTAAGGCGAATGACAAATTTGAAATTTTGAAATTGAAATTTCACAAAGCTGAGGATTGTGAGTCAATCTGATGAGAAGGCAACACAGAACAGGATGAGCTTTAAGTTGATTGATCATCGAGCTCTGTCTATTAATTATTATTTTGGTCATTCATGATGTGCAGTAGATTTGAATTACTTTCTGGACAGGTTTAAGTATTGATAAATTAGAATTGTGAAGTCGTAGATAGCCGTCAGTCATGTGTTGAGAAAAAGTTATAAATTTGACAGCAACAAACACGTACAGTAGGCTAAGTAAATATCAGATTATCCAGAGAGCCCTTAACAGTTATGTATTGTAAAAAGGGGAAGATTGTTATTCGACTGACGTTGACGAAGTGTACTGACGCTGACAAAGTGTACACGACCTGACCTGACCAATTGATGACCGGGAGAATGTTCGTAGATGACAGTTGATTAAGAGACCAAACAATAGGCCTGAAAAATCAAGAAACGCTGTGAGACTAGGGGCCGTTGCCTTAAAAAACAATTTGATAAGAAGATGAAATTGTGGCCTTAAGTAATATTTTTATTTCAGAGGCAGAGAAAGATGGGAAACTTGGCTGAAGGACAACGTTTGGGTTAGCAAACTTTATCCAAACAAATGTTATCAAATAAATATGAACAAATATTGCAGTTTTCTATAGCTCAAACAGTAGAGCGTTAGCGCTTGTAACGCCAAAGTCATGGGTTCAATTTCCGAGGGAAAGCAAGAACTGATAAGAATGTAAATGTGTACTTTGAAATGGAAGTCACTATGGATAAAAGCGTCTGATAAAAGTAAGAGAATTTTATTATGTTAAATTTATGCACAAGATGGGTGTCGTGCATCAAGAGGAGGATGAATATGCTCATGGCGGGAACAGGAGAACGCACAGTAAAACAAGTGGTCAGATGAGTCTTTGAACTTTTTAGTATGGATAATTTGTATTCAGGCCACAAACAAAGACATTTCGGCCTCACAGGTGGGAAAAACAGTAAATCCAGGGGGGAAGGGCTAAACCCATTGTCTTCACAGCAGGCTGAGAGGTTATCTAGCTTTGACCTCATCGGTATATGAGGACAGTAAAAGTCCAGGAGGGGTTTATTTGAAGAACTTTATTTGTATTAACCAGCTAGATCTGGTTTACTAAGGGGTTCACATTTGCTGAAAGCCATCGCACAGGTGGGAAGATAAATGTTGGGAGGACATTGGGTTTAATTGTGTGCATTGTTTGTATTTTAAGTGTGCTAATAACAAGAATTGTTTTGACAGGAAACGCCGGAGCAGATGTGGCAGCACAGCAGACAAAAGAAAACTATGTGACAATAACCTCAATATTTGTTTTTCTTTACAGAAGATGCAGACTTTTGCGCATGGCATGAGCAAAGTGAAGAAACAGTGCCAAACCCTGTGTAATGCCTAACTTAAAAATTTTCATTTTGCAGGATGTCAGGATGGATTGAACCAAACAGAACTGATTCTGTATTGTTTTGTTAACATGAACAACATGGGTTGAATGTTTTTTTTTCAGGGGAACAAGGACCCTGAGTGCTATTCAATGAGCAAGAAATTATCCGGTGATATGTTTCAGGTTGAAAATTTCACAGGTCACACCAAAGGAACGACAAGACACGCGCTCACTAACAAAATCACTTAAGGCCTCCATTCGCAGGTGACAGTAGACAGTAAATGACTCATTCCAGTAGGGGTGCGATCGTGATCTAAGGGAAAATCTTGTAAGGATTTGAAAATGACTGAAGGATGTTAGACCTGGGTCCAAGCATCTGACCTAAACTATACCAACCAACATCAACAACCTCACACGCCAGCGCAAAGAATAAAGTAGGGGATCAATGATATGTGCTAGAAACAAATCTCCCCTGCCAACGTTGGAAAAAATCCTCTCTACGGCATGCAAAGTGTCATATTGGTGAAGATGGAACGTCCATGAGGCAACGAGATGATCAACATATCTGGAGAAAATGTTGACCAATTAATGGTTGAAGAAAAGTTTTGCGATTTTATTTGATTGAATCAAATTAGGGCTTAGTATTGATATACATGAAGGGTATAACTGTTCTTGAATTAAGACTTGAATTAATTCTATTCTTAAAGATTTAATAGTATAATGGGTTTGATTAGAAAACAGAAATGAATTTTTATTATTTTATTGGTTATCAGAGAATGATAAACAGGGGGGAGATGTTAATGAAAAATTCATTGTTCTTGTGTCCATTCATTTAAAACTTGTTGATTTCATTTGAGTGTGTGTAAAAGCATTTCTAACAGCTGAATTGGGGGTAGGAAAGAGCAGATGTAATAAACCAGATAGCCCGGGGAGATAACAAACACCTAGGCACGAGAAAGAATCTTAGTCGAAGAATACAGGATGTCATATAGTAGGGTCCCAGGCCCCCTCCTGAGGAAAGCAGGAGGTCATTTAGATTGTAAATGAAGGCCTTTTGGCTTCTCAGGGACAAAGAACAGCATGACCTGCCCAGGGGGGGGGGGGGGGGGTAGAACCAGTCCATACTGGATGTCTTTAAGGAAATTTACAGAGACTGGGAAAGGAGGAGTCAAGAATGTCAGAAACCTGTATAAAATGTCTCAGTTTTATTATGTCAGTAGGCTTTCTGTTTCACATCTGGGTGGCTGCGGTTGCGAAAAGATTCCTCAAAGAATAAAGCCTTTTCTTCTATATTACAATTTTGCCTTTTGAGTGTTGTCTTACACCTGTGATGCTGTTTTTCCAAGTGAGATAAAAATTGCTTTTACACCACCGACAGATCAAACCAGACACACAGATGTTTGTACTGATAAAATAAAAGAGAACAAGCATTGCAGGGTCCATTTTGACGCAAAAGCCAGTAAATCACATGTATAATGTGATTTTCATCTGGAGAAACTGAGAAGATTTGACACCAACTGGTAAAAGTGATCTTTGTTGTCAATCTTTCTTTTTAAAGCCACATTTCTTACTAGAACCAGTAACTGTGACCATATTAGCACAGTTCTGTCAACACTGCATTGGCTCTCTATCAAACATTGCATACATTTTAAATTCCTGCTGATAACTAACAAATCCCTGAATGGTTTCGCTCCTCAGTACTTGAGATTTTTTATCACTTTATAGTCCTTCACATCCACTGCAGTCTCACAGTTCTGGCCAGTTGATAATAACTGGAATATCAAAATACACTGGAGGCGGTAGAGACCTTTTCCTATTTAGTGCCAAACTCTGGAATAGTCTTCCTAGCTTTGTGAAGCAGACACACTCTGTCAGTTTAAATCTAGAGTAAAAACACATCTCTTTAACCTGGCATACACATAACACATTATCACATTCCTATAAATCAATTCTGTTAAAGGATTGTTAGGCTGCATAAATCATCTCAACCGGAACAGGAAAACTTTCCATAACATCCAATGTACTTGTAACATCGTAAGAGGAACAGCATCTACACTAATATTAGTCTGTTGATCTCATTCTTATCCCGATGTTACTGTAGTCAGCCGGATCTGGTCCGTATCCAGATCAGATGGTGGATCTGCACATAGAGATGAACACAACAGCCCTGAATATCAGCAGAGATCGTGACAACTAGACAAGCCCTAGAGACAGACCGCCTGTGAAGACCTCGTCGACTAGACCGTTATCGGCACAGATCCTCAGCAAACACCAGAACCAGACCAGATCTCTGCACAGACCCAAGTACAGAACAAGTACCACATGTTCCTGGATCAACATCTTTGTTGATCCTGGAACAACTTTCCAATCAACCAATCAGATTTGAGTGACAATTATTTCTCAGGTGGAGTTGAAGGTGGGAGGAGCCAAGATGGAGCGAACAGGTTGACGAGCTGAAATGGAGCGAAGAGAAAATGGTCCAGAGGCGAAGGCGCAGGATCCTCTCACACAGATCCATGAGCTGCAGCTTGACGTCACAGGGACTCCCTGGAGCTGTAGACATCTGGCAGCGGCGGGGCTGAGGGAATGGCTGAGCTCCGCGGTGCCACAAAACTTGACAGAAAAACATTTAGAATAGCACAGTCCGTGTAGATTGAAGATATTATAAATCATAGTTCATAGTGCTGTCTAGAATTAGCGATGATGAAGGTACCGGGTGGGATAGGGTGAAAGCTGAAACTTCCTTCTTGAAGTCTATCAAGACGCCTGAGAGCAAGACGCCTGGGCGGTGCGGGCAGAGCAAGACACCTGGGCGGCACGGGCAGAGCAAGACGCCTGGGCAGTGCGGGCAGAGCAAGACGCCTGGGCGGTGCGTCAGGGATGGCAGTCACCTCCGGGATGGTCTCCGTGTTAGGAGCCACCGGACTCGGGACCACCGGACTCGGGACCACCGGAACTGGGACCACCGGACTCGGGACCACCGGAACTGGGACCCCCGGAACAGTCACGGAGGGAGTCTTCCTTCTCCTCCTCCGTTTCGGAACCACCGGAACTGGGACCACCGGACTCGGGACCACCGGACTCGGGACCACCGGAACAGGGACCACCGGAACAGGGACCACCGGGACAGTCACGGAGGGAGTCTTCCTTCTCCTCCTCCGTTTCGGAACCACCGGAACTGGGACCACCGGAACTGGAGGTCTTCCTTCTCCTCCTCTGTTTCGGGTGGCGATGTGCAGACTCTGAGCTGAACGGGACCTGCAGCGAATGGAACTCTGATCTGTTGACCGCCATGGCCTCCTCGGTCTGGCGGGTCCATAATGCCAGGCATTGAAAAGTTCATGCGGGGAGGGACCTCTTCCACTGGCGAATTCCATCTCTGCTGCCTCCTCTCTGTCCTCGTGGTTGGGGAAGCGCCATGTAAATCCATACCGCTGGATCTCCGTCTTGACGGAGTTGTTCTGTCACGGAACACACATGGGAAACAGGAAGATCCATTTTCAGTATTTTTAATGTTAGGGCAATCCAACTCATAGTCATCCATGCATGGGTCAAAATCCAGAATAGCAGTCCAAATACAAAATAACCAAGAAACAAACAAGAACAGGCTAGGAACACAGATCAAAAGTGTAGTGTGACATCTAACAACGACTCCGTGACAAACACTAAAACAGACAGGCTTAGATACACAGGGAAATGACAATGCTAATGGGGAATAGGCTAAGTGCAATGATTAGTGACAAGGGACAGCTGAGTGTCATGAGGAAACAAGGATCGTGGGGAATGTAGTTTAAGAATGTGACAGACACCGTGGGGAAGGAAGACATCTAGTGGTGACCCAGGGAACACAAACCAGACACTGTGACAATATAACTATATTCTTTGTGAAACAGAGCAAAAACAGACAATATTGTGTCTAAGATGTAATATTGTGTCTAAGACTGTTAACTTTTTGTTTGTTGAACTTTTACATAAAATCAGTATCACATTTACAATCATGCTGATGTTCAGGAAAAACAGCACTCTTTCTCGTGTGATATTGCTTAACATGGTCTTACGACATAAGTGTAAAAAGATATGAAAAGTCATCCAGATTTTATCCTCATATCTTGATGTTTGGTAGCCTGGGAAAACCCAGACTACTTCCGGCGAATTTTAATTCTCTCTTCAGGATAGTCTGGAGAAGAGCCCATTCAAACTCATTACTGTGCCGGCGAAATCGCGGCACCAATCAGAAACGTTTGGGGAGGGATTTACATGATGACGACAGCGCAGCGACGCTGAAGGAGTTCTCACGCAGTGAAAAATACATTGCGGAGCAGAGAGGAGACTGACAACACGCTGGCAGACAGGACAGAGCAGGCTACTTTTCGGTTACATTTGATATTAAACATATTAAACAAAGTCTCAGCTTTCAAATTTGGTAATTTTTTAAAAGAAATTTAAACAATAAATACCATTTTGTTGCTCTTTAATGTGCCGTGACAGATCGCTGTAGAGCATCAGTTAAAGCTGTTCTTGTGAACCGATCATCTCTTCCTTCTAGTTAATTTATAGCCTCAAATAAACATGAACAAACATAAGAAGGAATGTTGTTTTAACCACGGAAAGGCGTCAGTACACTCCGTTTTTCAAGTTCAAATCCTGTTAATCTACTCTCTCCTGACTGCTTTGTCGGACAAAATGGCGGATGGCGAAGTATGATTGGTCAGATCACCTGTCAATCAAGCTGAGCTACGTCGGTTGGTGACGCCCCTTTGGAAATGATTTGTCTACATAGCTTCTCCAGACCCTACACTCAGTTTCAACTGAGAAGGGTCTGGTTTTAACCAGGCTAGATGTTTGGAGGAATTCACACTGCATTATAAGAGGCTACATCACGCAGTGAAAGCGTGCACTCTTAAAGTGCACAAGCAGGAGTTTATCGTACTTAGAGAAAAAAAACGTTCCACAAACATCCAGCAGAAGCTGTTTATCCACCCAACAGATCTAACCACATTTCTGTAAATATAAAACTAAGACGAAAACCATTGCAGCATCCATTTTGATCCGAAACCAGTGAATAACATTTATAATGTTTGCCTGCATTGTTACAACAAAATTAATCAGCGAATAATAATGAGAAAACACAATAACCTATATAATTGTTCATTTAGAGAAATTTGCATTTGGTTGCCAGAGAGATTTGGTGTTTGGAAAATTTTATCTAGAAATACTTGAGTTTATAAAGATATCTCTTTTTTTAATGCAGACTTTACCACACTTTGGCAAATATGAGTAAAATAACACTTTTGCAACTAAGACATGTTCCTTATCGATACGGTTCAATCGTACTGCATCGTACATTCTGCCATAGGAACTCAGATTCCTATCCTGCTATCAAGCTGACTGATCGGCGCTCTGCAAGCAAGCAGATTGACAGCACTCTGCACTCGAGCTGATTCAGCGATCTCCCCTGTGGCCATTCAGCGTTTCTAAAAGAGCAAATTTCATGCGCGTTGTTGCAAATGCTCCACCACGAGTGTGGCACGTTCAGGGCACCCCTGCACCCATTTGATGAGCACAGTGAGTGCGTCACCTATCTGGGGAAATCCCACACAGAAGCTGCGCTCACCGAGACGAGCTGTTCTCACTGCAAGAGTATGAGTCTCACCTCTCTCTGCTCGCAGACCGCTTAATTTTTAGACAATGGTCCCGCCCCTCACGCTCTCCTGTTCTCTTCCTCACAGGAACCTCGGAGGAAGAAACAGCAGAGCCAGAGGCCTGAGAGATCGGGCACGAGTGAGCTCACGTCGGCACAGTTACCGTGTGCCTCACTCTCCCCAAGAGGATTCTCATGTGCTCTACTACCGCGCAGTCAAGCGCCCTTCTTCTGGCTTGAGCGGCCTGGTCTCGTTCAGGGGATCTGATCTCCCTGATGACAGCATATCATTTGGTGGCTTCAGACATGGAGGACTGGTCAGGCTCGCTGGATAACCCCACCCCCCTGCCATCTAGAGATTCGAGTGACGCTAGAGCTGGAATGGGCGCCGAGTTAATCCGCCTCCTCTCAAAAGAAGTCGAGAAGCTCGGACTGGAGTGGTATACCCCCGCAGAGCCCACATGCAGGACGAGTCCAGAACGACCCTGCAGTGTTTAAGGAACTGCGTAGCTAGACTGACTTGGCCATGCGAGTCACTAAAACTACAGCCCAGGCTCTTGGCAGAGCTATGGCCAGCTTTGTGGTGTTGGAACGTCACTTATGGCTCAACCTAACGGAGATCAAGGACCAAGACAAGCGCTACCCCTTTCTTAAGTGCCAAGGTCCCCAGTCTGAGATAAAGCTGGATTCTTCGCCTCAGAAGCCTTCCTGATCCTTCAGGAAAGAAGAGGAGTAAACTAAGTCTTGTCGTGGCCAGACCACTCCCCAAACAGCCTCGAGTTTGCCTTCCAAACCTCGTTCAGTTCGGGGTGTTGGAAGCAATGTGTTTTTTGCAAGCATTGGGGCCCTTTCAAGTTCACACTCCCATGCAACTGACCGCTGTTATAGCGAACAAAATAAAATGACCCCTTCCAGTTATCTCGAGTGGCAGTTTTCTGCACAGCGGCCTGTCGCTCGAACCACTTCATTCCTTAGACACCTGTGCCGAGGCTTGGGAATCCATCTCTGGGGTGTCAAGTTGGGTTTTGAACATAATCAAATGAGGTTACTCGCTGCAATTCGCTTGCAGGCCTCCCCGCCTCAGAGGCGTGGTTTCCACATTTATAAGGAGCAATGTGGCTGTCGTCCTCCCCACTGAAGTGATGAATTTACTGGGGAAAGGGGCTATAGAAGCTGTTCTTCCAGTGCACAGTGAGTCAGGCTTTTACAGCTGCTACTTCCTCGTGCCAAAGAAGGATGGCGGCCTCAGGTCCATCCTCGATCTCAGGCATCTGAACCACGCCTTTATGAAATGAGCGTTCAAGATGATAACATTGAAACAAATCCTCTCGCAAGTGTGCCAAGGTGATTGGTTTTTAATATCCAGAGAGCCCCCCATCACAGACCATTCTTGAGATTTGTGTTCAAAGGAGTGGTTTATCACCCCTTTGATAACCCCTCAATGATGACCCCTCCATTCAGACCGTCTGTGGCTCCAAGCACTTTTATGAAGTGCATGGATGTGGCCCTCTCCCCCCGAGACAGAAGGGAGTGTGCATCCTGAATTACTTAGATGCCTGGCTTGTATTAGCCCAGTCGGAGACTGAGCTAGACGCTCACAGATTCTTACTTAGCCATTTGGAATGCCTTGGACTCAGGATCAATGATACCAAGAGCTCTCTGTCAGCGGATCTCGTTCCTGGAAGCAGTTCTCAATTCGGCCACGTTCACGCCATTCTGGCGTGGACCTGGGAAGGGTCTCCAGAAGAAAAGTGGGTTCAACAGATGCCCCAAAAAAGGGTATTGGGAGCTTTGTGCAAAGGCAGGCCCACTTCGGTCTCCTGGTCGAGCACGTTGAAGCAGCTGCACATCAACTTCCTGGAAATGCTGGCAGTCTTTCTGGCCCTCAGAGCCTTCCTGCCAGACCTGAGAGGACACCATGTCTTAGTCTGCTCGGACAACATGGCAGTGATGTCCTACATAAACCACCAAGGTGGACTCAGATCGAGGCTTCTGTACTAGCTATCCAGATGCCTCCTATTATGGGCACGACTCAACCTCTGTTTGCTGAGAGCGGCTCACATTCCGGGAAGACTGGCGCAAAAGAAATGATCTATCACCCTCAACCAGAGTTGTGGGCCCTTCACCTCTGGCCTCTCGAAGGGAGCTTATATGGGATGATTATAGTCTCAAAAAGATTAACACGTGTAAGCACACTTATTAATGAACTTGATACATGTTGCAGAAATGTTTTATCCATGCCTTTCAACTTGCGTGTGCAAAATTCAAAATTGAATGAATGTGAAGCAATTTGTACAAATAGAGACATTTTTGTGAATACAAATGTTTTCCTTTGTATTAGTGTATCATAGTTTGCGCATGCAACACAGAAGATGTGCATGTGTGGATCAGGTGACACGCGTGCATTCATTGACGTCTCCTCTGAGTCGATCTCATTTAATTCATTTGGATTTTGAGACTTTCTTTTCGCGGTTTTTAAGCATTTCACAACCCACACACAAACAACTACAAATGAATAGGCCTGGTGCTAATTATTAATGTGTGCACAACTACCCATCTATTTGACAAATTCACAAATGCGCGTCACATTTAAACTAATACAATAGGCTACAACTTGTGTGTGCAAAATCCAAAATCACATGAATGTGCAGCATTTTGTACAAATAGAGACATAGTTGTTAATACAAAACCTCGATCTTGTATTAATGTAGGCCAGAATTTGTGCATGCAACAAGTAAGATGTGCATTTGTGGATCAGGTGACACGCGTGCATTCATTGACTCGTTTCTGAGTCGATCCTATTTGATTCATTTGGATTTTGAGACTTTCATTTCGCATTCACGATCCACACACAGATGTCTGAGAAAACCTGCTACCACTAGATGGCAGTATTCTGCTGAAACAGACAACGGCAGCATAATAAAGCGTTCTTCCCCATTTAAGACGCTTAATGAGAGTGATATTGAAGCACCAAATTTAGTACAGAATATAGGCCTACCTTATTAATAAAGAATACTTTATAGAGTCAAACAGATTACATCAGATTATGAACAACACCCATAGAAAACCAACACTATAAAACGCTTAACGTGCAATCGCGCGATGCATGTTCAATAAGGTGTATTGGCTACTGAGTTTAAATATCACCGTCTTACTGCATTGACGTTAAGCTTTTTCTTTATAATATGCTCTATGGGAGGAAAACTATAGCCTACAGAGAGCCTATATGAACGCGACGCGCGGCGTTTCATGTTAATGGCATTTCCCTTCCTGAGCCTGTTAAAAAGAAAAAGCTTAACATGAAATTCTGCAGTTGCGTTTAACTTTGCGTGTGTATGGGAGAGCAACCGGTCCGAGAGCGCAGTGAAGTAAGTTTTAGGTTTGATATTCGCCGTATTTTCTAAAGGGACCATCTGCAAATTCCACTCACAGTCAAAAAATATAAACGTCCAGTCATTCATTCAAATGAATAGGCCTACTTCCAAGGTTGTGGTAAATGCCAAGTGGGCAGACTGACTTAGCCTAGTGTATGTCCAGCCAAAATCCCGATTGAACAGTACGATTTTTTAAATTAGCCTACTGTAAATTGTTTTTCTATTCATGTTCCAAAGGTTGTATTACATTAGTGATATTCAGGTGAAATGTTGCATTATTCACCTTTAGTAAGTCACCAAAAACCTGTTTGGTTAATTACAGTAATTTTTGTTAAAAAAAATATTGTTTACTGTAATAGGCAAGGGCGGTATTTGGACAATTTCACCTGTAGTAAGCCAGTCTAGTCACTATGAACATACTACAGCCATTTTGAACATGAAAAAAACCTTTTAGTGAATTACAGTATTTTTCTGCAGAATACAGGCTACAGCCTACAGTACATGAAGTAAAGTAAGAAAGTAATTAAGCTACATTTTATTTATAAAGCACATTTAAACATAGCAGGGCTATCCAAAGTGCTGAACAAAGTAAAAACAAATAGAATAAAGCATAGAAACAACCAAACAGAACAGGCAAATATGCAGCTACACACGTAGGGCCAGTTGATTTTCAATTAATATTTCATGTCGATATACAATGGTTGCATATTGTTAAAACTAATCGTGCTATAGTAAGACTAGCCTATAACAATGGCTTAAGGGTCAAGGGAAAACAAATGTACTGTGAAAATCGTCTATAACATTTAAAAACAGACATTTTCAAATTCCAAAGCTTGTATACTATGAATATTATGTGTAGTCAGATAAAAAATAAGCATAATATGAACGCAACTGCGAAACATTTTTTTTAACAGGAAGGGAAATGCCATTAACATGAAACGCCGCGCGTCGCGTTCATATAGGCTCTCTGTAGGCTATATAGTTTTCCTCCCATAGAGCATATTATAAAGAAAAAGCTTGACGTCAATGCAGTAAGACGGTGATATTTAAACTCAGTAGCCAATACACCTTATTGAACATGCATCGCGCGATTGCACGTTAAGCGTTTTATAGTGGTTTTCAGGGACGTCACTAGGATTGGAAGAAAGGGGGGGCTTAGCCCCCAGGGTACACTTTACAGGGTTTTTCCTGGTTCAAAACGAGGCGGACGTGGTAAAATCCTAATAATGTATTTTAATAATAAGGTAATTAAATTTGTATTTTTTGTATATCATCATGGTGTTTCTCACACTATTTTTGTTGGTGTAGTTTGGTACCTCTAGGGGGGTCCAGGGGCATGCCCCCCCGGAAGAAAATTTTGTACATTTTAAAGATAAATTCATTAATCTGGTGCACTTTGATAAATAATCCACCCGCAAACCGCCCATATTCTCTGATTTAGATATCTGCATCCAGTAGCGCGGGAAGGGGGGTGCTGCGGGGGCTACAGCCCCCTCGTCATAGCATCAGCACCCCCAAGTGGGGCGCTGTGAACTAACATAATATTGTACTTTAAAAACGTGAAATAAAAATAAACAAATGGACAGCGTTAACTAACTCTCGTATGCCTAATGAAGTGAGTGTTCAAGCTACGGAGAAAAATGAAATAAAGCTTTAATTTGTCATGCTTTGTTACGTTCAGAGCACGTGAGCGGAGAGCGCATTTCTGAATATTCCGCTCGCTCGCTCATTCCGCCCAGGGTCGCTCGCTCAACCTGGTTCAAAAATACGTGGAATAATAAGGGCTGCCTCCGACTAAAGTTTTTTTTCTAGTCGACTAGTAGTTGTTCATTTAAGCCATTAGTGTACAAATCGCCCCTTTATATTAATTGTATTACTTAAATAGTCTATATAGGCCTACAGGATAATGAGCGTGTAGCCTGTACATAATAAAGCCACACTCAAGCGCACACGCATAAAGATTGCCACAAAGAACCGGCAAAATTATGAATGTGTCAAAAATAGCAAGGAGACATTTAATTGTTTATTAATAAACTGGTGTTTTCTGTGATGCTGCAAAGATGGAGTTGGCGATGCAGACACGCCATGAACGCCAGAGAGAAATGCATGTGAAATAGCTTACACATTCCATATGGATTATATAATCAGAGAATAGCCTATTTCTTTTCGTTTTGAATATTTTTGTTTAAAAGTAGACTTTTCAAGCTTTCTATAATAGATAGCCTATATTTCTAAAATCTGTGATGCACAAGCTGAGTTTCGGCGCCCTCCAGTTCACGTGCAATGCAAGTGATCCTGTCGGCGCCTTATTACATTGTCTGCTATATATTTGCGTCTTATTTATTAAATAGCCTTGACAACATTTAAAACATTGATCAAAATTAAGATACAATTTATACAAAACGAAAATCTTTTAAAAATAGTCTTTCTACAAAACAAAACTCAATGAAGTGGTAAAAATCATGTCTTACCCACTCCATGTCTCCATATATATTGCACATCTCATGATGTAGCCTATCTTTATCTTTCTCATGCTGCATATGCTCACTTTCATAATCAACATTGATTAAATAAAAAAATAACATTAGCCGTTTATATTTAAACATAAATATGAAACTAAATGTTTTCTTTAATGGCTACAACACATATACAGTACAGAGAAATTTCATGTCTTGTCGTTGGCCAAAACATAATGACGTCACATATTTTCCAACCCAGCCCCCAGCCCCCCCTCCATGAAACAGCTTCCAGCGCGCCTGTCTGCATCTGATCATCACATTACAATTATTCAAATTCTCAGTGTTAAGCATGATAATATGGTAACATATCACACTGAAGTAGGCTGATTTAAAATGAACATTTATTTAAAATAAAAGTTCTTCTTTTGGCAAAATTACATTTCCTTAATAGCCTAAACAGAGGCTTTACTCCCTTCAAACTTAAATTGTCAATGTTTCATTACATCACTGTTTGAAAACACTCCTTTCATAAAGGGCATTCTTCCCTAATTTTATTAAATGTTTGCTTCATCTTTCATTTCAAATTCTTAAATTTGATCAATATATTCAATTAAAATAATAAGACACTAGGCTGTTAGTTATACCAATCAAATAAAATAATTTACATTGAAAAATTATAACTGTATTAAATGAGATTATTTTAAATATTTTTGAATATACACATAAGGAATGTTGAAAAGAATGATACTTTATGAAACTAAACCGCCAGTAGGAGGCGGCAGGCGACAGTCTTAATGAGCGAGTCATTGAGTCATTCATTCAAACGATTCATTCAAACGGCTGATTTATTCAGAATGAGGCAGTTTATGAATGGATAATTGAATCTTTGACTCAATAGATTCGTTCAAAACGCTGAATCATTCATTAATGAAACACGGCTGAGTGTTGCTGTGAGATGCGCTATTGTTCTGTTGTTTGGAACTATTTTCGCTGATGCTGAAACAGAACAAAAACAGTCATTGCATGTAAGTGACTTAATTTTAATTATTTGTTTATTGAACTGTTATGAAATCAGTCTCGGTTTCAATCTTGATGGCATTCAGGAAAACAGCTCTCTGGTCGTGTGTAGCCTAGGCTACACTGTTAATTATTTGACTGTAAATTTACAATAAATTGCAGGTTAATAATTGCATGACTTTCACAGTAAGTTACTGTAACATTTGTACAGTAAATTATTGTGAAATGACAGCTGTATACTGTGACTTCACAGTAATTATGACATCGCATTACTGTGATTTAGCGGTAAGCTGCTGTAGAATTAATGTATTTAACTGTGAAATTACAGTTGGTGTCTATGTATTACTGTAATTTAGCAGTAAGCAGCTGTAGAATTCATGTATTTAACTGTGAAATTAGTTAGTGTCTATCTATTACTGTAATTTAGCAGCAAGCAGCTGTAGAATTAATGTATTTAACTGTGAAATTAGTTAGTGTCTATCTATTACTGTAATTTAGCAGTAAGCAGCTGTAGAATTACTGTACATAACTGTGAATGTCTATCTATTACTGTGATTTAGCATAAATGATGGACCAAACAAAACTGATAAAAACAGTGACATAACTTTTATTTTTTAAAAGTAAAATACAATTTAATTACATGAATAAAACACTGGGTAACAGGGATTGACACTGGGTAACAGGAATGTTTGTCAAAAGAGAAAGAAGGAGACAGAGAAGAGAGAGTGAGGGAGAGAGATGTAAGAAAAGACAAAAAGGTGGGAATAGAGAGGGTCGCAGGTGTCTCGCTCCTTCCCTCGCAGCTGGCACCTGCATAGTGTGGGTTCTATCCACTATATACAAAAGATAAGAAAGACAAAAAGTTTAAGTTACTCTGTGGTGGACTGGCTCCCTGTAAGTATGGTGTTCGCATTGTAACACTAATCCTAAAATGTCTACAATTTAAGTAATTTCAACTATTAAAAAAAATTATGTGAATAGTACTCTCAATTAATATTAAATCAACAAACCAGAGGACTCTAATCACTCCTGTTACTTTTACCCAGTCCTATTATTTTTCACATGAGTAACAGGACTGAAAGTAACATGATTGACGTTAAAAGGTTAGTTCACCCAAAAATGAAAATTCTGTCAGTAATTACAGAACACAAATTAAGATATTTTTGATTAAATCTGAGAGCTGGATCACTCCTCCATAGGCTTCTAAGGGTTTGAAACTTGCCGGCCCAGAAAAATGTATTAAAGACATCTTTAATATAGTCCAAGTGACTACAGTGGCTCAATCTTAAGTTTATAAAGCGACGAGAATACTTTTTGCGTAAAAAACAACAACTTTATTCCACAATTCATTTTCCTTCTCTGTGGGCCTTGAGTTTTTTCATGTAGTATAACTTCTATGTTATACGTCACACGTAGGCTCACTATTGGCCGACGCTGGTCATGTGTGTGATGCATGTGACGTATAACACAGAATCGCTACGCTGTTATACTACATGAATTCACCCGAGGCCCAGAGAGAAGGAAATGAATAGTGGAATAAAGTCATTATTTTTTGGGGGGTTTTGCGCACAAAAAAAGTATTCTCGTTGCTTGGTAAACGTAAGATTGAGCCACTGTAGTCACTTGGACTATATTAATGATGTCTTTAATACATTTTCTGGGCCAGCAAGTTTCAATCCCTTAGAAGCCTATGGAGGAGTGAGACAGCTCTCAGATTTAATCAAAAATATCTTAATTTGTGTTCCGAAGATGAACGAAGGTCTTACGTGGTTGGAACAACATGAGGGTGAGTAATTACTGACAGAATTTCCATTTTTGAGTGAACTAACCCTTTAAGCAAAAATTGCATGCTAAATTGCATGCATTGCAAATTTACACTTAAAACTATTGTAAAGTACTGTAAATTTGACGTTTTTAGACGTCAAGGCATGTTAAATTCAAATAAACGTAAAAACAATGAATTTTACACATTTATTTTGCAGTCTGTCTAAACTCTACATTGAATCAGGAGACACTATAGAACACATTAAAGGGATAGTTCACCCAAAAAATCTTTGGAACACAAATTAAGATATTTTAAGAAATCCGAGAGCTTTCTGTATCCTCCATGGACAGCAATTATTTTACTTTCAAGGCCCGGAAAGATTGTTAAAATAGTCCATTTGTATACAGTGGTTAAACCTTAATGTTATGAAGCGACGAGAATACTTTTACTGCGCAGAAACAAAACAAAACAAAATAGAATACCGACTTTATTCAACAATTTTTTTCCTTTCTGTGCCAGTATCCGATGCTGTTCACGTGATGTGTCCTCGATCATGCATGTGATTGCATAGCGCACTCGTCGCATCATAACATTGAGGTTGAACCACTGTAGTCACATGGACTATTTTAACGATGGTTCTCTTACGAGAGTCCTCTCGTACTGCGTTTTATCAAAACGCTACGGGAAAAGTCTCTTTTCACGAAACACTGAAGCAAAAAATTATCCTTTAATTTTCATATATGTAAAACGCGTTGCGGCAGCAGCAGACAGCTATGGCGAGACGGCTTGCTCGCTCATTGGCTGCTCTGCGGCAACTGCTTAAGCCTATCGAGCGAGGCCTGAGATGGCATCAGGCCAATGAGGGCGCTTCGCGCCCTCCTCGCCACTTCCCGCCGAAACGGGCGTGGCTTACCTCTATAAAAGGAGCTCGAGAAGGCTGACTCACTTGATTTTAATCTCTTCAGCGAAGCGCACGCATCGCTGGATCACGGAAGCAAGCGTCGTTCGAAGCAAGCACTTCAGCGGGACGAGCCCTCGAAGCCGCTGGCCAACGCCGCCTTCTACAGCCGTACCTGCTGCGCTTTCCGACGCCTATATCCTTTATTGCTATATTGCTCCGTTTTCTGTGTGTGTGTGTGTGTGTGTGTTCGCTGCAACACTCACCCCTAAAAGAGCTGCGTCTTTTTCAAGACGCCTTCTCATGCAGCGCTCGCGCTCGCTGACGGCGAAATGCCCTTACTCCGAGCCAATTGCCTATGGTGACTCTGAGGACTCGCCAGGCATCCTTCCGAGGCTGCCCTTCCTGGAAGCGGACGGCGGGATTAGTTTTTCTTTACGTTACAAGAAAAGCTACCCTGCCTCCGCGCGCGTCATTCACCGGCGAAGGAGAAAAGAGTGTTCTCAGTCCCACCATTGTTCGGTCTCACCTCTTTTCTCTCATATTTCTCAGTTCCCTGTTCGGCGACTGGAAATATTATTGCAGCAAGTGAGTCTGTTATAGCACGCTTGCCTGCCAGCAAACACCGAAGAATACATGTTGACGCCGCCTTTGCCGCCAATGCTTCACTCTGTCAGTCCCCTGAAGGCGACTGCAGAGATGCATTTTGCAGCCAGCGAGCGCGTAGTACCCGCTTGCCTGCAACCGAACACCGTTTCTACGGTTCCCGTGCGTCACTGGCGAAAGGAGAATGGAGTGTTTTCAGCCCCGCTGAAACTGGGCGATATCCACTCTTCTCACATTCAAAGCCTACATCCCCCTGTGGCTCAGTGGCGGAGTTATAGGTTTTCCGCATGGGAGACCGGAGTTCTAATCCCGGTCTAGCGGCATATATATTTTTATGCCGCCAATGCTTCGCTCTGTCAGTCCCCTGAAGGCGACTTCGGAGATGCATTTTGCAGCCAGCGAGCGCGTAGTACCCGCTTGCCTGCAACCGAACGCCGTTTCTACGGTTCCCGTGCGTCACTGGCGAAAGGGGAATGGAGTGTTTTCAGCCCCGCTGAAACCGGGCGATATCCACTCTTCTCACATTCTGGCATATTTCAGGCGTCTGAAAATGTTAGTATTGCATGTCGTGCTTACTCGCATGCCTGCAAGCAAACGCCAGTGTGGATAATACTCGCGCTGACTTTGTCTATGTATCTTCACTGTGGTCCAGTGGTAGATTATTAGACTCTCGCGCGGGGTATCCGAGTTCGAATCCCGGGTCTGCCGGCAGAAAATATTTTGCCGCCGAAATGCAAATCACTCTGTTTGTTCCCCGAGAGGCAACTGCAGAAGTGTTTGTTTTCGCAGCCCACGAGCACGTGGTACATGCCTGCAAGCAAACGCCAGTGTGGATAATACTCGCGCTGACTTTGTCTATGTATCTTCACTGTGGTCCAGTGGTAGATTATTAGGCTCTCGCGCAGAGGATCCGAGTTCGAATCCCGGGTCTGCTGGTAGAAAATATTTATGCCGCCGAATGCAAATCACTCTGTTTGTTCCCCGAGAGGCAACTGCAGAAGTGTTTGTTTTGCAGCCCACGAGCGAAGTCCCGGCCACGGCCGATGATGCTATATGTGTACAGAAGATGCCCACTGCTTGTGCCCATCCCTACACATTAGCACAGCCCTTCACACAGGGCCCGCGCTCATATATTCGACTCGGGTCGATCACGCACACAACATAGTGAACGTGCCCACTGCCTAGTGCCCACAAATACTATGTTCTGCATGCCTTGTGGTTTCTGTAAAGACGAAACCTGTGCATTCACACTGCTCAGGCAGACAGTGCACTCATTGCAGTAATTGTGCCCGCTCTCCCGTGCCCACACTTACTAACGGTCATTATATGTCCTACGGGACTCGCCCAGCCCTCCCTTGCTCGGTTAAACACCGCAGCGGGGTCGAGCGCAGGCATTCTGCCCGGCCACGGCCGATGGTGCTATAAATGTAGTCTCGATGCCCACTCCTCAGTGCCCATCACTACACATAAGCACAGCCCTACACTTAGGGCTCGCGCACATAAAATCGACTCAGGTCGATTGTGCTTCCAACATAGTGAGAGTGCCCGCTTCCCAGTGCCCACGAACACTATGTCTAACAGATCACAGGCTCTCTGTAAAAACGAGACCTGTGAGCGCGCGCTCTGCTCAGGCAGACACCGCGCCCAAAGCAGTAAATGTGCCCGCTCCCAGCCCACATCTACTCGCTCACATGAGTCCTATGAGACTTTCTCAGTCCTCCCTCACTCAGCTAAGCACTGTAGTAAGGTCGAGGACGAGCGTTCCGCCCGCTGTATTAAGCGCGCGCCCCGCCTCAAATGCCACAGGCATAACGCCTATGTTTTTATCCCCCGAAGCGCCTCTGTCGCACGGCGAACAGAGCGCGCTCCGTATCCAGCCCCTAGCCAGCCATGCAGAAGCATGGGCAGCGCTTCCAGGGGTTTCGGACTGGGTGCTAGGCATTATAAAGAGAGGCTTCTCGCTACAGTTTTGTCGACGCCCTCCCCGCTTCACAGCGCGCGTCGGAACTACGGTTTCGTTGGAAGTAGCTCACCTACTTCGAGCCGAAATATCAAAACTGATAAGCAAAGGGGCGATAGAGCGCGTTCCCCCAGCTCTAAGCGAAGGGGGACTATACAGCAGATACTTTCTAGTCCCCAAAAAGGACGGCGGTATCAGACCCATACTGGATCTAAGACGGCTGAACAGAGTATTATTGAAACGCAGTTTCAAAATGCTCACAACCAGCAAAATTCTCGCGCATGTTCGCCGAGAAGACTGGTTCATGTCGATAGATCTGAAGGATGCGTATTTTCAAATACAGATAGCGTCACACCACAGGCGATACTTGAGATTCGCCTTCGGGGGTCAGACATACCAGTATACAGTCCTGCCATTCGGCTTGTCCCTAGCACCTCGTACATTTACGAAATGCAGGGACGCAGCGCTCGCTCCTCTCAGACTCAGAGGCATGCGAGTGCTGAACTATTTGGACGACTGGTTGATCCTAGCTCAATCACGATCACAGCTCGTGGAGCACAGAACCATTTTACTCGATCACCTCGAGAATCTTGGTATCACAGTCAACTGGACAAAGAGTTCATTGAACCCCAGTCAAACGATTTTGTTTCTGGGCGTCGTTCTGGACTCACAGTCTATGACAGCGCGGCTGTCACCACAGCGCGTGTTGATCATTCAGCGCGCGGCGAGGTCTTTCCGCCGCGGCGCTGTCACCCCGCTCAGGAAGTTTCAAAAGATGCTGGGTCTCATGGCTTCAGCATCGTCAGTTCTCCGGCTGGGCCTGCTCCGCATGCGCCCGCTGCAGTTCTGGTTGAAAACGCGGGTACCGCGCAGAGCGTGGGCGACTGGTCGATTACGCCTCAAGGTCGATCAGAGCTGTGTTTCAGCCCTGGCGCCTTGGACGGCGGACGACTGGTACCAATCAGGAGTAAGCCTGGGGACTTCCTCGAGAGTGAGGATGGTGTCGACAGACGCATCCACCTCGGGATGGGGAGCTCTGCTCGAGGGCAGACCGTTCTTCGGCCTGTGGTCGGAACGAGAAAAGCTCCAACACATAAACTGCCTAGAAATGCTGGCAGTGCACAACGCGATGACGCGTTTTTGTCCCCACATCAAGGACGAACACGTCATAGTCCGTTCGGACAACATGGCTGTGGTGTCCTACATAAATCGCCAGGGCCCGCGAAAACGCGCACTGCCCCGCGTTCTTTTCAAAGACCGACAGCGCGCTGTCCCGAAGGTGGCCGCGCTGCCCGTTATATGTTTTTCCCCCCGTCTCCCTCCTGCCACAGGTGCTGGAACGGGTCAGGGAAACGAAATGCCCAGTCCTGCTTGTAGCTCCGTTCTGGGAGAACCAGATATGGTTCCCAGTTCTGATGCAGTTGACAGATATCGATCCATGGCCACTGCCGTTGAGGAGAGATCTCCTCTCGCAGGCCGGGGGCTCGATTTGGCACCCACACCCGGAACTGTGGTCCCTTCATGTGTGGGTGCTCAACGGATACCCGTTGGTCTCACAGAGGGAGTCGTGAATACCATCACTCAGGCTAGAGCGCCGTCGACACGGCGGCTTTATGCTTCGAAGTGGTCGGTTTTCTCCGGCTGGTGTACAGCTCGGAGCATTTCACCCCTCGAATGTGAGGTAACGGAGGTTTTCTCCTTCCTACAAGAGCTGTTGGATAAGGGCAGATCCCCTTCCACGCTCAAAGTGTATGTGGCGGCTATTTCAGCGTTCTTTGGTTCAACGCTGGGTCAGTCGCTGGGAAGGAATGATTTAGTCATCCGCTTCCTCAGGGGAGCTAGGAGACTGAATCCGCCCAGACCTCCTTCAGTTCCTTTGTGGGACCTTTCTACGGTCCTGGCGGCCATGAAAGGTGCCCCTTTCGAGCCTATCCAGTCTATTAGCCTCAAACACTTGTCTTTCAAAACAGTGTTTTTGATGGCTCTCGCTTCAGTGAAGCGCATAGGCGACCTGCACGCGCTCTCTGTGAGCCCGGCGTGCTTGGAGTTTGGTCCTAATGACTCTAAAGTCATACTCAAACCTAAGCACGGCTATATGCCGAAATCCCTCAACACGCCTTTTCGGGCTCAGGTCATTTCCCTGGCTGCCCTGCCGGCATCGAGTGAGGAAGGGGACTCGAGTTTTCTTTACCCTGTTAGGGCTTTAAGAGCTTATATGTCCCGCTCTGCTGTCTTCAGACAGACAGAGCAGCTCTTTGTCTCGTTCAGTGGACGTTCCAAAGGAATGGCTGTTTCGAAACAAAGTCTATCCAGATGGATAGTTGACGCCATAGCGCTGGCGTATACTGCCAAGGGCATTCCATGCCCGTTGGGAGTCAGAGCGCACTCTACGAGAAGCGTTGCTTCTTCGTGGGCTTGGTCCAGTGGGATTTCCCTACAGGATATATGTACGGCGGCAGGCTGGGCCTCGCCGTCTACATTTATCAGGTTTTATAACCTAGAGGTTCCCGCCTTGCAGGCTAAGCTTTTGTCTGTGTAATCCATTCAGCCGTCTAGTCAGACCGCTGAAACTCATGCGCTATGCGCTACCGACTATCTTGGGCAGAACTGTGTAAGACCCACATTTTCCGCATTAGTTCAGGTTCCCTACCCTGTCTATGTGATGTTATACTTGCGTCTGTGGACATGTCTATTCTACGACGCTACAGTTTAGGGAATTAAGGCTCCCACCCTTATTCCCTGACTCTGTGTGAGTCAATCTGGTGATTATGCACTGTATGCCTGAAATAGCTTCCGGTGATCAGTGTTTTTTATCCCAGCACGCACGGCGTTTTGCAAGGGGTTCCCGTAGCGTTTTGATAAAACGCAGTACGAGAGGACTCTCGTAAGAGAACGTACTCGGTTACTAACGTAACCTCGGTTCTCTCTAGAAGAGGGAACGAGTACTGCGTTCTCTGCCGTGCGTACGGTTCACTCTGGTTCGCTTCGGCGATCAAAATCAAGTGAATCAGCCTTCTCGAGCTCCTTTTATAGAGGTAAGCCACGCCCGTTTCGGCGGGAAGTGGCGAGGAGGGCGCGAAGCGCCCTCATTGGCCTGATGCCATCTCAGGCCTCGCTCGATAGGCTTAAGCAGTTGCCGCAGAGCAGCCAATGAGCGAGCAAGCCGTCTCGCCATAGCTGTCTGCTGCTGCCGCAACGCGTTTTACATATATGAAAATTAAAGGATAATTTTTTGCTTCAGTGTTTCGTGAAAAGAGACTTTTCCCGTAGCGTTTTGATAAAACGCAGTACTCGTTCCCTCTTCTAGAGAGAACCGAGGTTACGTTAGTAACCGAGTACGTTTTACTACCTTTCTCGGACTTGAAAATGGTTATAACATTGTAGTCTATAGGTGGGATCAGAAAGCTCTCAGATTGCTTAAAATTGTCTTAATTTGTGTAGAACAAAATTCTTGTGTTTGGTAACATCATGAGGGGATGTAATTAATGACAGATTTTTCAATTTTGGGTGAACTAACCCTTTAATAGCTTCAGTAAACTTCTTACTGCATAACTACATCTAGCTTAAAGGAACACGTCGACTTTTTGGGACTTATTTAGCTTATTCACCGTATCCCCCAGAGTTAGATGAGTCCATACATACCCTTCTCATCTCCTTGAGTGCCTCTGTTTGACGCTCCCACCGCTAGCCTAGCTTAGCACAAAGACTGGAGGTAAACGGCTCCAGCTAGCATACTGCTCTCAATAAGTGACAAAATAACTCCAACATTTTCCTATTTATATGTTGTGACTTGTATAGTCACAGTGTGTACAAATAACAAGGTCACATGAGACACAACCATCTTCTAACTGTATACATACTGGGAACTATATTCTCAGAAGGCGAAGCACTGCTACTTCTGCGGAGTGATTTACTCCAATTCTGAGCAAACTCTCTGCTCCTCACCACTGGGCTTCTCAGGTGCTGCGAGCAAATCACTCCCCAAGTAGCAGTGCTTCGCCTTCTGAGAATATAGTTCCCAGTATGTATACGGTTAGAAGATGGTTAGAGTCACTGTGACTATACAAATCACAACATGTAAATAGGAAAATGTTGGCGTTATTTTGTCACTTATTGGGAGCAGTATGCTAGCTGGAGCCGTTTACCTCCAGTCTTTGTGCTAAGCTAGGCTAGCGGTGGGTGCCTCAGACAGAGTTACGGCAAGCACGGAGATGAGAAGGGTGTGTGTGGACTTATCTAACTCTGGGGGATACGGTGAATAAGAAGTCACAAAAAGTCAGCGTGTTCCTTTAACACAGATACAGTGTTTCATTAGTCCGTTCTTAAATTGGAACACAGCTTACATTAGATTGACATCCATTCAAAGTCAATGAGCTTCCTGATAAGAGTGCAGACTTGCTGGTTCATGTGACCTCTCTGCCTCTTAGATTTTGTGCCCGTCTCTGGGTTGATGCCCAAGAAGCACCTACAAACAAAAAGACAGAAGAAAGCTGTTAGTTTAATTCAAGTGTGATGAAAAAGGTGTCAGTTCCCAGTCACCACCTTCAGTGGGTCACTGCTTTTGCAGTACAGAGTCAAACTAAAGTTAGCTCAGTTTTAACAAGGTGTAATTCAGGTGTAAGTACTGTAATTCAGAAAAAAAAAAATTCATGGAACTGAACTGAAAAACATTTCCATCACAAACACAGTCAAGAATAGACCTTCACCAAAGTAGAGGTGTGTGATTTACCCAGGCAAAGCATTCGCACACAACAATTTACATTTTAGAATTTAACAATTTAAGAGCCGGTTGCCTGTCCATCTCCCTATGGCTGTTTCTACTTGTACTCTTCCTCCTAGAATTATTACCCGTTCACAGATGATGTGATAAACACATTTCATTTCTTATATCTTTTTCACAATAAAGCACCCAGTTTTCTAGTTGTTTCTGACTTTTTTTAAGCTTTGTCTCTGGTCTAATCTGGTCTGGTCTCCAGCACAGACACACAAATTATGTCTGCAACACACCACTTGTTTGAGGGGGAGAAAGGGGGGTCATCACCATTTGGCTGCTGTAGTCCTGAGCGGATTGCAAAACACTATACATCCAAACATTCCTTGTTTAACCCACCAAATAAAAAGCAAGCCCTCAAGTACAATATTAATGTAGATATTACCTTTGGATAAATTCCAGAGTACAAGCAGCATCTTCAGCATACTTCAAGTTAAAATTGTAGTAGCTGGAAAAAATAGCAGCCAGACCAGTTGTAAAGTCAAGGTGAGGTCCCATGACCACTTTACCCTCCAACGACAGCATCCATGCCCTTGGTTTCATTATGTCACCTGAAACAAAACCAGATACACTCATCATGGACAACTGTTCAGTAAATGAATCAATTTATTTATTTATTTTTAATTAGAGTAAAAATAGTTGTGGCATATTCTAACTACTGTGTGTTACATTTCTTTAAAAGAAAATGTCAATACATTCCATATGTTGAACAGTAAATAAGTAAATAAAGTTTCAGGTGTACAGTATAATTCACACCACCACATACCTTATCACTTAAAAGTTTCTTTTGGATATTAAAAATCTGTCCTTTTCATAATAGATTATTAATATTTTTTAAACCCAAGAGAATTGCAATTTAAAGGGATAGTTCACTTTGAAATAAAATGTTGGTATGTTTTAGCTTACCTCAAGGGCATCCAAGATGTAGGTGTCTTTTTTTCCGCAGTAGTTTTAATTTTTATATTTTTAGGTCAAACCGTTCTTGTCTGTCAGTCATTTCATGCAGGTATATGCACTAGATGTCGCCTTCGCTACTGCAGTTCATTGGAACGAAACCATAGCCAATGCGACATCTATGTATCTATACCCGCCAGCGCCGTCAGATCATTTGGACGTGTGCTGTGTTCAAGAGATGACAACGATATAAATACTGTTCCGTTTTCTCACACAAACCGCTCGTTTCGTGTCTTAGGCCATCAATGTGTACTTACGATGGGGAATTGTTTAATTTGGACGATGGGGAATTGTTTTAATTTGGACTCTGTGCATGCTCTTTGAGACAGTGACCATATACCTGCATAAAATGACTGACAGACAAGAACGGTTTGACCTAAAAATATAAAAATTGAAACTACTGCGGAAAAAAAGACACCTACATCTTGGATGCCCTTGAGGTAAGCTAAAACATACCAACATTTATTTTCAAAGTGAACTATCCCTTTAAACTTTTTTAAGACCAAGTCGTTCAAGTCGATAGTCGTGCTATCACTCGTTGGGGAGTGATAGCAGATTGTTTATGTTGACTTCAGGGAGAAAGCCAAATTTTGTTTACATTTAGATCCTTTAAATGAAATTAATACATGAGCATCATACTCAGAACACTACTCACTCTCAGGTTATCTTTTTAACTGATTTTTTTGTATATTAAGGGACTATATGGAACTTTGTTTGTGGTGCTCAAAGTGCAAACTTTTTTTTTTTGAAAAACTCAACAGCAATGTCTCTTTCCAGAAATCATGACCTGGTTTACTTAAGATAATCCAGACCTTATTGTGAGCAGTTTCATGTGAACTATCGGTTGAAAGAAAATAGTTACTACATGAAACTGCTCTCAACAAATCTGTGGATGACTTGACAGAATACATTCAAAATGAGGAAGACATCAACATTACCTTGAACAATCAAGCGAGGGGTGCTTGATAGCACAGTCCCTTCTACATCAGTGGCTGTGGCACAAGGCTGCAAAAATAACAGTAGAATAAGATTCAACTGTTAATAATCTGTACCTATAGTAGCTATATTTGCGAACAAATCTTCCCTTGGCCCCCATTGATTTATCTTAGATTAGGCAGTACACATTTGGTAAAGTTTAGAATGTGATCATGACAATGTGACTGGTTTCTTTGGACTGATGAGCGGTTGGCACCTGTATGAATGGTGAAGTGTAGAGTGAAGCACTTTTTGTGGTCAGAAAACTAGAAAGATGCAATATAAGTACAGTCCTATTACCATTTACAAAAAACAATAGGCCTAATGCTTATGTTAATGTGAGAGTGAAAATATACTTACATCAACATCAAGCACAATAGCATCCTTGGGCTCTTTGAAGTACGCCATCAGAAGGAGAAGAATGCATGTAGCCTTGTCTGAAGCCTCCGGTTCAAAACAAGCCAAAACATCTTTCACGCCTTGATGACAGTTGACTTCTTGGCAGAACTTCAGAATGGTGTTGAATTTGTTCTCCAGGGCCTCACGAAACTTCACGAGGATGGAGACATCGGTCAGAAGAGTAAAGTGGGAACATATACCTGAAGATAATTGAGTACAAGTGCTGCTGAATCTTTGTTGTAATTATAATATACAGGTGCTCTTTGGATGCTTCAGGTACATTGTGTGTGTTGCATGGATAGAATATGGCCTCAAAAACGAGCGAGTGGATTTTGCCAGTATAGGCTCATTGTTCTCACTCTGCTGTTCAAACAACTTATAACAGTGAATTTTACATAACATGACCCCTTTAACTATTGTAACAAAACAAAAGAAAGATATTGTGGACAATAACCCTGAAGAAAGCCCTGTGTTTAGCCGCTTTCCGACCGGAGGAACCTTTTCACATTTCTTAGAACTATTGGCTAAAGTACCCGGATGTCGGCGTGTTCGCACCGCAGGAACTAGGAACGATTTTAGTTCTAGGTACTCCATTTGTAGAAACTAATTTAGGCCCTACTTCAGAGTAAGTTTATCTGCCCAGCTAGCAACACTGGACATCAACCACACGGCATAGGCTAATAACCTTTTTTTTCATATACCGTCTACTTTCTATAACAGAAAGTAGACGGTATATGAAACCCAAAGTATAGAATAGTATAGAAACCCAAAATAAGAAATTTAGGGGTAATTTTTGATTGTGCTCTTATGTTCGATCATCAGGTCAAAAATGTGGTAAAAAATTGCTTCTACCAATTAAGGACTATTGCGAAAATGAAGTCTTTTCTGTCTGTTCCTGACTTAGAAAAAGTTATTCATGCATTCATTACGTCTCGTTTGGATTATTGTAATGCTCTTTATGTTGGTATCAGTCAATCTCTTACTTCGAAGTTGCAGATGGTACAAAATGCTGCCGCAAGGCTCCTTACTGGTGTCAGGAAAAGGGAGCACATTACTCCAGTTCTTGAAAGACTGCATTGGCTCCCTGTGAAACAGCGTATACAGTACAAGGTTTTGTTGTACGTTTATAAAGCTGTGCATGATTTGGCCCCGAAATATATTAAAGGACAATTCCGGTATTTAACACTTTGAGTCTATTTTGTAGTTTGTTTTGGATGAACAAGAGTGGTGGACAAAGAAATTTTGACAATGGTTCCTGTCGCGACTTTTTGACTATTTTAGAATTGCCCATGACCGCTTTAGAATGGGAGTCAATGGCCATGCACGAACATGTCCTTAAAACAACCCTTAACGTTCGTTTTCAAAACTCTGCAACTCACCGAGTGGTTAGTGGTGTTCGTTGATGATCAAAAACAAGTAGCGTAGCGAAATACAGTTTCTGTCGTGTTTTATTTGGCATTTTGTAAAATCCATTGATTTCCGTTGGAGGACTCATTGCTCGCTGATATTACTGCGCTACCGGAAACTGAAAGGGGGCTGTTTACATTTGATTGTAGTCTTTTAGGTCTTTTCGCTCGGTTCTCTGTGCTAGCGTGAGCAGAGCAACGGAAGTTGCGGAAGAGCGGAAGTTTATACGCGGTTGTGAGGTATCTGAAAAAATAGTTCAACTATAGAAAAATAAACGGATTGAAATCATACATTGCGCCGATATTTGTTTTTAATTATCAACGAACACCACTAACCACTCGGTGAGTTGCAGAGTTTTGAAAACGAACGTTAAGGGTTGTTTTAAGGACATGTTCGTGCATGGCCATTGACTCCCATTCTAAAGCGGTCATGGGCAATTCTAAAATAGTCAAAAAGTCGCGACAGGAACCATTGTCAAAATTTCTTTGTCCACCACTCTTGTTCATCCAAAACAAACTACAAAATAGACTCAAAGTGTTAAATACCGGAATTGTCCTTTAATATATTTCGGGGCCAAATCATGCACAGCTTTATAAACGTACAACAAAACCTTGTACTGTATACGCTGTTTCACAGGGAGCCAATGCAGTCTTTCAAGAACTGGAGTAATGTGCTCCCTTTTCCTGACACCAGTAAGGAGCCTTGCGGCAGCATTTTGTACCATCTGCAACTTCGAAGTAAGAGATTGACTGATACCAACATAAAGAGCATTACAATAATCCAAACGAGACGTAATGAATGCATGAATAACTTTTTCTAAGTCAGGAACAGACAGAAAAGACTTCATTTTCGCAATAGTCCTTAATTGGTAGAAGCAATTTTTTACCACATTTTTGACCTGCTGATCGAACATAAGAGCACAATCCAAAATTACCCCTAAATTTCTTATTTTGGGTTTCTATACTATTCTATACTTTGGGTTTCATATACCGTCTACTTTCTGTTATAGAAAGTAGACGGTATATGAAAAAAAGGTTATTAGCCTATGCCGTGTGGTTGATGTCCAGTGTTGCTAGCTGGGCAGATAAACTTACTCTGAAGTAGGGCCTAAATTAGTTTCTACAAATGGAGTACCTAGAACTAAAATCGTTCCTAGTTCCTGCGGTGCGAACACGCCGACATCCGGGTACTTTAGCCAATAGTTCTAAGAAATGTGAAAAGGTTCCTCCGGTCGGAAAGCGGCTAAACACAGGGCTTTCTTCAGGGTTATTGTCCACAATATCTTTCTTTTGTTTTGTTACAATAGTTAAAGGGGTCATGTTATGTAAAATTCACTGTTATAAGTTGTTTGAACAGCAGAGTGAGAACAATGAGCCTATACTGGCAAAATCCACTCGCTCGTTTTTGAGGCCATATTCTATCCATGCAACACACACAATGTACCTGAAGCATCCAAAGAGCACCTGTATATTATAATTACAACAAAGATTCAGCAGCACTTGTACTCAATTATCTTCAGGTATATGTTCCCACTTTACTCTTCTGACCGATGTCTCCATCCTCGTGAAGTTTCGTGAGGCCCTGGAGAACAAATTCAACACCATTCTGAAGTTCTGCCAAGAAGTCAACTGTCATCAAGGCGTGAAAGATGTTTTGGCTTGTTTTGAACCGGAGGCTTCAGACAAGGCTACATGCATTCTTCTCCTTCTGATGGCGTACTTCAAAGAGCCCAAGGATGCTATTGTGCTTGATGTTGATGTAAGTATATTTTCACTCTCACATTAACATAAGCATTAGGCCTATTGTTTTTTGTAAATGGTAATAGGACTGTACTTATATTGCATCTTTCTAGTTTTCTGACCACAAAAAGTGCTTCACTCTACACTTCACCATTCATACAGGTGCCAACCGCTCATCAGTCCAAAGAAACCAGTCACATTGTCATGATCACATTCTAAACTTTACCAAATGTGTACTGCCTAATCTAAGATAAATCAATGGGGGCCAAGGGAAGATTTGTTCGCAAATATAGCTACTATAGGTACAGATTATTAACAGTTGAATCTTATTCTACTGTTATTTTTGCAGCCTTGTGCCACAGCCACTGATGTAGAAGGGACTGTGCTATCAAGCACCCCTCGCTTGATTGTTCAAGGTAATGTTGATGTCTTCCTCATTTTGAATGTATTCTGTCAAGTCATCCACAGATTTGTTGAGAGCAGTTTCATGTAGTAACTATTTTCTTTCAACCGATAGTTCACATGAAACTGCTCACAATAAGGTCTGGATTATCTTAAGTAAACCAGGTCATGATTTCTGGAAAGAGACATTGCTGTTGAGTTTTTCAAAAAAAAAAAGTTTGCACTTTGAGCACCACAAACAAAATTCCATATAGTCCCTTAATATACAAAAAAATCAGTTAAAAAGATAACCTGAGAGTGAGTAGTGTTCTGAGTATGATGCTCATGTATTAATTTCATTTAAGGCGAGACACTACAGGTGAATAGGGTAAAAATTTTAACTAGCAGATATCATCATGAAACTTTTCCAGTTGATTACCAACATTAAGATGAGAAAAAAATGTATTACAAGTTTTCTGTAATTTGATGTTTAAATATGCAAATTAGGCAATATCTAATTTGCATATATTTTAAAAAACGAAATCTGAGTATTGGATAAAGCCAGGTTAAAAATTATTTTTTCATTGTGTTCACATATTAGATGGGAAAAAAATTACAGAGGGATTTATGGATATCTACTTTTGTTATCCTGTAAATCAGAAAATACTGTCAATAGCCTTACAAAAATGATTTTCGCCATGTTTTTTGGAATAAAATGTTATATAAATCAGGCTAGGAATAATTTATTTACAAATCCCTCTGTAAATGTCTTCATAATATAACTAGGTACAAGACTGGAAGGTTTGGTGTACTGAAGTGGAGATTTCGAACTTAGAGTATGAGAGAAAAGTCATTTTGAGAAAACGGGCTTTAAAGATTTTTCATCAGCCAATGAGATTGCGCATTCAGCCCTTTTACTTTCGCGATTGGTTGCTGATAAAAAGGATGACCATATTTGGATCCGACAGGATTGTACACAAGAGAGAGAGCTTCCTAACGGTGCTTCTGATGAAAGGGTGCCGGCAGAGATCGCGGAGCAGCATGTTGATTAAGAACGCAAACTTTTGTTGAATTTATGAGAAATCTACAGACGCAAACAGGCAAAGTGTAATAAAATAAAGACCTAAATGTGTATTTCGGACTTTTTTTCAACACAAGTCTGAAAGAACACGTTATTGAAGACAAATATCCAAAAATCTCAAAATTGACCAGTAAAAAAAAAACGATGTTTTTGCCTGCCGTGTCTCGCCTTAAAGGATCTAAATGTAAACAAAATTTGGCTTTCTCCCTGAAGTCAACATAAACAATCTGCTATCACTCCCCAACGAGTGATAGCACGACTATCGACTTGAACGACTTGGTCTTAAAAAAGTTTAAAGGGATAGTTCACTTTGAAAATAAATGTTGGTATGTTTTAGCTTACCTCAAGGGCATCCAAGATGTAGGTGTCTTTTTTTCCGCAGTAGTTTCAATTTTTATATTTTTAGGTCAAACCGTTCTTGTCTGTCAGTCATTTTATGCAGGTATATGGTCACTGTCTCAAAGAGCATGCACAGAGTCCAAATTAAAACAATTCCCCATCGTCCAAATTAAACAATTCCCCATCGTAAGTACACATTGATGGCCTAAGACACGAAACGAGCGGTTTGTGTGAGAAAACGGAACAGTATTTATATCGTTGTCATCTCTTGAACACAGCACACGTCCAAATGATCTGACGGCGCTGGCGGGTATAGATACATAGATGTCGCATTGGCTATGGTTTCGTTCCAATGAACTGCAGTAGCGAAGGCGACATCTAGTGCATATACCTGCATGAAATGACTGACAGACAAGAACGGTTTGACCTAAAAATATAAAAATTAAAACTACTGCGGAAAAAAAGACACCTACATCTTGGATGCCCTTGAGGTAAGCTAAAACATACCAACATTTTATTTCAAAGTGAACTATCCCTTTAAATTGCAATTCTCTTGGGTTTAAAAAATATTAATAATCTATTATGAAAAGGACAGATTTTTAATATCCAAAAGAAACTTTTAAGTGATAAGGTATGTGGTGGTGTGAATTATACTGTACACCTGAAACTTTATTTACTTATTTACTGTTCAACATATGGAATGTATTGACATTTTCTTTTAAAGAAATGTAACACACAGTAGTTAGAATATGCCACAACTATTTTTACTCTAATTAAAAATAAATAAATAAATTGATTCCTTTACTGAACAGTTGTCCATGATGAGTGTATCTGGTTTTGTTTCAGGTGACATAATGAAACCAAGGGCATGGATGCTGTCGTTGGAGGGTAAAGTGGTCATGGGACCTCACCTTGACTTTACAACTGGTCTGGCTGCTATTTTTTCCAGCTACTACAATTTTAACTTGAAGTATGCTGAAGATGCTGCTTGTACTCTGGAATTTATCCAAAGGTAATATCTACATTAATATTGTACTTGAGGGCTTGCTTTTTATTTGGTGGGTTAAACAAGGAATGTTTGGATGTATAGTGTTTTGCAATCCGCTCAGGACTACAGCAGCCAAATGGTGATGACCCCCCTTTCTCCCCCTCAAACAAGTGGTGTGTTGCAGACATAATTTGTGTGTCTGTGCTGGAGACCAGACCAGATTAGACCAGAGACAAAGCTTAAAAAAAGTCAGAAACAACTAGAAAAGTGGGTGCTTTATTGTGAAAAAGATATAAGAAATGAAATGTGTTTATCACATCATCTGTGAACGGGTAATAATTCTAGGAGGAAGAGTACAAGTAGAAACAGCCATAGGGAGATGGACAGGCAACCGGCTCTTAAATTGTTAAATTCTAAAATGTAAATTGTTGTGTGCGAATGCTTTGCCTGGGTAAATCACACACCTCTACTTTGGTGAAGGTCTATTCTTGACTGTGTTTGTGATGGAAATGTTTTTCAGTTCAGTTCCATGAATTTTTTTTTTTCTGAATTACAGTACTTACACCTGAATTACACCTTGTTAAAACTGAGCTAACTTTAGTTTGACTCTGTACTGCAAAAGCAGTGACCCACTGAAGGTGGTGACTGGGAACTGACACCTTTTTCATCACACTTGAATTAAACTAACAGCTTTCTTCTGTCTTTTTGTTTGTAGGTGCTTCTTGGGCATCAACCCAGAGACGGGCACAAAATCTAAGAGGCAGAGAGGTCACATGAACCAGCAAGTCTGCACTCTTATCAGGAAGCTCATTGACTTCGAATGGATGTCAATCTAATGTAAGCTGTGTTCCAATTTAAGAACGGACTAATGAAACACTGTATCTGTGTTAAAGGAACACGCTGACTTTTTGTGACTTCTTATTCACCGTATCCCCCAGAGTTAGATAAGTCCACACACACCCTTCTCATCTCCGTGCTTGCCGTAACTCTGTCTGAGGCACCCACCGCTAGCCTAGCTTAGCACAAAGACTGGAGGTAAACGGCTCCAGCTAGCATACTGCTCCCAATAAGTGACAAAATAACGCCAACATTTTCCTATTTACATGTTGTGATTTGTATAGTCACAGTGACTCTAACCATCTTCTAACCGTATACATACTGGGAACTATATTCTCAGAAGGCGAAGCACTGCTACTTGGGGAGTGATTTGCTCGCAGCACCTGAGAAGCCCAGTGGTGAGGAGCAGAGAGTTTGCTCAGAATTGGAGTAAATCACTCCGCAGAAGTAGCAGTGCTTCGCCTTCTGAGAATATAGTTCCCAGTATGTATACAGTTAGAAGATGGTTGTGTCTCATGTGACCTTGTTATTTGTACACACTGTGACTATACAAGTCACAACATATAAATAGGAAAATGTTGGAGTTATTTTGTCACTTATTGAGAGCAGTATGCTAGCTGGAGCCGTTTACCTCCAGTCTTTGTGCTAAGCTAGGCTAGCGGTGGGAGCGTCAAACAGAGGCACTCAAGGAGATGAGAAGGGTATGTATGGACTCATCTAACTCTGGGGGATACGGTGAATAAGCTAAATAAGTCCCAAAAAGTCGACGTGTTCCTTTAAGCTAGATGTAGTTATGCAGTAAGAAGTTTACTGAAGCTATTAAAGGGTTAGTTCACCCAAAATTGAAAAATCTGTCATTAATTACATCCCCTCATGATGTTCCAAACACAAGAATTTTGTTCTACACAAATTAAGACAATTTTAAGCAATCCGAGAGCTTTCTGATCCCACCTATAGACTACAATGTTATAACCATTTTCAAGTCCGAGAAAGGTAGTAAAACCATCGTTAAAATAGTCCATGTGACTACAGTGGTTCAACCTCAATGTTATGATGCGACGAGTGCGCTATGCAATCACATGCATGATCGAGGACACATCACGTGAACAGCATCGGATACTGGCACAGAAAGGAAAAAAATTGTTGAATAAAGTCGGTATTCTATTTTGTTTTGTTTTGTTTCTGCGCAGTAAAAGTATTCTCGTCGCTTCATAACATTAAGGTTTAACCACTGTATACAAATGGACTATTTTAACAATCTTTCCGGGCCTTGAAAGTAAAATAATTGCTGTCCATGGAGGATACAGAAAGCTCTCGGATTTCTTAAAATATCTTAATTTGTGTTCCAAAGATTTTTTGGGTGAACTATCCCTTTAATGTGTTCTATAGTGTCTCCTGATTCAATGTAGAGTTTAGACAGACTGCAAAATAAATGTGTAAAATTCATTGTTTTTACGTTTATTTGAATTTAACATGCCTTGACGTCTAAAAACGTCAAATTTACAGTACTTTACAATAGTTTTAAGTGTAAATTTGCAATGCATGCAATTTAGCATGCAATTTTTGCTTAAAGGGTTAGTTCACTCAAAAATGGAAATTCTGTCAGTAATTACTCACCCTCATGTTGTTCCAACCACGTAAGACCTTCGTTCATCTTCGGAACACAAATTAAGATATTTTTGATTAAATCTGAGAGCTGTCTCACTCCTCCATAGGCTTCTAAGGGATTGAAACTTGCTGGCCCAGAAAATGTATTAAAGACATCATTAATATAGTCCAAGTGACTACAGTGGCTCAATCTTACGTTTACCAAGCAACGAGAATACTTTTTTTGTGCGCAAAACCCCCCCAAAAATAATGACTTTATTTCACTATTCATTTCCTTCTCTCTGGGCCTCGGGTGAATTCATGTAGTATAACAGCGTAGCGCTTCTGTGTTATACGTCACATGCATCACACACATGACCAGCGTCGGCCAATAGTGAGCCTACGTGTGACGTATAACATAGAAGTTATACTACATGAAAAAACTCAAGGCCCACAGAGAAGGAAAATGAATTGTGGAATAAAGTTGTTGTTTTTTACGCAAAAAGTATTCTCGTCGCTTTATAAACTTAAGATTGAGCCACTGTAGTCACTTGGACTATATTAAAGATGTCTTTAATACATTTTTCTGGGCCGGCAAGTTTCAAACCCTTAGAAGCCTATGGAGGAGTGATCCAGCTCTCAGATTTAATCAAAAATATCTTAATTTGTGTTCTGTAATTACTGACAGAATTTTCATTTTTGGGTGAACTAACCTTTTAACGTCAATCATGTTACTTTCAGTCCTGTTACTCATGTGAAAAATAATAGGACTGGGTAAAAGTAACAGGAGTGATTAGAGTCCTCTGGTTTGTTGATTTAATATTAATTGAGAGTACTATTCACATAATTTTTTTTAATAGTTGAAATTATTTAAATTGTAGACATTTTAGGATTAGTGTTACAATGCGAACACCATACTTACAGGGAGCCAGTCCACCACAGAGTAACTCAAACTTTTTGTCTTTCTTATCTTTTGTATATAGTGGATAGAACCCACACCATGCAGGTGCCAGCTGCGAGGGAAGGAGCGAGACACCTGCGACCCTCTCTATTCCCACCTTTTTGTCTTTTCTTACATCTCTCTCCCTCACTCTCTCTTCTCTGTCTCCTTCTTTCTCTTTTGACAAACATTCCTGTTACCCAGTGTCAATCCCTGTTACCCAGTGTTTTATTCATGTAATTAAATTGTATTTTACTTTTAAAAAATAAAAGTTATGTCACTGTTTTTATCAGTTTTGTTTGGTCCATCATTTATGCTAAATCACAGTAATAGATAGACATTCACAGTTATGTACAGTAATTCTACAGCTGCTTTCTGCTAAATTACAGTAATAGATAGACACTAACTAATTTCACAGTTAAATACATTAATTCTACAGCTGCTTGCTGCTAAATTACAGTAATAGATAGACACTAACTAATTTCACAGTTAAATACATGAATTCTACAGCTGCTTACTGCTAAATTACAGTAATACATAGACACCATTTTTTTTTTTTTTTTTTTTTTTTTTTTTTCTCCATTAGGTCACCTAATGGAGTTTTTCGGTTCCTTGCCACTGTTGCCTTTGGCTTGCTCAGTTGGGGATGCTTAAATTGATTAATCGATTCACCAGTGCTATTGATCTGCATTACCAAACGTGGATGTTTTACACCAGAAACAAACACTGATGTACTATTTTATTTAATACTGTGAAGCTGCTTTGATACAATCTGTATTGTGAAAAGCGCTATATAAATAAAGTTGACTTGACTTGACTTGACACCAACTGTAATTTCACAGTTAAATACATTAATTCTACAGCAGCTTACCGCTAAATCACAGTAATGCGATGTCATAATTACTGTGAAGTCACAGTATACAGCTGTCATTTCACAATAATTTACTGTACAAATGTTACAGTAACTTACTGTGAAAGTCATGCAATTATTAACCTGCAATTTATTGTAAATTTACAGTCAAATAATTAACAGTGATATATTGTTTCTTAACTATAATAGCCTATGTTATAAATAACAGCGCGAGCCTCAACAGCGCAACTTTGTTACCGTGGGCATAGATTAGATAGGCTATCTATGACCGTCAGTAGCCTACATTATAGGGCTATCAATCGCCACTTACAATAAATGAAATAAAACAGAATCTTCCTCACGTTTTCGGTGATTCCCTAGTTTTTTTTATTTTTATATTAAAAATTGTTTTAATCAGGGCATTTGTCCGGATGGGCTACAATTCTCTCTCACTTTTCCCTTCAAAAAAGAAAAAAAAAAGCGGTATTGTCGAGTCCTTGTTTTCGATATGTTCGATGTTTGCCTTGATTGGTTTTCCCTGAAGAGAATTACGTTATTGAAAACGAAAGTAGAGTGATGCACGTTTCATTGTGTTTTACCGTGATGAGGGGGGGAGGGGTGCATAGCAAGTTCAACTTCAGACTAGAGTAACGACGAGACGAGATGAATCCTCCAGTTTCTTGCAGCGCTCCGGTCTGCAACGCTCTGAAAGCTGCCACAGTTCACACCAATGCAACGAGACGGTGCGGTGCATCATCTTGATAGCACAACGACTCTTTGTACTTCAGTCCAACTTCCGACTTTTCGGCTATTTTTTGTAGCTGTATATATCATTTGTTGCGTCTAAATATGAATGAGGATACGGTTATTGATAAATCGAATTGTTATTGTTGTTCTTATTTTCATTTAGGGGGGCTTAGGAACATTTTGGGGTAGCTTCAGCCCCCCTAAAATAGGCCTAACGACGTCCCTGGTGGTTTTCAATGGGTGTTGTTCATAATCTGATGTAATCTGTTTGCCTCTATAAAGTATGCTTTATTAATAAGGTAGGCCTATATTGTGTACTAAATTTGGTGCTTCAATATCACTCTCATTAAGCGTCTTAAATGGGGAAGAACGCTTTATTATGCTGCCGTTGTCTGTTTTAGCAGAATACTGCCATCTAGTGGTAGCAGGTTTTCTCAGACATCTGTGTGTGGATCGTGAAAGGCGAAACCTGCGAAATGAAAGTCTCAAAATCCAAATGAATCAAATAGGATCGACTCAGAAACGAGTCAATGAATGCACGCTTGTCACCTGATCCACAAATGCACATCTTACTTGTTGCATGCACAAATTCTGGCCTACATTAATACAAGATCGAGGTTTTGTATTAACAACTATGTCTCTATTTGTACAAAATGCTGCACATTCATGTGATTTTGGATTTTGCACACACAAGTTGTAGCCTATTGTATTAGTTTAAATGTGACGCGCATTTGTGAATTTGTCAAATAGATGGGTAGTTGTGCACACATTAATAATTAGCACCAGGCCTATTCATTTGTAGTTGTTTGTGTGTGGGTTGTGAAATGCTTAAAAACCGCGAAAAGAAAGTCTCAAAATCCAAATGAATCAAATGAGATCGACTCAGAGGAGACGTCAATGAATGCACGCGTGTCACCTGATCCACACATGCACATCTTCTGTGTTGCATGCGCAAACTATGATACACTAATACAAAGGAAAACATTTGTATTCACAAAAATGTCTCTATTTGTACAAATTGCTTCACATTCATTCAATTTTGAATTTTGCACACACAAGTTGAAAGGCATGGATAAAACATTTCTGCAACATGTATCAAGTTCATTAATAATTGTGCTTACATGTGTTAATCTTTTTGAGACTATAATCATCCCATACATAATCATCCTTAATTTCAGTAAGAGGAGAGTTTATAGTGACTGAATCTCCCTCAATCACTGTCTCCAGTCCTGAATCACCAAACACACACACACACACACACACACACACACACACACACACACACACACACACACACACACAAACACACACACGCACCGCACACGCACGCAAGCACACAGATAAGTAAGGGATAATGTAGAGCGAGGCGGTTGTTATAGTGAATACAACCCAGACAGGCTCATCAGGACCCCGACGCAAAGCGGAGCTTGAACCAGCCTGAATTGGGGTTGTATTCGCTATAACAACCGCCTCGCTCTACATTATCCCTTACATAACAGACCGCATTCTACATTGGAATTCAACCAAGCCATGTAATAATGATTTATATAAGTAAATAGTTTGAAATTTAAAATTGAAATGAATATCATCATTAAAAAACAAAAACAAAATGAATGTTGCATTATTAATTGTATCTTTGTGCCAAATAAAACATAAAACAAGTGAAACTGATATTTAACTCACCAAAGACAAAGAGCCTGAAAATCTTGATCTCACTGTTGATCTGTAGTTTATAATCTCCAGTATGTTCAGTTGTGGTGTTTGTGATGGTCAGAGATCCAGTTTGATTGTCCAGCTTCAGTCTGTCTCTGAATCTCCCATCAAGAACATCATCATATACAGTGATTCTGTCGACCGTTACATTGATTTCAGCTATTACAGCGTTTTCATCTCCAAACCTCCACTGAATCACATCATCATCCTTCATTTCAGTAAGAGGAGAGTTTAGAGAGACTGAATCTCCCTCCATCACTGACTTAACAAACACACCTGAAGAACAGAGTTTTTCACATATTAAAGCTTTAAAATCACTTGATATTGGTTTGATGAAGCTTCACTAAAATACTTTTAATCATTTAAATGTGAAGTGATTAATATTCTGCAGCAGTTCAAAGACAAAAGATGAGGAATGAAAATGAGAAATAGATTTATATATGGAACAATAACTAAAAAAGACACTTTTACTTTAATGTTTAATGTCACACTAAAACTAATGCTGTTGATTATCTGAGCTTCATATTTATATTATTTTATTTAATCAATCAATCCATAATAACTGAGTTTTGAATTCAAACTTGATCTGATAGAAGAGAAAAAGAAAAGAAAGTGTTAGTATTAACTTAATGGAGGAAAAGAGTAACAAGCACCACTTAAATGTCCAGCCCGCAGAAGTCACACTTACCCTGTAACTACATGAACAAGAGTATATTTCTCCAGTATTTAAGCAAAAGTTGCAATAGTTTTAGTTCTCAGTGCACTTTTGTTAAAAGAAAGTCCTGTATAAATGCACAGATATGGACCCTATAATTTTAAAAGCCTATATGTATTGGTATACTATTATTACAAAAAGGTTTGCAGTGCATGTTCTTGCTATATTGCTAAAATGTAAGATTGTTGTATCATTATAGTAGAATAAGTAACGCTTAGTTCTAAAATACTGACAGTATAAATAATTTGTTAATTCCTCTGGTTATTACCCCTTTATTCCTAAAACTTTACATGTTGTAGACTACACTATAATTACAGAAAGTTACACTGTAAATTAGTTTTAAATACGCAGTTCTTTGTGGGCTGTAATCTAAAGCGTTACCAAGCAAACTCCAGCAGCTCGAGCTCTTACTAGAACCAGGAAGTGTGATCATATTAGCCCGGCTCTGTCAACACTGCGTTTGCTCTCTATCAAACATTGCATACATTTAAAAATCATGATGATTACTATAAACTACTATTACTAAGATCAGAGTTTAGAGTGACTGAAATAAACAATATCATAAAACAATGAAATGAAAAAATTTTATTCATTTTGTCATTAAAAACAGGTGAAACCAATAGTCTATTTAACCCTTTCACGCGTGATTCTGACTGGGTGAGTTTATCAAGGCGACATTTATTTTAGAACGTTTCCCCATTATTGTTTCCATGGCGAACCGCCATGATCTTGATTTAAAATGTGAGATGGCGCCGCCATGTTTGTTTGTGCCACAGTTCAAATTGTCTGAAGAGTTTGAATCTGACAGTTATGTGACATCACTGAACATTCCAAATCCCAAATGTGGGACCGTATCACTCAAAAGGTTTACTCACTGTAGAGAGTGAAGACATATAGATCAAATCTCTTGATCTCACTGTTGATCTGTAGTTGATAAACTCCTTCATGTTTATAAATGAATAAATGAATAAAATATAAAACAAGAGAAACTGATATTTAACTCACCAATGACAAAGACAATGAAACTCTTTCTCTCACTGTTGATCTTTAGTTCATAATCTCCTTCATGTTCAGTTGTGGTGTTTGTGATGTTCAGAGATCCAGTTTGATTGTCCAGCTTCAGTCTGTCTCTGAATCTCCCATCAAGAACATCATCATATACAGTGATTCTGTCGGCCGTTACATTGATTTCAGCTATTAAAGTGTTTTCATCTCCAAACCTCCACTGAATCACATCATCATCCTTCATTTCAGTAAGAGGAGAGTTTAGAGAGACATAATCTCCCTCCTTCACAATCACTTCATCATCACCAAACACTCCTGAAGAACAGTTTTTCACAGATTAAAGCTTTAAAATCACTTGATGTTGGTTTGATGAAGCTTCACTAAAATACTTTTAATCATGTAAATGTTAAGTGATTAATATTCTGCAGAAGTTCAAAGCCAAAAGATGAGGAATGAAAAGAGAAACGGTTAAAACAGTTTTATGTAATCAATAACTGCATTAAAATGAGTGGCTTTAATCTCCTTTCTGACTAATTTAACCAGTAATTTATCACATTAGAACAGAAACAACTGAAACCAGAAAAACACATTTAAAACTCACCATCCAGACGCCACAAACACAAACAGAGCAAAACTAATTTGAGAAACATTTTCTTCCGACAGATCAAACCAGACACACACATATTATCGGCATAAAACAGGAAGTTGTTGTAACTCAAGCATACAATGTTCAATCTCCCCCACACTTCACATGTTTGATAAATACCCTGGCCTGAAGACACATACATGCCTAAATATAGTTATAGTCATAGCACCACCAGCTGGCCAGTGCTGGAAGCGTCGCATTGAAATTCGCTTCTGTCAACATTTGATTAGATTGGTCATCTCAAATATTTTTGACAATGACGACTGAACTCAGCTCAGATGAGAAGGTCTGTTTAATATTGGTGCTGTGCAATATCTCTGCTGTACCAAAGAAGAGGCAATACTATATTATAAAACGGATAGTTCCAGTCCTTGATTCTGATTGGTTGAGCCGCGTTCGAAGCCGGTGTAAATTACTCAACAAACACACACCTGTGACCGCATTATAGTATTACTGCGCAACCGCGTTTGTGATTCTTTGTTGTTGCATGTGTTGCTTGGCAACCTCTTTGGAACTACATTGCTTGGCGGAGGAGTAAATGTGTTATAACGTTATATTTTTGTTGCTGGTGTAATTTCTGAGACTATATCAGACACAATTATTTGGTATATGTACCATAAAAATCTTCAAACTTCACTCTGGGATCTGTGGTCCCATCCCTCCAAACAGGGCAAGAAGGTATTCTCGTTACCATGGCCACGATCAGGGGTTTGTTTCCCGAAAGCATCGTTGGCCAACTATGGTCGCAAGTTCATCGCAATGTCCATTGAACTCTATTGGTAACGACGGAACTTGCGACCATAGTTGGCCAACGATGCTTTCGGGAAACGCACCCCAGATAAGTTGGTTTTATGGGTGTAAAAGAATGTGACCACATGCTCAAGAGAGAGACAATGGGAAGACAGAAACAATCTTTAATACAGACTTTGCTGCATTAATCATAGACGAACTGATCTATAAATGAACATGCATCCCAGAAACTGTGTGAATGACTGACTGTCTTGTGTACTATTATGTATATACCATGGTATGTATTTTATTATACAACCAACGATCAATGTAACCTCAACTCACACATCACACCCCCTCGTCCTTAACACCCTCCCTCCCTCAGGGCTGTGTGCTAAGTCCGTTGTTGTACTCCTTGTACACCCACGACTGTGTCGCCAGGCATAACTCCAACACCATCGTGAAGTTTGCGGACGACATGGTTGTGGTGGGCCCGATCACTAACAACGACAAACGGGCCTACCTACAGGAGGTGTCAGACCTGATAATGTGGAGTAAGGACAACAGCTTACTGCTTAACAGGAAGAAGACCAAGGAGATGGTGGTGGATTTCTGCCCACAACATCGCAGGACCTACACCCCTCTCCTGATAGACGGGACACCAGTGGAGAGAGTGAGTAGTTTTAAATACCTCCGAGTACACATTTCCGAGGATTTATCATGGACTGTACACACGGACACGGTGGTGAGAAAGGCAAGACAGCGCCTTTATCACCTCAGACACTTAGGAGATTCAAGGTCTCCCAACGGATCCTGATTTCCTTCTACTATGCTACTGTACAGAGTTTACTGACTGGAGCCATATCTGTTTGGTACGGTAGCAGCTCCTGTAGGGACTGGCGAGCCCTGCAGAGGGTGGTGAAGACCGCTGAGCAGACCATGGGTACCACACTTCCCTCTCTGCATGACTTATACACCACACGCTGTATCAACAGGGCCAGAAGGATTATCAAGGATCCCCATCACCCCTGCAACAAACTGTTTGTAACCCTCAGGTCAGGCAGACGCCTGCGCTGCCACAAAACACGCACAGAGAGGATGAGTTTTTTTTCCCTGCGGCAATCAGAGCCCTGAACTCTGCTCTCTGAACACTTTAAACTTTTAATACACTTTCAACATGTTTAAACAGCCATTGAACTTTAACTTAATATTAATTTAATTATAACCTCTGCTAAAACCGTTATTGTACTTTATTGTATTCATTGTTTTCTATTGTATTTTATTTTTAGCTATATTGTATTTATTTTTTACTACAATTGAGCACAGAAGTACAGTGCGTGTCACAAAAACATTTCACTGCACATCTAGTATGAGTATGAGACAAATAAAACCCTTGAACCTTGAACCTGTATTATGTCTCCTATCTAATTAATCCTCATTTAATGACTCACACTTTGATGTACATCACTTTCTCTTAGAATGCAGTGTGGGTTTGTTATATCTATCTGAGCATTAATGAACAGAAAAGAGGGAAGGCAGATGTCTAACCACACTTGAGATAGCGTCATAAATCATCCCCACAGAGGAAACGCCCCTCAGAAATTCACCCTTTCTGATTGGTTTAGCCAGTCCGCAAGGTGTGCCTTTTGTCAAGCTTAAAAAGGCCTTTTCGCTAGCCCTTCCCTCTCTTAGCTCTTCTCTCTGGTTTCTGCTGATACTAGGGGGAACCCCCCACCCCCCCCCCCCCCCCCACTGGGGCCCCAGGGCCCAGCAGGCCTGAGCACCGTCTGCTATGCTTTCATACTCCCAAAGGGAGTCAGACTGCCTTGTCTTCAATCCAGGAAACTGCAAACTTTGCCATCACTGAATGGGCCACGATCAACTCCTGGCCTTCTCGGCACTTCAGGATGCCGTGCCATCCAGCGTGCCCTCAGCAGGCCAGGGCAGCAGGCTTCGACTCACAACAGCCATGTGCTCCCTCAAGAGAGAGACACCAAAAAAAAAACAAAAAAAATGATGATAACCAATGTACTTTTGTAATCGATGCAGTCCGCTTTGTTAGCGGTTATAACTTTTACCCTTGTTTTATACATTTGCATGTATTTACCTACTGTAGCTTGTTTAATACCGTAGTATCTCCCTCACACACACCCATAGAGTGTACACATACACTACGTGATGTAGTCTTGTAGATTAGACTTGTGCAGGTGCGCAAATTCAGTCAGTGAGTATCAGTGAGTATCATTCAATCAGTATCTTGACCTGAAGGAAGTATTCAGTAAGTCCCGTGCTGCTCCTCTTCCTCCACATTGTCCCCACCCCCGCAAGTTATACTCGCTTTCTGCTCCAGAAAGGGAGGTTATGGAGAAATACATTTCTGATTCTCTAGCAACTGGATTCACCCGCCTTCCACTTCTCCAGCGGGGGCGGGATTCTTTTTTGTGGGGAAGAAGGATGGTTCTCTGCGACATGTATTGATTACCGAGGGTTGAACAACATCACGGTAAAGAATACTTACCCTTTGCCGTTGATGTCTTCAGCCTTCGTGCGATTGCAGGGAGCATTTGTCTTCACAAAATTGGATTTACGCAATGCTTATCATTTGGTTTGCATAAGGGAGAGGGATGAATGGAAGACCGAGTTTTTTAACACCCCCAGGGGTCATTTTGAATATCTGGTCATGCCCTTCGTTCTGTCCAACTCCCCAGCGGTTTTCCGGGCACTCGTCAATGACGTGCTGAGAGATATGGTAGACCAGTTCATATGTATCTACTTGGATGACATATTGATTTTTTTCATCTTCTCTCCAGGAACACGTTCAGCATGTCAGACGAGTGCTTCAGAGGTTGCTAGAGAATGGGCTTTTTGTCAAAGCGGAGAAATGCACTTTTTCTTGTCTGTTCCTTTCCTAGATTACATCATCTCGTCTGAGGAAGGGTGCATGGATACTTACAAGGTTAAGGCTGTGATAGATTGGCCAAGTCCAGATTCCCGTAAGGACCTTCTGAGGTTTCTGGGGTTTGCCCATTTCTATCTGCGTTTTATTCGCAACTTCAGCCAACTAGCCGCTCCTCTGACTGCCTTGACTTCCACCAGAACGACGTTCAGGTGGTCTGATACAGCCGAAGCTGTATTCTCCAAACTGAAAAGCCGCTTTGTTTCGGCTCCCATCCTGACAGCCCCTGATCCTTAACGTCAGTTCGTGGTGGAGGTCGACGCGTCAAAGGGGGGGTTAGGTGCGGTTCTTTCCCAACGCTCTTCCACAGACGACAAGATGCACCCTTGCGCGTTTTTCTCCCATCGTCTATCACCCGCCGAACGTAACTATGACATTGGTAACAGAGTTGTTGGCAGTCAAGTTAGCATTGGAAGAGTGGTGTCATTGATAAGAAGAGTCTGGGGTACCTTTTATTGTTTGGACCAATCACAAGAACCTGGAATATATTAGATCCGCCAAAAGACTCAACTCCAGGCAGGCTCGGTGGGCACTTTTTTTTTCCGGTCGTTTTGATTTTTCTCTCTCGTACCACCCAGCTTCCAAAAACATCAAACCCGATGCTTTATCTCGTATTTAAATAAATAACACGGTATTGTATATTTTTCTTGCAGTAAATCTGCCACTAGAAAAATGTAACAGAGTTTGTTTTATGAGTTAATACAATTTAGAAAATATTTTTTTAAATAATATTTTAGCTGTACTGTAAAAAAAAAAAATGTTTTTACAGATAGGCTATAAGACTTGAAAAAAGTACAAATAAAGCTGTATATGGTACACTGCTGAAATATTTAAAATATACATAAAGTTTGTATTCCTCTGAATAAATCATGAGAGACTCTTGAACCTCAGAGTGAGAAACTTTATTGATAAAGGCAAGAAAATACATATGACATATATACAGCAGTAGTAAAGAGAGATCTGTGTGTCTCTGTATTCATTTTTTTTGTATCTGAGAGAAGTATAAAAAATAAAGTGACACTGTTAAAATCTGACACTAAAAGAGAGCACAAACTCAAATAATCATCAGTATTTATTATGAAAAAACACTAGAAGAACAAAAACACACTTGAAGAACCTTTAAAGTTCAGCGTTCTGCTTTAGATTTCGATACTTCCTGAAAAAGATGAATATAAAAAAGCGATAAATTAATAAATCTCACAGATACTTAAAAAAAAGTAAATGCCAACAAATAAAGTCATTACAAATAAATGAAGATTAATAAATAAGAAAAATAGTAATATGAGGAATGCCATCATCAATCATGTACCTGATGTGTATATATGTGCTTGATCTCGTTCAGCTCTTCTGGATCTGATCTCATAAACCACAATAATGACAGTAGCCACGCCCACCAGAGCAGAGAGGACCAATCGGATCACAGCTTCAGTAGGACCACAACAGTCTGAGGAATAAACACATCAAACTGAGATCAGATCAGTCAATAAACACTAATATCAGCGCTGACATCAACTAATATTTCTGAATACACAGAAATATGATCAAATCTAATCAACAATCTTATATTCGGTTCCTAGTGAGTTTTTATACGGTCTGTCATCTCTAACTGTAAAATGATTCAACAATTCCACATGTAAATAGTAGATAAGAATGTTTGAAGGAGAAGAAAATTATCTTTACTCACCATAGACAGAAACTCTGAATGCTTTCGATGAGAAGAATCCTGAAAACTTCAGTAGTTTATAATCTCCAGTATGTTCAGTTGAGGTGTTTGTGATGGTCAGAGATCCAGTTTGATTGTCCAGCTTCAGTCTGTCTCTGAATCTCCCATCAAGAACATCATCATATACATTAATTCTGTCGAACCATTTATTGATTTCTGCTATTAAAGTGTTTTTAAACCTCCACTGAATCACATCATCATCCTCTATTTCAGTAAGATCAGAGTTTAGAGAGACTGAATCTCCCTCCTTCACTGACACTGACTTCACTTCATCTGTCAAACACACAGAGAACAAACAGAAACAGGGTTTGTAAAGATTAATACTGTTAAATAGCTTTATAATTGTTTACTAAAATTGAATAGTTTAAATTTTACATTAAAAATAAACTATATAAAACAACAAAAACAAAATTGTGTATGAATTAATTAAAAAGAATGTCATTAAAAACAGGAGTAAACATTTTTTGAACTCACCAAAGACAAAGAGACTGAAACTCTTTCTCTCACTGTTGATCTGCAGTTTATAAACTCCAGCATGCTCAGTTGTGGTGTTTGTGATGGTCAGAGATCCAGTTTGATTGTCCAGCTTCAGTCTGTCTCTGAATCTCCCATCAAGAACATCATCATATACAGTGATTCTGTCGGCCCGTTTATTGATTTCAGCTATTAAAGTGTTTTTAAACCTCCACTGAATCACATCATAATCCTTCATTTCAGTAAGATCAGAGTTTAGAGTGACTGATTCTCCCTCCATCACTGACTCCAGGACTGAATCACCAAACACACACACACACACACACACACACACACACACACACACACACACACACACACACACACACACACACACACACACACACAGTTAGTGATTTATAAAAGTAAATAGTTTGAAATGTAAAATTGAAATTAATATCATCATTAAAAACCAAAAGCAAAATGAATGTTGCATTATTAATTGTATCTTTGTGCTGAATAAAATATAAAACAAGTGAAACTAATATTTAACTCACCAAAGACAGAGAGCCTAAATCTCTTGCTCTCACTGTTGATCTGTAGTTTATAACGTCCAACATGTTCAGTTGTGGTGTTTGTGATGGTCAGAGATCCAGTGTGATTGTCCAGCTTCAGTCTGTCTCTGAATCTCCCATCAAGAACATCATCATATACAGTGATTCTGTCGGCCGTTACATTGATTTCAGCTATTAAAGTGTTTTCATCTCCAAACCTCCACTGAATCACATCATCATCCTTCATTTCAGTAAGACGAGAGTTTAGAGTGACTGATTCTCCCTCCTTCACTGACACTGACTTCAACACTGTAACAGTAAACACTCCTGAAGAACAGAGTTTTTCACAGATTAAAGCTTTAAAATCACTTGATATTGGTTTGATGAAGTTTCACTAAAATACTTTTAATCATGTAAAATCATCTTTTAATCATTCCTAAAACTTTAGCCTACATGTTGTAGGTACACTATAATTACAGAAAGTTCCACTGTAAATTAGTTTTAAATACGCAGTTCTTTGCGGGCTGTAATCTAAAGCGTTACCAAGCAAACTCCAGCAGCTCGAGCTCTTACTAGAACCAGGAAGTGTGATCATATTAGCCCGGCTCTGTCAACACTGCGTTTGCTCTCTATCAAACATTGCATACATTTAAAAATTCTGATGATTACTATAAACTATTATTACTAAGATCAGAGTTTAGAGTGACTGAAATAAACAATATCATAAAACAACAAAAAGAAAAAAATGGAATTTAATTTTGTCATTAAAAACAGGTGAAACTAATAGTCTATTTAACCCTTTCACGCGTGATTCTGACTGGGTGAGTTTATCAAGGCGACATTTATTTTAAAACTCTGTCAACACCAGGGGGGGGGCAGGGTTTCATAAAATATTGAAGCTTCCCCGGGCTCCGCCATTGATTAGCGGACCCCCACCTGCTGTTAGCATCCCATTGACTCCCATTCATTTTGTCATCACTTTGACAGCGAATAACTTTACATCTGATGCGTTTAAAGACTCCATTTGTCCATTATTTATTTTTTAAAGAAACACGAAAATGTATAAAAGGCTCCATTAACTTGTATCTTACGTTATTAGTTTTTGTAAAAATAGGCTAACGATTGCATCATAACCACACGACTCTCTGTCGCACAGTAGAGAGATTACCGTATGGACAGGAGGAGAAGCTTGCGGGCAATCGGGGGGACGTGGAGGCAAAATGACAAAATAATTAATCAGAATACCTAGCAAAAGTTACTCCTGCTCCTAGCTCATGGACACCTCCTACTCACACTCTCCGTCTCTGCAAGATTCGGAAGGGAATGATTCATATTTCTCTCGGCACAGCTACTAGAAGACAGACGGGTTGTTCACGTCACATCTACGTCGTCAAGCTCAGTTTGAGTCTGCGCAGTTCGCTTGACCATCAGGAAGAGAGAGCTTCTAATTGACTTCACTTGTCTCCGTTGAATCCAATGGGTCACTGTGTCTAGTTTATATACCGTCTATGTGTGGCAATCTGGATTTCAAATAAAATGCCAATTACGGCACTAAACCGACTACGCCACCCCGAAATTGGCCGGGGACCCAGTCACATAAACTAAAGCACACAGATTCGCAGTGACTGAGTCAGAGATCAAAGAATGGATAAACAATTCACAGATTTTATTCAATACTTCGTACGATAGAATACAAACTGGTATCTTTTTAGTATACAAACATTAAAAAAATGGGAAGTGCATCAATCATGCAGCACGATACACTGACACACATACACACTTTACCACTTCAGAATTGGGGAGTTCGTCTTGCCTATCCAATAAACACAGCAACTACTTGTGCTCTCACACCACACCAAATTCACCCGCTGTGAACACTGCAGATCAATAGCCGAACCACCACCACACACAGAGGACTCTGGCTAATCTGGAACCTCAATTCTGAGAGGGAGAGAAGACAATGAGATACAAACAAACACACAAATACACATTCCATATAATGGTCTATCAATTACACTTGTCACATGCTGCCAGAAGAATCGGTTTCTCAAAATGATGCAATCGTTCACTGGCTGATACTAGTTAACTCTGTCAGCCCAGCGCCGTCCTATAAAAATGTATTCTCACACTACAATACAATACAATACTCAAAAGCACATTCACAAACAACCGACGTTCAAAGAGACACAATAAAACACAATAGTAGTGACAAAGAAAATCAGTAGCTTCTCGCCACTGTAAATCACTCAGTCTCAACGTCAATTCTGAAGAAGACTAAGTTTAGATACGTCAATGCGACTGTGAACACGCTTTTCCAGTAGTCAAGGAGACCCTATGGAAATGAGATCGTCAAACAATTAGAGTAAATGTACAAATAAGCAAAAGATGCATCGTTCCGGTCGTCGAGGAGACCCTCAATCACTAAAATGGGATCGTCAAGTAATTAGAGTAAAAGTACAGATCGGCAGTAAATGCGTCATTCCAGTAAAAGGCAAAGGAATGGTCGAAGACAGCTTGCAGAAGAGAATCCGACTCTGTTCCGAAGCACTCCAGCTCGAATAATGGCTACCAGCTGCAGGCAATCCTAAACTCACTGGACCAGCAATGGGTCGCATAAAGCCTAACAGCGCCCACGAAGCCTGCTGCAACACCTGGCCTCCCGTGTCACTGTTAAAATATAATACACATTTCAATTTAAGAAATCACTGTCCTGTGAACCTAACATTAAAGTAAGTGTAACATACCTTCATATGGTAACTCACACCGCCCAGTGCACTCGATAGCGTGCCAATTATGGCCTCACATTGACAAATAGTTGTTCGACATGTCTAACGTACTCCTCAGTCAAACAATGTTAAATCAAATAAGTCTCAAATTACCCTTACACACAAAGCGTTCATGAAGAGAATGCCACTAGTAGCTCTTACCTCCTGGACAAACACGGCGCGCCTGAAATGACGTCACTCCCAGGACCCAGAAAGACGCGCTTAATGAGATGTCAACCTCATCTTTTATACTCATTGAACGTACCGTATCCACCCCTAATCACTACCGTAATTGATCACATCACCACATATGGTCAACACTGCGCTGACTCTCTATCAAACATTGCATACATTTAAAAATCCTGATGATTACTATAAACTACTATTACTAAGATCAGAGTTTAGAGTGACTGAAATAAACAATATCATAAAACAATGAAAAGAAAAAAAATTCTTTAATTTAATTTTGTCATTAAAAACAAGTGAAACCAATAGACTATTTAATCCTTTCACGCGTGATTCTGACTGGGTGAGTTTATCAAGGCGACATTTATTTTAAACAATTGAAGGCTGATGTAACAAAAGCAATAAACATTATTTATTTGTAATCTTCAATCAGAGTAGTTAAAATACTTGCTTTGAATAAAAAAAAAAAACAACCATTAATGACAATAATACATCAAAGACATTTACATGAATTCTCGTAGACAAATATTCATATGAAAAACTACACCAACTAAAGTTGGGCCGGACCACAGTGCTCAATGTTGACCGGGATCCACGTTTAATTCACCATGAGTATAAGGCTCCAAAAGGGTTCAGCACACCAAAAACAGCAACCAAGGTTACACTGCATCAACCATAAAGTGCTTAGTTAGTACACACCAATTCTAATCACACCACACGGGTGGTCACCTTAATACATTGAGCATTGAGCTCTGCCCACAAACTACGAGAACTCAAACACTGCCCGCTTCGTTTGAACAAGTAAAGTGCAGAAATCACTACTACAATCAGCTGTATAGGAGGCTATCCAGATTGCACATATCACTAGCACTCCCCCGTCCCAATCGTTAATATTGCACACTGCCCAATTACAACAAATTGTCTCAATGGTAAGATATCAATGATCAGAAAAACATGACCTTAATCATATAAATTCACAACCATGATATAACTAAATAATAAAAACATACAAAAGTTTCATACATGAGAAAACAGTGGCTGGATGTCCAAACAGAGTACACAAACTGCAAAAACCTAAAAACAGAAACACAGAGACACGGCGTTCATTCACAAAAGGCTCCTAATGATCCTGTGTGCACTGAAGCACACAAACGCCGGAGCGCACACAAACCAACGCGTACAGATGAAGGAACGCACGGGACCTGGTATAACACCAGGTTTGGGCTAAGCCACCCGCACCAACACACGGCAGCAATTATGCAAACGCCCTGTAACACCAGCACAGTCTGGCCACGAGAGAGAGAGAGAATTCAAGACGAATATCAAACTTGGTTCTGTTTACCCGCCCATTCGGCGTTAAACTCGGAAATGCTTCCACAATTGATTTACTGGTGACTGCACATGCACACACACTTCAACACGCGGGACGCCAACACCTGGCTGCCTACGCTCATATAATCGCGGTTCCACTCCCATCCGTTTCCTGTCCAAGCGGCCGACAAAACACAAAAACCCGCCCTTATGGACACCTGTACATTTAAGCCCTTGCTACTCGCTCCTGGGTCCTAAAGTCCCAATGGCTACACTGATAAAATAAAAGGATAAACCATTGCAGGATTAATTTGACGCAAAAGCCAGTAAATTACATCATTAAGTAATCTTTGCTTGTGTTGCTACAACAAGAGTCAGAGTTAAAGGAACACACAGTAACCTGTAAATGAAATTGTTCATTTAGAGAAATTTGCATTTGGTGACCTGTGAGATTTAGTCTTGGTAAAAGTCTTTTCAGATTGAGTCTTTTGGTCTTTTCTTCTGAAGAAACTGAGAAGGCCTGGATCAGTGTTTTCTGAAATAATGATGAGCTTATATAACATATTGTAATAGTTCAACAGTGACGTACAAGGACTGGAAAAACTACCCTGAAAACATTCAACATTTTAGTGCACAAACATCTCCAACAAGACCACCATAAAGTCAGCTCTTACAATTATTGAGGGAGTGGAGAATATCTCTGATGATATTATTATACTTGCTCCAAACCAAGAGACACATGATCAGAGACGACATGCAGTCTAGTGGAGGCAGCCTCGTAGACTGTGGATTGACACTCAATATAATACAATGTGAACAAGCTAGTGTTCATGGGAATGTTTCTTTCTGAAAAGGGGATTGACCGACCGCTGAAAGAGTTCATGCTGTGGTTGAGGCCAGAGAACCAGAGAAACACAGAAGTTTAAGTGCCTTAAAACAGAAATCAAGCATTCTGCGTTAGTTCGGACAGGCCTCGTAGTCAAGCTCCGCTATCAGCTGATTGGCTAAATTCCAACCCCGCCCATATCAGCTGATCGGATTCCTATGCACTCAATTGGCAACTCTTAAACATTTTACTTAAACGCAGCTTCAGTGTGCCTGATTGTCTGCTTCACTGCATTGCTTTTCAATCAAGATAGGTGAAATCATCTTTATCGCTATGCGTTTTTGTCGGTCTACTTTATCAATTCATTATGAAGTAACCATACATAAGGTTTAATTCACGTGTCACTCAGTGAAATACTAAGCATATGAGAAGCTGGCCAATATGAAATATTGCATTTATACAGCAGCAAGCAGACAACGTTGCCATGAGGATACAGAGACAAAGCTTTGCTGAACTCTTTAAAGTCAAACAGGCTTTGCTTTGGTATTGGCGTATCAAACGGAGCTAGAGTAATTCCTAGATTTTGTACAGCAGCATGTATACAAATTCAGCCCGCATGTTAGCGAATATCATTAGCGATAGATCGCTAGCAGATTTTGCAGTTTTGTAGACACTGTGTGTTTGCTCAATTATTTGCACATTGTCATGATTTATTAAGCAAACAATGTATTCTCCTATTTTCATAGGAAGTTCACGAGCAGCTGCATTTTCAGCAGAATTATATCTGGGAATATACTATTTCACAACTATCAAGTCAAGTCAAGTCAAATTTTATTTCTATAGCACATTTAAAAACAACAGAGTTGCGCCAAAGTGCTGTACAGAGCTACAGTGTGCAAATAAAAAGCATTAGAATAGACAAGACAAAATACAATTATAGACACGATTACACCCAATAATGATCCATTTAATAGATCATATAAAATCAATCAAAAGAGACTTAATTAAAAGCCAGAGAGAATAAATAAGTTTTAAGAGCCGATTTAAAACTGGATAATGACGGGGCAGACCTCACAGCGAAGGGCAAACTGTTCCAGAGTTTAGGTGCCGCAGCAGAGAAGGCCCGACCACCCTTGGTTTTGCAGCGAAAGCGCGGGACAGTTAAAAGAAGCTGATTACAAGACCTGAGAGTTCTTTGGGGAGTGTACAAAGTAAGAAGGTCAGATAGGTATTTTGGTGCAACACCGGATAACGCCTTGTACACAAAAACTGCTATTTTAAAATCGATTCTGAACTTCACCGGAAGCCAATGTAAAGTTTCTAGGATAGGTGAAATGTGATCTCTCTTTTTTGTACCGGTCAGAAGTCTCGCTGCAGCATTTTGAACAATTTGCAGGCGAGAGATTGTTGTTTGAGGCAGACCACAGTACAGGGAATTACAGTAGTCCAGCCGTGATGTAATGAAGGCGTGGATTACAATCTCTAAATCTTTCTGAGACAAGAAATGTTTTACCTTTGCAATCGATCTCAAGTGAAAGAAACTGCCTTTTACCACTGAGCTGCCTTGTTTATCAAAGTTTAGTGCCGAATCAAATGTAAATCCGAGATTCCTTACATGAGGTCGAGCACTGACAGGGATCGAACCAGAATTAGAAGTAGATGAGAAGCTAGAGGGGCCTAAAGTCAAAATTTCGCTCTTACTTTCATTTAATTGTAAGAAATTATTTGCCATCCAACATTTGATCTCCTCAAAACAGTCACACAGTGCTTCCAGGGGATAAGACATATCAGTTTTTGCCGGTAGATAAAACTGTGTATCGTCAGCGTAACAGTGATAGGATATCTATCCTATGTTTCTCAAAAATGGCACCCAGTGGCAACATATAGAGTGAAAAGAGGAGCGGGCTTAAAATGGACCCTTGGGGCACACCACAAAGGAGGGGAACAGATGTAGAAGTAAACTTCCCCATATTTACTGAGAAGGTTCTGTCTTTGAGATACGAGGCTAACCACTGCAAGGCAACACCCTGAATGCCCACCACTTTTTCCAAACGATGCAGCAAGATACTATGGTCGATCGTATCAAAAGCAGCACTTAAATCTAATAAGACAAGCACTGCGTGCGATCCGGTGTCGAGGATTTGCAAAAGGTCATTGTTGACCTTCAACAAAGCAGTTTCTGTACTGTGCATAGATCTAAAACCAGACTGAAAAGTATCAGAAATATTGGATGTACTGAGATAGGCATTCAACTGGCTATGCACAACTCTCTCTAAAAGTTTAGAAATAAAAGGCAACTTAGATATAGGTCTAAAATTATTGAGGAGAGATGGATCCAAATGGGGTTTCTTAAGCAGAGGGTGAACTACAGCATGTTTAAAACTAGCAGGGACAATTCCGGTCGCTAGAGAACTATTAATAATATCTGTTACAGCTGGGCACAAAGTTTCGAACACTTCCTTAAAGAGACGAGTAGGAACAACATCAGACTCACAACTGGAACATTTTGCCCTAGAAACAATATCAGCCAGCTGAGAAAAGGAAACAGGGTGAAAACAAGTTAGTGAATCGATTGGTGAGCAGGTCAGAGGTGGAGTATATATTACTGGCTTAATGGAACCCTTGATCGTCAAAACTTTTTCATTAAAAAACTGTGAAAAGTTCTCACATGTTTCTCGAGATAGAACAAGAGTAGGGGCTGGTAATGGTTTTAGCACAGAATCAATTGTCTTAAACAGCATTCTCGGCCGGTTTGCATTTTCTGTGATGAGTTTTGAGAGGAATTTGGATTTTTCCTCTTTCACTGATTTTTGGTAAGTGATTAAGCATGCAGTTAAACATTCATATGAAATTTGAAGTTTATCTTTCTTCCACTTACGCTCTGCCTTACGACACTCTTGTCTAAGAGAGCGAGTAAAATCATTTAACCAAGGCTGTGAGGGGCCCTTTCCCTTAGCTTTCCTGGGCTTAAGGGGAGCAACAACGTCTAAAGAAATGGAGCAGGCTTTAGTAAAAACCTCCACCATCTCTTCAGTATTTAATTCGTCAGATGGGATGACATTCGCAAGGTTGGCCTGATAGTACTCAGAAAATAAGCTGGCAGTAGAAGGTTGGATAAAACGAGAGTAGTTCAAAGACTTTGAGCGAGTTGAGGTGGGAACAGCACAAGCAGATTCAAACACAATTGGCATATGGTCTGAGATAGCAGCATCAACTACTCTCAGATTTGTTACGGGAAAACCATGTGACAACACCAGATCTAAAATGTGACCCAGATTATGAGTAGGGCTAAAGACTGATTGTGACAGGTTAAAAGATTCAATAAGACAAGAAAATTCTTTCACCAAAGGTTTAGATGGACAACAGATATGAATGTTAAAGTCTCCTAGAATCAACAGCCTATCACAACGGGATACAATATTAGAAAGAAACTCAGAGAATTGTTGGATGAAATCTTTGTTAAATTTAGGAGGCCTGTAAATCAATGCACATAATACAGGACTCCCTATGTTAATTCTCATTAACTGTACTTCAAAGCTTGAGTACACATCCGTTTGCAGTTGATTGTTTTTAAAATGATTTTTAAAAACAGTAGCAACACCCCCACCCTGACCGGAAAGTCTTGGGGTGGTAAAAAAGGCACAATCCGGGGGAGAAAGTTCACCAAGAGATGAGAATTCATCGGGTTTCAGCCAGGTTTCAGTCACAAATAGAAAGTCCAGTGAGTTTGTAGTGAAAAAGTCATTTAAAATGAACGATTTATTAGATAATGACCTCGCGTTTATCAAGGCCATCCTCAGTGTCTGAGATTCTGCTATTTCATGATTTGGAGATGAAATCTTGATAGAACAAAGATTTAGCAGGTTTACTGACCGTGACTTTGCGACTGGCTTGGAGGAAGACCGACAGGATGAAATTACTGGAATGACGTCATTTGCCAGAGAAGTGAACTGTGCGTCTTTATAGAAACTGCGCCGGGATCCTCCGTGGACATAACGAGGACGGCGCACAATTTTCAAGTGAGCACAGTAATTATAAATGTCCACAGGCAGACGATATGTTGAGTTTAGTTTATGCAGATCCAGAGATGAGTAGAAGATAGCCATACTTGTATGATAATCAAGAGTCGGAACAGCAGTGTAGAAAAGTACATTAAAACAGCTGTGACATGCCAGAACAGTGAGCAGGAAGGACAGCATCCTCTGAAGCGCCACCATCACCAGGTCTAAAGTCCTAACACACGTCAGTGAAGCCGCTGTTGTAATAGATAGCCGGCGAGTAAATCGAGCAATATCCACATCAATACGATCCTCCGGCCGAAAGGCAGTAGCATCCCAGTCCGCAGCAGGACCGTCCGAGCGCAGAGCTGAGTCTATGCAACTCTTCCGCGACAGGCCGATGGTATAGATGAAGAGTATGCAGGTGGATCGGGAAATCCCGCGATTTACAGCCGATCATCCGGCGGAGACGGCCGATTCAATATTGCACTCACAAGACAAAGTCTTCCACGGCAAGACAATGTTTATGGAGATGAAGTGTTGGCAGGAAGTTCGGGCGAACCCCGCGATTAACAGCTGATCGTCCTGCCGAGAGTAGTCGATCACACTCGCCAAAATCCTTCCTACACCAGCCAGTAAGAGCCAATCCTCATCAGAGGAAATATAATTTTAGCGGACGAAAGGCCTTCAAGTAGACAGGCGCTCCCTTGAATCCAAAACGGATAGCTCAAAATTAAAATATAAGTTCACGCAAGAAAACTGAGCTGGTAGAGCAGCGGCAGTCAGACACGCCAGCGTGCGCTCCAACCAGAAGTGCCAACTATGGGACGAACATCGATTTATGATAATGTTGGACACTTTATCATCAGCTTATTAGTAGACTTCACTGCTGTCACGTGAGAATGATAATTATGAAGCGGTGCGTTCATGTAAGAAAAATATCCATATTTAAAATGTCAGGACTCTGGTTTGATCTTCAGCCTTTCTGCTGTGTTTGTCTTGTGTCTTGATTGTCAGTTCACCTCACTCTACTCTCACAGCTGAATCCCATCCTAATTAGTGCTCTCACTCTCATTAATCACACACCTGTTTCCCATTTTCTGCACTGATTTTCTCCACTACTTATGCTTCTCTCTTTCTTTGGTTCTCTGTCAGTGTGTCTTGGTTTCAGTCCGCTTCACCACTGTCCCCTTGCCTGAAGTCTCGTTTTGGTTGCTTCTAAAGACCTTTAAAACCTTGTCTGATTATTTGATCCTGTTTTGTTGTTTATTTGCCCAGTTCCTGTTCCCTATCTCAACTCAGCTTGCTCACCCGGCTTTTGACTCCCCTGCCTTCGTCCTGGACTATTGCCTTGGCCTCATCCTTGAAACTGTTGATCCGCTACTGGTTTTTGACCCCAGCCTGTCCATTGGATTTCGCCTCTGTCTCGCCCTCTTACTTGGTAGCTCGGTTACCAATTATTTTATGTTTTGCATTGTTTTGTTTTTCAAGCTTTTGGACAATAAATTCTATTCTGAATTGATCTGCTCTTGGGTTCCTATTGTCTCTGCACCTCCCTAACATAAAACTTTATCATCTAAAATAACTAGCTTCCAGCAGACAGTGTCTACTCAAGGCGACTTACGGCAAAAGAGTAACATTGACGATGTATGACGGAGGATGTAGGAGTAGCGTAAGCTTTGACGTCTCTCACGGTTCAGACAAACAGGGCTGGGTAACAGCCGTCTCTACTAAAAGAAGCTTCTACAACTGCAGCTTCCTCCACTCCTGTCTCTACACTGAAGGCCATGGGGCGATGGTCTTCAGACGCTTATGAACATGTCCAACATCCCAATGACCCATCCTTGAGAAAAGCTATGAGTGCTACTTCCTGATCTGTGGCTTGAAAACTAATATTATGGCTTCAGTAACTATTGGGCCTGTATTCTGTTTATTTAACCCTTTCATGCATGAATTATGGAAAACATTATCAAGATTTAAGTTTTTTTTTTATTACTTTAATATGTAGATGCATGTGTGTCACCTGTACATATTCTTTGTTGCATGCGCAAATCATGATCACTATACAAAATAAAACATTTTATTAACAAAAATGTCCTTATTTGTACACATTGCTGCACATTCGTTGAGTTCTGAATTTTGCACACATAAGTTGAAAGCAATTTGCTTATGGATAGTAGCCTAAAACATATCTGCAACATTTATTAATTAATCATTACGGTACTAAAATCATAATAAAGTATACTACAAAAAATCAGATGAGTCTAGAATATGTTATTATGTTAAAATAACGATTTTTTTACGTCGAAATAATGACTCATGTCGAAATAATGACTCATGTCGAAATAACGACTTATGTCGAAATAACGACTTATTATTTTGAAATAACGACTTGTGTCGAATTAACGATATATTTGTCGAAATAACGACAAATGGTGTCATAGAGCGTGTGACACAACCAACCGAATGGTGTGTGCCCAGGGCCGGAGTGAGGCCACTTTTCAGCCCGGGAGTTTCAGGCCCAAGATCGGCCCACTTTTTCTAAATTGGATAAATGAAGTAACAGTTCAGCTCGTACTATTGTGTAGTTTGTATTAATACCATGGGTTAACAAATAATGTAGCCTCAAGGTTAAATATTAATTCACTTAGACTTTATAAGAAGCAATTGTGACTTTATTTCACACAATTCTGACTTTATATTTCACAATTCTGACTTTATATCTCGCAGTTCTGACTTTATAAGCAATTGCGACTTTATTTCATGCAGTTCTGACTTTATATCTTGTAATTCTGACTTTATAAGAAGCAATTGCGACTTTATTTCACACAATTCTGACTTTATATCTCGCAATTCTGACTTTATATCTTGCAATTCTGACTTTATAAGAAGCAATTGCGACTTTATTTCACACAATTCTGACTTTATATCTCGCAATTCTGACTTTATAACACACAATTACGACTTTATATCACACAATTCTGACTCTATATCTCGCAATTCTGACTTTATAACACGCAATTGCGATTGTATTTCATGCAGTTCTGGCTTTATATCTCGCAATTCTGATAAATTAAGTCAGAATTGCGAGATGTAAACTCGCAAATTGTGAGATAAAAAGTCTCAATTATCTTTTGAAATGTTTTATTCTGTGGCAGAAACAAAGCTTCCATACCTCCTGGCCTATCCTCCCATCCATCCTCCCTGATGCGTACTGTTACTGCAGGGCCGGTCCAGCTATCGGTAGGCGCCGGCGGTGCCGCGGTGGCCCACCTGAGAAAACGTTTTGGAAAAGACGGGCTATGGACCCAACCAACTCTATAGGAGGAGGGGAGGGGAGAACTCCCTCACATGGTATAACCCATGCAGAGGCTGCGCGCTGCGGTGTCAGAATACAGAACGTGTGTAGCCTAATGTAACTAACGTGACATTGAAATGTAAAAAAATAAAAAATTCTCATGCAAAAAATTCCTCGACCGGCCCAAAAGTGAAGCGGCCCACTGGGAATTCTCCCGATTCTCCCGATTACCCACTCCGGGCCTGTGTGTGCCAATGGCACCCGTTCTGAAGAGGATCGGCAAAGTACGCGTCTGCATGGATCTTAAAAGACTGAACGAGGCAGTAAAACGAGAACATGTTGTGCTACTGCTGATGAGATTATTGCAAAGCTTAGTGCAGCAAAGGTGTTCTCCTCCTCAGATCCCTCTCCACCCAGAGCGCTGCAGACTCGCCAACTTTACCACACCATTAGGAAGATATTGTTTCAAGAGGCTTCCCTTCGGGATCTAGAGAGAGATCTTCCAGAGGAAAATGCAGGAGACGCTTCAAGTGCTGGAGGACTGAAGGTCTTTATGAATGACATATTTGTCTATGGGTCTTCCCGGAAAACAACATGACTCTCGTCTGGAACAAGTGCTGCAGAGAGTGGAGTCTACAGGGTTAAAACTGAACACGGAGAAATGCACGTACAGACATAATTCGGTTCTGGGTCACCTTATTAACGAGACAGGAGTGCAGACAGATCCAGATAAGGTGGATGCCATCCGACAGTTGCCAACACCACAAAATCTGCAGGAACTGAAAAGGTTGCTTGGCATGGTGAATTATTTGTGGAGGCCACTGTATGATCTCCTCAGGCAGAACAGTATGTGGATGTGGACACACACACACACACACATACACACACACAGCAGGCAGCTTTTGAAAACATCAGAGAGCTGCTCATGAAGGCACCAGTCCTCGTACATTACGATGTCGCTAGGACCACTGCTAGCATACTAGCATACGGCTCACTGATGCAGAAAGTCGATATGCGCAGATCGAGGAGTGTGTGGCCTGTGTGTGGACGTGAGAAGTTTGAAAAATACTGTGTGTCTTGGATGAGTTTCAGCTGGTGACGGATAACAAGCCCCTGGTCCCTCTCATCAATAGCAGGAGCTCATAGATAACGTCCCAGTATGTGCCAGGAAGAATTAAGGCATTTATGAAGGCAAAAGAGGGTCAAACCTGCTACTAACAAGGTTTACATAATAAAGTGTCCAGTGAGTGAATTCATAGTGTTTGTCTTACAGGTAAAGCTGTTGTTGTGCAAGAGTCTTATTTTGGACACTAGATGGCGCTCTAGTTAATAGTGGGATGTTGTTTTATTTGATGAAATTTAAAGCAGTACTCAGTAGCTTTGGGATTTCTTCGCTGTATTCTCGCTTTTTGCTCGCAGGTTTCTCTCTAGAGCTCCCCCCACAGCTTCGGAATAGATATTTGACAACACTGTTGTAAAAACTCGTTGGTGATTCTCAGACACCAGAGGCTAGTAGATCAACGACATCAAAGCAGATGGAACATTCTTTAAAACCTCTTCTTCATTCGGGTTCGGACAGCGTGAGGGAGCGCAATAATGACAGCATTTTAGCAGATTTATTTGGGCCGTAAAGCAATTGTTTACATCGCGAGACCTGATATCACGCGAGACTTCCTGACGCGGCGGCCGGCGGCCCGCCGGCTCAAAGTGCGTATTTTCCGCTCACGGGCACCAGGGGGGTGCGAAACGACCACCATTCAACCCGAAATAAGTAATATAACCATTCCAATGACTCCGAAGCTGTTCAGTTAAGGTAAAAAAAGTTACTTAGTTCACCTTTAAGGTTCATGGTCAGTAAAACAACTGCAAATGAGAAAAATGTAAGTATTCAATATGTTGAAAATGTTTTTTTATTGAATTTTAATTGAATGGAATTTTCACAATTTTTTTCTGAATATGAGCATATTTATTACACTTAATTGTAACCTAAACATTAATTTGTTAGCAATGTTGCTAGTTGGGATTTATAAACATGCCAACTTTATTTGCACACATACAGTATACTCACGTAGAGCAAAAATAGCAAATCTCAACTGCTTGATTGCTTGTATCATCACAAAATATAAACTATATTATCGCCCAGCTCTAATCTAATAAATGTGACTATAAGGCATGAATATATTATAAACATTAACATCATGATTTTCTGTAAAGCTGCATTGAAACATTCTGTATTGTGAAAAGCGATAAGCAATAAATTTGACTTGAAATGACTATATGATATTATATTTTATCACAAACTGAGAGAGTCGTTTATCAGTTAGATTCAGTATTTAACAGTGAAGTCTGTTTTATTAAAGCTAAAGCCAGACTGTGAGTCTTTACGCTTCAACAATCTCAAAACTCCAAACTAAAGAGCTGAGAGGAACTCCAGCGGTTCCTGTGAAAGCGATCACACCGCTGGTCTGATGCTTGAAGTTTGATCATTTTCACTTGGCGATCGGCGCATACACCACATGACTCTCCTCTTTATCATCCTGTCAAAAACACAATATATAATAATAAATGCATGGATGTCCTTGACATCATGTTACAATATGCAGATATAAAACCAGCCTCAAGTGTGTCACGTCCATAGGCCTGTAAGTGAGAGACTTTCACTGTTTCCTTCCGTTTGTTTTTTAACACTTGCAAAATAATACTTGCTATAAAAATGTATTACATTACAAATTTCATATAGACAGAATTGTGTTGATTTTACAAAAGCACGTAGAGTGTGTGCAACTCACTCAACTCAATATGTGATGTCATCAACTGACACAGGAAATACTTCATCAGCGGCTCATTATAAACACTGGAAATATTATCTAATGTTGATCTGATGGTAGAATGAGTGTTGTGAGTGTTATGGCATATGTTTCTCGCATTGAATGCTGATATTTATACATATTTAATATGGTGGAGTTTTGTATTTTTGTCTGTATAATGATCTATCACACACAAGCGCACTCACTGCTGAAATGATACACAGACATGAATTAGTAATAAATTATCTTACCGATTTCTGTGCTTTTCTTTTGTAGAACGTTGGCTTGGCGTAAGTGATTTCTTCTTCATGAGTCTCAACTGTTTCAATGATAATAAGATGTAATATAATAAACAGGTGGATTAAAACAAAAAAACTCAATGCTGTTAACTATATATGTTTCTATCAAGTTAAAGTGTTAAAGCTCACATTACTGCATTACATTAACAAATTGATTCACTTTGCCTTTCACTCACTCACGGGTCACTAGCAGGGTCACGGGTCACTAGCAGGGTCACATTCATTCAGAAAGACATTCTTTGCAGATAATTCAAACCCAGAAAAATGTTCAATTAAAGTAATTAACTTTTTTTTCTATGATGAAATTAAATTTTAATTGAAGCTCAGGTGAAATGCCCAGCATCACTATAGATAACTGCTAAACCAAATATCTACGCATATTATTCAGTGATCTTTCCATTAATCCTTGCTGTTTTGAAACAATCTGTATTGTATGAAGCGCTATAAAATAAAGATGATTTGATATATTTTGCTGTGCAGAAACTCCTTTACCTAATTTGATGTTCCCAGACAAAAATGACCAGCCTCTTATTATGCTGTATTACCAGCAAATATTGGATTCCATCTTCTTGTCAACTTGTTTTCTTTCAGTTAGCACAGGTTTAGTATTTATGTTTGAAACTGAATGGTCGTATGCCTCATTGATCTGAGCTTATGAACCTCAGTATTTGAGTGAAAAAAGCATTATTTATGGATAATGTTGGCATTGGTCACTCAGCAGATCAATGAGTCCTACGATCAACCTGTTCCAAAAAGAAATACAAAACCTGTGCTAACTGAAAGAAAACTACTTTGAATCCTATGTTTAGTAATAATATAGCATAAAGAGAAAATATGAACATTTTAGGAGGTCTTCATCTTTGGCAAGGAACACCATGGCCCCTATCTTGCACCCAGCGCAATTGACCTTTTACACCGACGCATGTATCATTCCTATTTTGCACCCGCGCACAGCGGACTTTTCCCTCCACAGACGCACGTCGGTTAACTAAGAAATACACTTGCGCTCCCCCGGGGCGGTTCAGCGCAAAGAGGAGACGTGTTCCGGCGCAAACGTTCCCTAATGCTATTTTGCAGGTTTAGAAAACAATTCCGCCACTGACCGAAAAAAACTAGTTTAAAGTCAGTGGCGCGTTGCGCATGTTATTCATATGCTATTTTAAGGGCGCATGCTTGGCCATAATCAATGTAGCGTGTGCACAACGCACATACACTTTGATTCTCTCATCTACACACAGACGCAGCAGGTTTCATTTTTGCAAATCATAGCCTACATTATTACGTATAGATAGATAGATAAACAGTTTATTATAAAAGCATACATCTAGCTTATACATTTACCCAAATTATCATACGCCTGTTTAACCAAAGTTAATTTGGGTGTGTTTCTCCATCCTCAATGTCCCTGACGAGAACGTCGGTCTCCTCGGCTGTGAACCGCTCCTCGCGTGCGTCTGGCAAATCCACCGTTATAATAGCAATCCGCCATGGAACAAGCGTGCCTGCTCTTAAAGGGAATGTGAAATGTCGCTCTGATTGGTTTATTTCACGTTACGCCCAAACCACACCTATGAGTAATGAAGCTACTTCAGACCAACCCATTTTAGATTTGCCTCGGGCGCAAGAGTAATTTATCCCGCCGGTATAATAGCAACAGCGCCCAAGACCCGCCCACAAAGTTACTTGCGTTTCGCGCTTGATACTTGCGTTTCAGATCGTTAAAATAGGGCCCCATAAGTGTAACAAGTACAAAGATTATGGGTTATGGTTGTTATACCCTGTGTTAGCAAAGTCAGTAAGTTTTAGTCCAATGCGGTAACATTAACATTTTCAGGAAAAAGAAAATCCTCTCTGGGTCAAAATTACCACAACACAGCATGAGGGTTAAAAGAAACTACACTATTAAAGAATATTATTATTTGATATAACACTTATTATGTGTTGAACGCAGTGCTGAAGTGCCAACTAGTCTCTCCCTATGGAGGATCCCTTTACCACTCTATAGATAAAGCGTCGTCGGGAAAACTCAATTCGCGTATCTACCCCGAATTGATCAAATAAAATAAAATTCTGTATCAAAATTATAAGGAAACACCAGTACTTTGTTTAGGCTTGGTTTGTAGGGAATTGCAAACCTGCGCACATATATTCAAACGCACATAACTATAGAACCAATTCTTAATGCGCATGTGACCGCCATCAGCGTTTCTCACAGGTTCGCGTTTAAAGTTTGTGTAGAGAGAATGGTGTCGTCTTAGCGGCCCCTAATTTAATAACAAATGATCGTTGCAACGGAAGCGAATCAATCAAAACTAACTTTAGCTGGAAAATAACTTTATTAAAGAACCACTGTAAAGCCAAAACAATCTTACCTTAAATTATACATTTATCTCTGTAAAGCTGCTTTGAAACAATCTCCATTGTTAAAAGCGCTATATAAATGAAGATGACTTGACTTGACTATTAATTTTACAAATTCAATAGCTGTTTATAATTTAACACTTGCCTTCTTGATCAGTTTTTCTACATTTCTTGCAGATGCAGAAGATCCCAACGACTGCAGAAACAATCATCAGAGATCCAGCAGCAGCAGCAGAGATCAGGACTATTGTAGACACTGAGAGAAACAGTTATTAGTGTCAGCTAGTGATGAGAGAACTTCACAGTTAGTAGTATTTTGATGCTTTACATTTAAATTAATTTTAAAGTTTATTCCATTCTAGTGTGGGTAACAGTAAAAATCAAATTGTATGTGTTTCATTTCAGGCTGAAAAGGTGGTGGTGTTGTGTATGTATGTATATGAATATGATAAACAATCTGAGGTTTGCAGACTGTTACGATCACCAGCTGGAGTGCCCAGGATATCCACCAGAGGGCGCTCTTCCCCAGACCAGTGTCATTCCACTATGAACTACATTTCCCAGAATCCTTTGCCCAGACTCATTATCCCTGATTAGTTTCATCTGTTTCTCATTTACCCTTGTTAACTCTGTCTATAAATACTTGGTTTACTCAGGGTGCTTTCACACTGGCAGTTTAGTTCGGAACGGCACGATTCGCATGAAAAATCGCTAATGAGAACACTGTCATGCGGACCCAGGTGCACACTGGGGTGTCGAACCCAAGACTACCTGGAGGAGGTGGTCTGAGTTCGGTTGCTCTCAAACCGTGCCACGGTTTGCATGAATGTGAAAGCAACATGGACTCAGGTGCGCACTTGTTCAGCAAGTAAAGTAACCTACGCATGCGTTTAAGCTGATTATGTTAAATCAAACACATGCAAGGGATGATAGTGTTGATGATTTACCTTGGATATGAGCAAAAGTGAGCCAGCAGTGTATTTGCGCGTAGCGTGTGGAATTAGGGCAACAAATTAATGGAAATCAACTGTCTCCTCAAAAAAGTCCATTTGCAAGCAGCAGAAAGCCACTCAACTGCGCATAATAGGACCGAATTAATAAAAACACAATATATTGACCCACGCACTCTCTGATTTCTGCCATGCGCCGTGCACGTTTGCGATGACGTAAGATGCACGCAAACGCACCAGGGTTCGATAGAGGCGCCAGGAAACAATCGCGCTCGGAGCGCAGCAAAGGAGCCCAGTATGAAAGCACCCTCAGTCACTCTTTGCGAAGTCTTGTTGGTGTTACACTGAATTTCTGAGCGCTATTTCTGGTTTCTGTTTCATGGTCTAAATCTTCTGCCTGTCTCCCTGGATTTCCATGTTTGCTTGTGCCTTGGATTTTTGTTATTATCTGGATGGTTTGCTCTGTGGTTTTGACCTATTGCCTGTCATATGGTTTACGTAACATCTGCTGAGGAAAGTCAAAAGAAGAAATTGAGATTGTTTCGCGTATGAACCGTTTAGGTGCCCTTGTGGCCACTGATTGAACTAGAACTCAAGAAATATTACATCATTTGGCGGTGGGCAAAACGGCTAAGAAGTCGAAATATTCAAAAGCAAAAACATCAGTTTGCTGACGAAGATGAGACTAGTTTAGACCCTCATATTCTTGGTTGATAACAACGTTTGCAAAAGCTGGATGATACAAGACAGAAGGAAGATTGACTCGTTCGAAACATGGAGCTGGAGAAGAATCCTGCGTGTGCCAAAGAACAACAAGACGGACCAACAAGTCAATCATAGAGGAAATCAAACCAGAAACTCAAAGCACAAATGATGGAACTGCATTTGTCATACTTTGGTCATACGGTTTGAAGAGAAATATCACTGGAAAAGTTGATCATGATTTTGAAGATTGAGGGTAAAATGTGCAGAGGAAAACCTCCACTGAGATACGATTACAACGAGGACAGGACGGATGCTGGAGGATCTCATCAGACTTGTACAAAACCAAATCCCTTTTAATTCTTTAGTCTATCAAGTCACAAAGACTCGAATCTGAGCTGTTGGGACACAACAACAACATATGTATAAATAATCCATATAACAAAAAAAAGAGCATGTTGAGTAAAAAAACAAAAGAAGGAACATAGTTCAACAATTAGGAATCAATGTATTTTTTAAGCAATAAAATGCTTAATATGTGTTCTATCACCAATCATTGAATGAATGAATGAATGAATGAATGAGGCATTTATATAGTGCTTTCATATGAACTACTGTATACCCAAAGTGCTTTGCAATCATATCATGGGGTCTCTCCTCAACACCACCAGTGTGTAGCATCCACTAGTATGATGCGACGGCAGCCACAGCACAACAACACCATTGCGCTCACACACATCAGCTATATAAGAGAAGAGAGAGAGATAGAGCCAGTTCAGTGGATGTGGATTAGGAGGCCATGATTGGCAAAGGCCAATGGGTGGAATGTGGCCAGGACATCAGGGCTACACCCCTACTCTTTACAAGAAGTGCCATGGGATTGTTTAATGACCACAGAAAGTCAGCACCTCGGTTTAATTTATCATCCGAAGGACAGTGCTCATAGTGTCCCCGTCACTATACTGGGGTGTTAGGACCCACACAGACCACAGGGTGAAACCTAGTTTTCACAGGAGTCTCCCATCCAGGCACTGACCTGGTTCAACCCTGCTTAGCTTCTTTCCACCAAGGCATTGCTGGAGCTGGTTCGGAGCCAGAGCCTAGTTTCAAATTGGTTATTTGTTTTTCGACACCCAAAGCACCAGCTCTGAACCAGGAAAAGTGGTTCTTAAGTAGCACCAAAACGTTGCTGGGCTAGAAGTAAGAACCGCTTGCGTCAGGGGCTGGGGGCGGGGTTACCGTGACCAACAAGATGAACAGAAACTTGTGACAGCCATTTTTTAAATAGCAGCTAATCGAGCTAATGGCAGCTCGATTGTAATCTCCGTCTATCCAAGTTACGGCGAGATGCACGAACGCCTTGGATTTGCCGTGTTTGGATGCCGATGTAGGTTCGTAAAGCCATGAGCATCAACGGCCGCCATTGTTGATGGAAGGCTTGTTCGAGATGCATCGGAACGGTGCGGACCGATCGGAGCTGCGGGAGTGTTTGGAGAGCATACGACTCCTTGTGCTTTTGGATCGCTTTCACAGTGCTTTGATGTCATGCGCTGATCGGTCTGCGAGAAGCTGAACCATCTCGAACAAGCCTGATGTGTTTGTGTTTGGCACTACCGCACTAGTGTTGCTGGGCAACATGAGATGTATACAGTGACATAAGATCTGACTCTCTGGCCTGTGGAGAGGCAAACCGATTCTTAGAAAGCTCATCAGTTGAACCAACTCCGAACAAGCTCTGGCTTTGAACTAGCACCCTGCTTAGCTTCAGTGGGCGACCAGTCTTGGGCTACAGAGTGATAAGGCTGCTGGCCAATTGCACCCACTGAAAGTCTTTATAATCAACTCAATAACTGAACACTAATATCAGCGCTGCTGTACCTGCACATGTGTGACATAGTGTGTTGATGTCCAGATGTGTGGTCTGGTTGCTGATGGGATTGTTCAGCACACAGCTGTAGGTGTTTTTATCCTGATATTCCACCTCCAGAGGTAGAGAGAGACTGATGCTGAGATCAGACGCACTGATGCTGGACAATACACTGATTCCTGCGTACCAGGAGAGAGTCACATGATGACCCACATTCACCACTGATGAACACACCAATGAACATGATGATGATGATGAAGATGATGACGATGATGAACAGTGTGAAGAGTTACTGCTGATGACAGGAACAGGCAGACAAGCTGGAAAACATGAGAGAATAAAGATAAATGAGGATGAATGAAGATATTCAAGCAGACAAAGAAGAAACATCAAGAGGAACCAAAATGATCAAAAGTAGAGCATTTTAAAAAATCTGATATAGAGAGTTAAATATATACCTAGATGTTATAAATGTAAAACAAATTAGGCAAATTAGTCATGTTAACAATAAACCAACATGTTGACACCAAAATGACATACAACAAGTGATATTTAACTCACCATAGACAATCAGAGTAAAAGGCATGATCTCACTGTTGATCTGAAGTTCAAAATCTCCTTCATGTTCAGTTGTGGTGTCTTTGATGGTCAGAGATCCAGTTTGATTGTCCAGCTTCAGTCTGTCTCTGAATCTCCCATCAAGAACATCATCATATACAGTGATTCTGTCGGCCCATTTATTGATTTCAGCTATTAAAGTGTTTTCATCTCCAAACCTCCACTGAATCACATCATCATCCTTCATTTCAGTAAGACCAGAGTATAGAGAGACTGAATCTCCCTCAATCACTGACACAAACTTCACTTCATCATCACCCGACTCTCCTGAAGAACAGGTTTTCACAGATTAAAGCTAGCGTTAAACGAAAAGTTTATAGAGAGTGCAGAGTTTTCAAAGAACAGTGGACCAACGATTATTTTTTTGTTCAGTGTAAGGACCGTGCAGTTTTTATTATATGTAAGAAACTGTGGTGGTTTTCAAAGAATATAATCTGCGTCGTCACCACAAAACCTGCCACAAAGAGTATGCTAGCTTGCGAGGGCAAGCAAGAGAAGACAGGATTCGGAGGATGGCTGTGCCTGGACATAGTAGTGGGGATGGCTGTGCCAGGCTAGTAATCTCTACTACACAATGAGGCCTGCTGGTGGTCATTTTGGTCTGGGTCATACAATTCTATGTTATATAGCTGACCTGTCCCCGGCCCCCCATCACAGTCAGGAATGATAATGTGGCCCCCAGAGAAAAAAAGTTTGGTGACCCCTGCTTTAATGTTTAATGTGACACTAAAACTAATGCTGTTGAGTATCTGAGCTTCATATTTATATTATTTTATTTAATCAATCTATAATAACTGAGTTTAGAGCTGAATTCCAACTTGATCTGACATTAAAAATCAGTTTAATTATTTCTATATGAGACTCAATGTAACTTGTTTGTTCATCTTATATTTAGTTTTCTCTCTGTTTCCATTTGCCTGTGTTCTCTATCATTAGTTCATTAATCCCGTCCTGTTTCTGTTCTTCTGATTATCTCTCTGTTATTTAAACCCTGAGTTCTGTTCAGTTCATCGTCCGGTATCGTCTACGTTACGTGGTTGTGTTTCTCCTCATGATTCTCCTGTGTATTGTGTGGATTATTAGATTAAAGACTGTTCTTTGAGTTATGAGCTTCACTACAGCCACTGTTGCTGACACTATAATCACTACAGTGAATGATAATCTTCTCTAACTAATTTAACCAGTAATTTATTACATGGTACCAGAACAGAAACATAAATAAAGTTTTAAAACTCACCATCCAGACGCCACAAACACAAACAGAGCAAAACTAATTTGAGAAACATTTTCTTCATCGGTTCACTGAAAAGCCCACGATAGTAACTCTTAATGTCTGAAACACTTGCTATGAAACACGACTGAACTGAGATATTTATCTGGTTGTGTGTGTATCCTCCCCCAACCTCCCCCAAGTTAGTTTCCGCTCACACATCCGTCTCCTTTAACATCACGAAAATCAACAAGCTTTTGCTGATCTTACATTTTCAAATGAATTCTGGCCCTGAATGAAAACTAATAGCAGAAGAGTGAAATATTGGATTAGATATCTGTATCTACTGGTGTGTTATTTAGTGCTGTGAGCTGTCAATCATATTTGACCTCTGACCTGTGACTCTTATTTGACTGTTGATGGATTCACTTTATTTCATAAATAAATTATTTCATAAATTCACATCCAGCAGAAGCTGTTTATCCATCGACAGATCAAACCAGACACACAGATGTTTGTACAGGTAAAACACAAGGAAATACCATTGCAGCGTCCATTTTGACACAAAATCCACTTAATCACATGTATAATTGCCTGTGTTGTTACAACAAAATTCATGAGTGAACATTAATGCAAACATACAGTTTTTCTTGGACTTTTCTTTTGAAGAAACTGAAATGTGTAGATTTTCTACCAAAGTGTAGAAGTGATCTCTGAAAGCAAAAAAGCCACATTTCTGGCATTTGTAAAACTGCTTTTTAAATCTTAAATACTCAATTACACCATATGATATCACTGTCAAATGCAGGAAAGTTAACTCATGCAATCATGACCTCAAGGCTAGATTATTGCAATGCTTTAACAATATGCCTTATTGGTGTCACAAATGCCACAGAACTGGACACTGGACCAGAGTATGTCGCTGAAACTGGTCAGTAAGAGAAGTCACAGAATGTTTTGACCAACCTTCGTACTTTTTGGGCCCAATTTATAATGTGAATGAACTAGAAGAGCAGTGGATGGTGCCGCTCCTGATTGGGGCGACCCCTGTAAGATTCAAAATAGAGACTGGGACTGACGTAAACATTGTGGCAGAAGAGACTTTCACCACACTGGTCCTAGTAAAGACAGAGACAGCTAATGTCACATTAGATAGCCCTGGGGAAAAGTAATGCCCATTCTCTGCCTATGTGGCCCGTGGATATAACGTGAATAACCGGCTTAGTCGGTCTCTATCAGCTGACATGAACCTAGTAAGGAAAGTGGAGGAGGCGAACGGAGCTTCTGAACGCTATGATGCATTTGGTGAGCATGTCACACTCAAAACTGACCCTGTGAAAATACTAAATGTTCAGGGTCTTGTGACCCCAAAAGACATTTGCTAAATATTAAAAACAAAAAAATTATATATGTCTAAATGGCATGAAACTTTGTACAGTTGTCAAAACTTTCTAGATAAAAAAAAAACATTATTAGAATGATATGCGCAGATTGAGGAGTGTGTGGCCAGCTTGTGGGCATGTGAGAAGTTTGAAAAATAATGTGTGGCTTGGATGAGTTTAACCCTCTGGGGTCTGAGCTGTTTTCTGGGTCCTGGAGGTGTTCTGACATGCTCTGACATTTGTGCTTATTTCTGTTACTTGTGACATTTTCATGGCTAAAGTCTGATTACACTGTTTTCAGCACAAACTCTGCTACAAGTTTGTAGTTTTGAGATAATGACATTTATGCGTGGTTTGTGAAAATACAAAAAAAAAATTGTCACTGAAATAAGGTCATGAAACCCCTACTGATTATTTCTTCACAAGACTTTTGAAAATTGTATCACGTAGCCTAGAATATTTGCTCCAAAACTATGTGAAAATCATCCTGACTGCTCATTCAGAGAAGACAATATATTGATTTAAAATTTCTAAGACGTGTTTTGTGCGAGAAAGCTTTATGCGAAGGGGCGTGATCACCTCATTAATATGTAAGCTTTTCACACCTGAGAAAGACAAAGACACTCCCTAATGGCCCTATTTTAGGAGCTATCAGGCCCTGTCATTCTGAGCAACCTTGCACAAAAAATGAGGAGATTTAAAAAATTATGGCTTTTTGATTGTTTGGATTTATTTACAACACAACATAATCCAAATACACACAACAAATGACAAAAAAGCACACTATTGAAAACAATGATCCAAAGACAGAGACCTTTGTGCCATTTCTAAAAACATTGTACATACCTTTCATTTCCAAGGTGTTTGATTTTCACTTTACCATGTTCATATACAGAGACTCATGTGAATGTTGAAGTCAGCAGGACTCAGTGGCATCTGGGCCCTGAAAAAAAAAAAGTGAACATACTGATATCAAGAGAAACTATAGGGAATATAGTTCTAAAATTTATTGGGAATAAATTTTAGATTTTTCTGGTTAAAATCGCTTTTTAAAATTCACAGAATACACACACACACAAATGTTTCCAACAATATATAATATAATGAACACCAGGTTTGTTGTGCCTTGTAAGCATAGGCTATGCACAGTGCTGCATAAAATAATAATAACAATAACCTATAGCAGCATATAAATCTTCCAAAAGATTTCAGTAACAACTACGCTAGAGAAAAATATATTGATTATCATATGTTACTTCAAATGTTTCCATTTGTTATGATGATATGAAATGAGATAATAGTAAAAACATGAAGCCTTTGTTTGGTGCGTTTTGCTTTTCAAACGCGATCGTTTCAAACGCGATCGCGATACATTCAAAACCAGTGTTCACTCCAAAATATGAAACATTATGGTTACCATATTATACATATCAACGTTTGAGCAGATATCCACAAACACAGTAACAGTAAACACGGGTCCAAATATTATAATATTCACCATATATCTAGCAACAGTTCAACTGCAATGTGAAGTTTATGCAACAATAACATGAACTAATAATTAAGAATTTCTTACCTTACATCTTTCTTGTCTTCAAATCGCGTTCTTCTTCTTCTGAGGTAAATCCAATGTAAGCTCACGTCTTTCAAACTCGACGAAAAGCAGAGACTTGTGAAGTTTGTTGGTGCTTTGTTTTTGAGGTAATGAGCGCGTTCGCGTTCCATGTGGAGATTTGCATTTGAATCTCTTTTGCGCGTGTGGGCGTGGTCAAATTAAAAATAATTAGCAAGCGCGTGAGAAGCTGGACATCTTGTTGGTTTTATACAAATTACTTAAACAGAGAATATGTGTTTTCAGTTTGAATCCGATCATTTAAAAGTACACACTTAAATGTTTCTAAAGGTATATGGCTCATAAATGTGTGACAAGTATTCGCTGAGTTTTGTTTCAGTTTATAGACGTGCTCAAGAAAAAAAAGTTCACCGCGATGGAGAGGCAGAAAGCACACCCTGTTTATTTTCTTTATTTTACAAAAGCACAATGTTTTGACTCGATTGTAAGTGGACACATACAAAAGTAGAAATATCACAGATTCTTTTTTCATATTTCTTTTTTCTGTATGACCATAAATGACGGAGAAATTTAAGTTTATTGTGCTACTATGTGAAGAAAATCCAGCAAAACGCGCCGGCACGTTTGTCGACCCCAGAGGGTTAAGCTGGTGACAGATAACAAGCCCCTGGTCCCTCTCATCAATAGCAGGAGCTTATAGATACAGGGCTCTCAAGTGTCACGCATTGAGCGTGACAGTCACTCATTTCGGTCTTTTGTCACGCACTCCCGCCACACATTGTATTTCTCACGCGGAAAAACTATTTATAATATATTTAATATGCCGCAGCGCCCAAAATTTATCTGGCCGCGCCGCTCTCACCATGGCAACGGCAGGAATCAAGCGCGTCTCCCTGTCTAGCCTGCCACTTATCAGCCAATCAAAAAAGAAAGGGGCTACACAATAGCCAATCAAATATGGCACTATTGTATCTGGGTAAGATTTAACCCAACAACCAAAAAAAAAAAAAAAGCATATCCTGGAATTGTTCACGTGATTTTCCTACAACGTCTTCCGAAAGTTCAGACTGGAAACCACTCCGAGCTCCGAGAATCACTTTGAACACAGAGTAAGTCATGATCTCTTGTTTTAATACTTCTTACGGAGCAAGCCGAGTCAGTCGAGTGAAGTTCAGCAGCAGGAAGAACCCCACAGTCTGCAGAACATCAATACCCCTGCCATTGGGAAGGCAGTACATCACGCTGCAGGGAGTGCTGAGGCCTCCATTCCACAGCCCGCTACTGAAAAGAAGATCCAGGGACGAAGACCACTTGTGAAATGGCCTAAATCCCATGGGAAAAAAGATTGGCAAAATATCGATGAGGATCTTTGTTGAACTTAAGGGACCAGCTGTGAAGAAAATGGAAAAAATGGGAGAGTTAATTTACAACTACGGAGCTGAAAGATTTGGAACTGTGAGTGGCACCAGAAATCCATGCACCACCAAGATCAAATCCAGGAGACAACAGGAGATAGATCAGCTGGTTAAAGAAAGACGGTTATTGAAGAAACAGTGGAGGAAAGCTTCTGAAGAGGAGAAGGATGGAATAAATGTGCTCCAAGCTGAGATCAAAAGCAGACTTGCAACTTTGCGAAGAGCAGAATATCTGAGAAAGAGGCGTCGGAAAAAAGAACAATCAAGAGCCGAGTTCTTTAGTGACCCCGAAAGGTCGCTTTGTAAAGGAAAAGAGCGGCAAGCTGGTAACTGTCACGATACACACACAGGGGAAGACAGATCCAAGTGCAGTTATTTATTAAGTTAATCCATACTCACAACAGTCCAGGCAAAGGTCAAAAATCCAACAAGGAAATCCGAGGTACAAGACACAAACAAGAACTGGGTAAACACAGACATCAAGTGTGGTGACATATAACAAGGACTCGTTGACAGACACTAAACAGGCAGGGTATTTAAACACAGAAACTAACGATCATGATGGGGAACAGCTGGGTGCAATGAACAGTGATGAGAGCAGACAAGGATTGTGGGGAATGCAGTTCCTAATGTGACAGACACCGTGGGGGAAGGAGGACATCTAGTGGTGACCCAGGGAACTCAAACCAGACACTGTAACAGGTAACATCAAAAGAAGACCTCGAGGCATATTTGAGGGGAGTCCATTCAGACCCCCATTGTAATGACCCAATTGTCCTCCCCTCTGACATGCCACCTATACATCCTCCACACTCTTCATTTGAAACCTGCCCACCAAAGTGGAATGAGGTAGTTACAACAGTCCGGGGTGCAAGAACAGCATCTTCAACAGAATGCACCAGGTGTGCTAAGTTCTTGTGGAAACTGATGAAAGTGGTGTGGCAGAAGCAGGAGATACCAACGGTATGGAGAAGGGCAGGAGGGGTCCTCATCCCCAAAGAAAAGAACTCTACTGCTGTCGACCAATTTCGTCACATCTGCCTCTTGAATGTTGAGGGTAAGATCTTTTTCAGCATTCTGGCAGGTAGATTAGCCCTTTACCTTGAGAAAAAATGGGTACATTGATACAACGGTGCAAAAAGCAGGTATTCCTGGCTTCTCAGGGTGTTTGGAGCATACATCCATGATCTGGCACCAAATCCAAGCTGCCAAGAGGGAGTCCAGAGACCTGCAAGTTGTTTTTTTAGATCTTGCAAATGCTTTTGGATCTGTACCACACAATCTTCTCTGGATGGCATTTTGCTACTTTGGTGTGCCAAAACCGATCCTCAATCTAGTCCAGTCCTACTTTCAGAACATACAGCTATGCCTCACAGCAGAGCAGTATACTACTGCATGGCAGCACTTGGAAGTAGGGATAATGGCTGGATGCACCATCTCTCCTCTGACTTTCACAATGGCTATGGAGGTTATCATTCCTGCGTCACACTGGGTAGTTGGGGGGAAGCGCTCAGCAGCCGGACTCAGGCTCCCTCCAATTAGGGCACACATGGATGACCTAACCACTCTTACGACCACCAAAGCTTGTACCCGGCGACTCTTAGGCAAGCTTCAGGACACCATCAAGTGGGCTTGAATGAAAATAAAGCCTTGTAAGTCCAGGAGTGTATCTATTTGAAAGGAAAGTTGGCAGAGCATCGTTTCTTTATTGATGAAGAGCCAATACCAACAGTGGCAGAGAAACCTGTTAAGAGCCTCGGACGATGGTATGACGCATCATTGACTCAAAGAGGTCACCAATAATGGTTTGAAAAGCATCTACAGCACCTTACTGCCTGGCAGTTTAAAACTCTGGTGCCTGCAGTTTGGCCTTCTCCCACACCTAATGTGGCCACTGACTGTCTACGATATTCCTCTTTCCAAGGTCGAAAAGCTGGAGCGGCTGATTAGCTCTTATGCCAAGAAGTGGCTTGGTCTTCCCAGGTGCATTACCAACACAGCACTGTATGGAAAATGTGTATTAGAGCTACCTGTGTCCTGCCTTAACGAGGAGTTCAAGTGTGCCAAGGTGAGGCTTGAGATGACTCTGACTGAGTCTCGAGAAACTGTAGTTGCCAGAACTGCCCCTACCCGATCGACTGGAAGAAATTGGTCCTCAGCTGTGGTGTCAGAGCAAGCAAAATCTGCTCTCAGGCACCAAGAAATTGTCGGGCGCATACAGTTGGGGAGATGAGGTCTAGGAGTTGGGGAAAATGTACCATTCTGGCACAAAGCTACTCCTTTACATCGGCGAGGTTTAGTCATGAAAGAGATATGCAAACAGGAGCAGGTGATGAGGCTTACAAAGGCAGTTTCACATGTGAAACCAGGCCAATGGACACAGTGGAAGGAGGTAGAAAAGAGGAAACTCTCCTGGAGGGAGCTGTGGGGGATGGAGGCATACCGGGTCAGCTTCTTCATTCGAGCAGTGTATGATGTTTTACCATCACCAACTAACCTCCAGCAGTGGTATGGGGAAGATGCCACCTGCTCCCTGTGTCCCTCTTCAGCAAACCTAAAACACATCTTGGTTGGATGCAAAACAAGCTTGGCACAAGGCCTTTATACATGACGGCATAACCACGTGCTAAGGTGCTTGTTCGTGCAGGTATAACACCAAGTAGATCGCAGAGATCCAGCTCATATCCGGGCCTGCAGCACAATGCACGAGATTGGAAGTTATTAGCGGATCTAACCCAGTGGTTGCACTTCCCCACTGAGATTGCAGTAACAAACCTTAGACCTGACATCGTCTTTTGGTCCTCCACCCTTCGCACTGCCTTCCTAGTGGAACTGACAGTGCTGTGGGAGGACTCAGTGGAAGAGGCATATGAACGAAAGAGACTAAAGTACTCAGAGCTGGCAGCTGATGCTGAGCAGCGTGGGTGGAAAGTCAGGATCTACCCAGTGGAGGTCGGCTGTAGAGGGTTTGTCGGCCGCTCCTCAGTTCGGTTTTTGAAGGACCTAGGAATGCGAGGTCAGGCTCTGCAGCAGATTGTGAAATATCTCTCCAATGCAGCAGAGGAGGCCAGCCGTTGGCTGTGGTTGAAGAGAAAGGATAGTATCTGGGCCTGTAGACAGTAACAGTAGTTGAGCAAGGTGGGATCACAAGCCGAGGGGGGCACACCTGGAACGCTAGGTGTTGCCGATGAGCCCTCTGGAGGTGTTGTGGGTTAATCATCGAAACACTCGTGAAGGAGGGTGCCCGCCTGATGACCCCAGTGAAGCCAGTGATCCTCGGCACTTGTCTCAATATCTCTCCTATTTTCAGCTTATAGTATAACCATCTTGGGATACGTGGATTCCGGGATTGTAACATCCAGTCCTTTACCTGAGCTTTAATGTAACAACAAATTCACAACTTGTTTGACACAAACAGTGACAACTTGACTGCTGTTAGAGAATGTTTCCCAGATAAAAGAAATGTCACTCTTGCCTCAGTCTTCAAAACTTGAAAGCACTGTAGATAACGTCCCAGTATGATGTGCCAGGAAGAATTAAGGCATTTATGAAGGCAAAAGAGGGTCAAACCTGCTACTAAAAAGGTTTTCATAATAAAGTGTCCAGTGAGTGAATTTATAGTGTGAATTGCCAGCCAGCCAGCCTTTTGGACACTAGATGGTGCTAGTTAATAGTGGGATGTTTTATTTCATGAAATTTAAGGTAAAAAAATTATCATCTTCCATCACAATAAGTGTATTGTGATTGTCAAAACATTTTAGTAACTAAACTGAATTTTATTAGGTTTAGTGACATGTTTATATGGTACAATTTCTGGTAAGCTATATGTTTTTTTATTATTGCTTAACACAAATTTCATGATTTCAATTCAATTCAATTCTTGTGATTTGATTTAATATTGACTCATTAGGATAAATATTAGGTACACAAGATTACACAAGCGTTAATTTCTCTCAAGAAATTTTTTTTCTCAAGACATAATTGTACTCTGCTGTTTTATTGACCCTTTCCGCGGTTGAAAAACACTGATTGATCGATATATACATATACATTTCGGTAAGATGTACTGTGTCTTTCAACAGTGTTCGTGCTTATTTACTATTAGCTAGTAGAGATGATCGGTCCTGCCGCTAGGGATCTGTCACGTCACATTTACAAGCGCCAAACAGTGTTTATTGTTTGAATTTCGTATATAACATTGACAGAATCTGTGAGCTGAGTTTTTTTTTTATATATATCATAAGTAACCTGCTCTGTCTAGTCTGTCGGTCTCCGTGTAAAGTAAGTGCATCTTCTTGATCAAGGATTCTGTCAATGCAATCTGCTGTCACTAACCAGCGGGTGGAACTTGGAGAAAGCATTTTCAAAGGACATCCTCCACTGTTAACCGTCTCATAAAGAGTTCGGTAGTCATTCTGACGCATATTTTACTCATATGCAAAGTAACTTGTTTACGGTAATGTCGGTTGTTTCGTCCAAGTAAAGAGAGTAAGGCAAGTCACCAATGTCCTGTCGAAGTTGTTCTCTGAAATATGGCGCAAGAACTGACATAATGACAGCCGTACATTTGGTTCTGTGCATCTGGAATGCTCCGATCTCATCCTTCAGTATGTCCGTTAAGTCGTCCATGGTATTAACTGATGTGTGGCAAGCAACGTATGTTGCTATCCGCAGTTCACGGCGCTTCTGGTCATCACAAATGGCCGCCGAGTTACTTAAATTAGCTTTACTCACTGTGAAAGCCTTAATTGTGGGCAGGAACCGCATCTTGTGCTTCTTGGTTTCGGCGTGGTCCTTCAAATCCTCAAAGTGAGCCCTTATGTCGGTGTTGCAGAATTTGCAGTGAGTTTTGCTATCATCCGCTTTTGGTCGGAATCACTCTCCCACTCCTTTCGGTACGTTTTTTTTTTATATTTTGCCCACTTCGACATCTTTTTAATTTGTATTTCCCACTGAGTGCTGCTGACTGAGTCCTGACGCAGCTGCTGCTATCACTCGATTGGCTCGTGAGTTGTGACTCGTGACATTGGCGTCAAGCCGTCAACTGTCAACATCACCAACACAGCCGAGTATGCAGTGGGTGTGTTTAGTTACATTACAATGACTGATTGGATGGAGTACATGCACACTTGGGTTGTGTTAAATATTAGCATCTAATTTTTCTGAACACCTCCAAACTGATCCCAAACCCGCCCAAATTTTGTCCACCCGCCCAAACCAATTTTTACCCACACAATCAAATGCAAAACCGCCCAATCTGGCAACACTGAGCTCCTCTGCTGATATGAGGACGCATGCGCAGTGCGTGATTCTGTATTCTCTCTTTTTTGTCCATGTATTTCACATTCGTTATTTTACACATCAGCACTGCATAAAAGAAATAAAGCAGCGTAATCATTGAATAGCAATACTCAGAAAAAAGAAAAACATGGTGTGTGTCACATGACACTATAGGCTACATTATGTTATATTACCTTGGCATTACAAAGCACAAGTAAACACTTCTGTGAGAGTGTTTATAATACAGATGCTGAGGGAGTGACGGTGAATTAAACATCTTTCTCTCTTCTGACTCAATCTTATCAATCTCTCTATATTTGTCTGTTTTTGTAAAGTCAATTAAATTGTATGTATTGTTGGTGTGTTATTATTAAATAAAAACTATTTATTATTATATTATTTCATTTAATCGATATTATTTAAATAAACTATTTTACTCAATGTCAACATTTACCATGTTTTAAATAATGTTTTAATAATGTAAAGCTGTATACAGTATGTGGTGCAATGCTGAAATCTTTAATGCTTCATAAAGTTGTATTTTCCTCCAGGGGGCGCTGGACATAATAAATGTAATAAAACATGGAGAGACTCTTGAGTGGGAAACTGTTACCTCAGAGTGGGAAAACTTTATTGATAACGACAAGCAAATACATATACAAATATACAAAAAAATATGCAAATATATACCAAAAAATGCAACTATGCATTGTGAAACAATCAGTGTAACAGTCAATGAGGGTAACGTGGAGTGAAGTGGTTAGTGTCTCATGTATTGTTTAGGAGACTAATGGCTTGTGGATAAAAACTGAGTCTTTTTGTCCTTGATTTCACACTCCTGTATCGTCTCCCAGACGGCAGCAGTGTGAAGAGGTTGTGTTGTGGATGTTTATTGTCCCTGATGATGTTGTGGGCCGTCCTGATGACCCTGGAGCTGTAAATATCCTGAAGTGATGGGAAGGCTACTCCACAAATGAACTGTGCCTAGTGAAATGAACTAGTTGCTCTTATCACACGCTGGAGAGCTTTCCTATCCTGATCAGTGCAGCTTCCAAACCACACCGTGATCGAACTGTCAATCACACTTTCAACTCAACATCTGTAAAATCACGGAGGATTTTGGAGACACTCACATTGGCGCCCTTTGTTTAGTCACGAGGCGTTAAACGTCAGCGAATATCGAACGCAAAATTCGTCCCAGTGTGAACAGGCCTTTACAGTGTCAAAGGCAGCTGACAGGTCTAGTAGAATAAGGACAGATGATCACAACTCTTCTAGTAGAATAAGGACAGATAATCACAACTCTTCTAGTGGAATAAGGACAAATGAACACAACTCTTCTAGTGGAATAAGGACAGATGAACACAACTCTTCCAAGAGTTTTTGACACAAAGGGAAGAAAAGAGACTGGTCTGTAGTTGAGGGTCAGCTTAGGAAAGGGACACACTAAACCCTTGCCAAAGAACTAGTGCTGATAAAGGCCGACTGTGTTGTTACAATATTTTATTCTTACAGTTTTAACTAAATGTTACACTGGTTCAGTTCTATACAGAAGAGAACATGACATTTTTCACATTTTTCACATTTTTTCACATCGGGCCGAATGGAAATGTAATGGACTCTCTGACAGTAGATGGCGCTTATGGATCAGCAGAAATAAAGCTGTTTCACTGGTAACCTTTGAACACAATGCAGCGTTGTGCTTATAAAAACACAGTCCAGCTCAAAAGATTTCTGTAACTTCACTGTAGTTTGCCAACATACAAGCTAGCTATAGTTGAATTCTAAATTCTAAGTCCTCAAATCGAAGAAATCTCTCAAGAGTCGAAGTTCCAGGTTTTAGAAGAAGTAACTTTATTGACAAGCAACAAAGTGGGATGCAGCTGTTCATCTGATCTGCAATGGTCAGAACCTCAGGTCTTATACCTTTTCTTATCACTAGGTGGCCAATCAGCTATCTTTCTCTTCTTGCTCCACATCAAGATCTCGCTACCGTTAGCATCATCTTTCCTGGAGACATCTTTCTATTGGTGGAAAAATCTTTGGCCATACCCATTTTTAAAGAATATCTCGGGTCACATGATTCTCTGCACCTGCATTGTTCTAGTGCCATCCATCATTTTAAATTAACGTTTTTAGTACCATCTTATCAACTACACATCTTCTCTCTGAGCTTGTTAGGTACTCTTCCATCCTTACAGACCCCTTGACCTAATTTAACCTGATTTATCCTGATTTAACCTGGTGTCTGATTTAACCTGGTTTGCAAAGGCCGCGAAAGCTGCTTACTTCTCGAACATAATTTCTAATAACCATCACAGACCTAAGATATTGTTCTCTGTCATACATGCTGCCTTAAATCCACCTGTCAATACTTTTCCGAATCCCTCAATGTGAAAGCTTCTTGAGCTTCTTTATTGATAAAATCGCTAACTTAAGGCCTCAGACAACAGTATCATATGATGATCAGTATGCTCTGACTATGCCACCAAAATCTGACTATGCCGCTGACTGAAACCATTGCCACACTCAAACCCTCTTTCTGCCCTTCTGATGATATACATCCACGTTTTTTTAAAATGTTAACAGAGTCGATTGGCCCTGGCCTGTTATCAATTGTAAACAAATGTTTATCAACTGGTTCGGTTCCTTCATGCCTAAAAATGGCCTTTGTCTCTCCAGTACTCAAGAAGCCTTCCTTTGACATTTCGGTTTTAAATAATTATCGACCAATCTCTGTGATTCCTTTTATCTCAAAAATCCTGGAAAAGACTGTGTTGTGCCAACTTCAGTCATTTCTAAATACGTCTAAAACTGTAGAAATTTTTCAGTCTGGTTTTAAGTCTTTTCACAGCACTGAATCTGCTCTGCTGAGAGTGTTAAATGACAAACCCTGTGGTTTTAGTACTTTTAGACTTAACTGCAGCTTTTGATACCGTTAACCATTCATTGCTCTTATCTAGATTAAAGGATGTGGGGCTGAAAGGTTCAGTCTTAAAATGGTTTAAGTCCTATTTAACTGACAGATATTTTTCAGTTAGGATTGGCAGTTTCACCTCCTCTGCTACTCTCCTTGAAACTGGACTTCCACAGGGCTCTATCTTATCTCCCGTGCTTTTCTCTCTGTACTTGCTCCCTTTAGGCTTGATTTTAAGAAGGCATGGTGTTTCTTTTCATTTTTATGCGGACGACACCCAGATTTATTTGCCGATAAAAAGAAATAACCCCTCTGCATTTAAATCTCTAATGGACTGTCTTGATGAGATAAAGCTCTGGCTAGCAAGTAACTTTTTAACATTAAACGATTCAAAGATTGAGGTTACTGTTTTTGGCCCATCAGACAAATTTGAGTTTGACAACAACACCTTAGGCAATTTGTCTGTTTTTAATACAAGCTGTGTACGAAATCTGGGAGTTTTCCTCGACATTCGATTAACTCTAGAGAAACAGGTGTCCTCTGTTGTTGCGTCTTCCAACTCCGCCTTCTTACTAAAATTAAACATGTCGTTCCTGAAAAATCCCTGGAGAAAGCTATTCATGCTTTTATAACTACACGCTTGGATTATTGTAATTATCTGTACTGCGGCATTTCAAAATCCCAGCTCGTACGCTTTCAATTGGTCCAAAATGCTGCAGCCAAATTTCTTACGAAAACACGGAAATACAGTATGATCATGTCACACCCATTCTGCGAGCTCTACATTGGCAACCTGTCCAAAATAGAATTGACTATAAAATTCTCCTACTTGTGTACAAATGCCTGCACCATCTTGCTCCTAGTTATCTGTCTGAACTTATACATTCCTATAGCCCGTCCCGTGTCCTAAGATCTAGTAATCTTAATATTCTCAATGTTCCTTGTACTAGGCTAAAGTGTAGAGGAGATAGAGCCTTTTCGGTGGTGGGGCCTAAATTATGGAACAACTTGCCAGTACAACTTTGAGTAGCTCCTTATCTATCAGTGTTTAAATCTCTGCTGAAAACTCATTTGTTCTCCTTAGCTTAATACTTGTTAATGTCTTTTCTCTGTAGCCCATATGTTTTAAATTTGATTCTGTTTGGTTTAATCTATACATGTAATCTCTTAGCTGCTTTTTATTTTAATTCTTATCTTATACTTGTACAGCACATTTGTCAGCCTTGTTTCATTTTTTTTAATGTTTTTTATAAATAAATGAACTGAACTGAACTTCTGACTGAGACACAGCAATACAGACTTTTACATGAGGCAAAGGAAAATCTCCAACACGTTGTGCTTATAAAAACACAGTCCAGCTCAAAAGATTTCCTTAACTTCATTGTAGTTTGCCAACATACAAGCTAGCTATAGTTGCAATGTGTTATTTAGCTAATTTCAAAACTCCTACGCTTTCATCTGAGGACGTTTCGCCCGATGCTTTTTTATCATATGACTGAGATCTGAGGATGTCCTAAAATGTACACCGTACTGTCAAATAGTGCCATATTTAAGGGTATAGGGGGCGATTTCAGATCTGCTGAAGTTCAAACTGAGCGTCAGAACGGGGAAGAATGGTGATTTAAGTGACTTTAAACGTGTCATGATTGTTGGTGCCAGACGGACTGGTCTGAGTATTTCAGAAACTGCTGATTTACTGGGATTTTCACACACAAGCATCTCTAGGGTTCACAGAGAATGGTCAGAAAAAGAGAAAATATCCAGTGAGCTGTTTTTAGTTTGAGTTCACTCCTGGTATCATGTTTTGTTCAGTGATTTTAATAAAATATTTCTCAGTGCAGTCTCAACATGTCTGTTTATTTTCTCTGAACACTTCAACATGTGGTTTTATTCTTCATTACTCGTTTCACAGTATTCGTCACATAATACTGAACACAGCGCCATCTAGTGGCTTTCTTGAGTAACAGACACAATCACTGGATCTCATTACAGAGACTGAAGCCGCTTTTCCACCGAAATTACCCGAAACAATTTGTCCCAGGAACTTTTTTCCCAGGAACCTTTTTTGCCCCAGACCGGTTGCTTTCTGCGTTTCTGAGTAAATAACTCCTGATAACATGTGAGTTCAGGGTGAGCCACTAGATGGAGGTGTTGCTCCTCAGACGAGACCACAGAGACAAATCACACTAGAGATTTAAAGACTTTATTTGTTCCCTGTTGGAGGAAATGGAGCATCGATATGTTGTGCTTATGTATTTCACTGTGATCTCAAAGCATATTATAATGTGTCCAAAATCAGTATATTCTCAGGAGAAAGGAGAAGCTGGTGGAAGTTGTTTGTTTATTATTGTAGATTGAAGGACAAAAAGAAATTAATGAGCTAATAATGTAAACATTTACAAATAATGTTTTAATATATTTTAATAATGTAAAGCTTTCTATGTTCCACACTTCTGAAATCTTTTAACTATATATATATAAAGTTAGTGTTCCTGCAGGAGGCGCTCAACTTAATAAATGTAATAAATCAGAATGAGAAACTTTATTGATAAAGGAAAAAACATACAGCAAATATACAGCAGTGGTAAAGTGAGATCTGTGTGTCTGAGAGAAATATAATAAAGACTAACAAATAAGATTTATTTGCAAAATCCCCAAATAATAAAGCTCAAATATTCAGTCTTAATTATGGCAAAAACAGAAAACACACATGAAGAACCTTTAAAGTTCAGCGTTCTGCTTTAGATTTCAATACTTCCTGAAAAAGATGAACATATCAAGGCATTAATATATCTGACATACATTTATAAATGCAAAATCAGTTTGTGAGAAATGACATCATCAATCATGTACCTGATGTGTGAATATGTGCTTGATCTCGTTCAGCTCTTCTGGATCTGATCTCATATACCACAATAATGACAGTAGCCACGCCCACCAGAGCAGAGAGGACCAATCGGATCACAGCTTCAGTAGGACCACAACAGTGGACAGAGTCTGAGGTATAAACACATCAAACTGAGATCAGATCAGTCAATAAACACTAATATCAGCGCTGTCGTACCTGCACATGTGTGACAGAGTGTGTTGATGTCCAGATGTGTGGTCTGGTTGCTGATGGGATTGTTCAGCACACAGCTGTAGGTGTTTTTATCCTGATATTCCACCTCCAGAGGTAGAGAGAGACTGATGCTGAGATCAGACGCACTGATGCTGGACAATACACTGATTCCTTTGTACCAGGAGAGAGTCACATGACTCACATTCAACACTGATGAACACACCAATGAACAATTTGATGAAGAACAGTGTGAAGAGTTACTGATGACAGGAACAGGCAGACGAGCTGAGAAAGATTAGAAACATCAGAGTAAATCATAATCTCTGCTGAGGGATTGTTTGTGATTTTCAGATTTATAAAAAAAATTACACAGAGATGCCAGTATCAGAATAATTAATCAGAAGAAAAGTGTTCATAAGGTTGGAAAGCGAACGTCAAAAATTATTGTGTATCTTTATTATTGTTTATTTAGATTTGACCATTTTACAATTAAAAAATAAAGCATTCTGCACTAGTTCGGGCAGGCCATGTAGTCAATCCAAAAAAAAAAAATCCAAACCCTTCCACATCAGCTGATCTGATCCATACAATCAATTGGCAACTTTCAAACAGGGCGCCTTACTTAAACACAGCTTCACTCTGCATACTTGTGTTTAACTTAGTCAATGTCCTTTTGTTGTCATTGATGGATGCTCTGTTCTCAGGCGGGATTTGTGCTGCTCTCCCAGTAAAAGTATGGGAAGTTGTCCCCAGAAGCTGCTGTTCCCTGTCTTGGCTTTTCATGGAGCTCATGAAAAGGACGGGAAAAAATGTAGCAAAATATGCCAATAAAAAATTGACAAAGTTTTGTCTATGGTATTTTTTTTTACTTAATGGTCCTGGCTGAAAGTCTTTTTTTAAATTTAGGATATGTCTACTTCAAAGTGGTTAACAAATAAAGGAAACCAATAATAAACTCACCGTAGACAATGAGACCGAACCTCTTTCTCACACCCTTGATCAGTCGTTTATAAACTCCAGCATGTTTCATTGTGGTGTTTGTGATGGTCAGAGATCCAGTTTGATTGTCCAGCTTCAGTCTGTCTCTGAATCTCCCATCAAGAACATCATCATATACAGTGATTCTGTCGGCCCGTTTATTGATTTCAGCTATTACAGTGATGCTATATCCAAACTTCCACTGGATCAGATCACCATCCTTCATTTCAGTAAGATCAGAGTTTAGAGAGACTGAATCTCCCTCATTCACTGACACTGAATCACCAAACACACACAGAACAAACAGAAACAGGGTTTGTCACATATAATCAGATTATAATTGTTTATCAAATTAAAGATTAAAAACAAAACAAAAAGAAACTAATGGTGTATGAATTAATTTAAATTTTGTCATTGTAAAACAGGAGTAACCGTTTTTGAACTCACCACCATTGACAGTGAGAAAGAACCTCTTGATCGCACTGTTGATCAGTAGTTTATAACCTCCATCATGTTCAGTTGTGGTGTTTGTGATGGTCAGAGATCCAGTTTGATTGTCCAGCTTCAGTCTGTCTCTGAATCTCCCATTAAGAACATCATCATATACAGTGATTCTGTCGGACCGTTTATTGATTTCAGCTATTAAAGTGTTTTTATTTCCAAACTTCCACTGAATCACATCATCATCCTTCATTTCAGTAAGATCAGAGTTTAGAGAGACTGAATCTCCCTCCTTCACTGATATTTTAACGGTAACTCCAAACACTCCTGAAGAATCTAGAACAGATTAAAGCTTTAAAATCACTTGATGTTGGTTTGATGAAGCTTCACTAAAACACTTGTTTTCATTTAAATGTGAAATTGATCATATTCTGTAGCAGTTCAAAGACAAAACATGATAAATGAAAAGAGAAACAGATTTATAAATGGAACAATAACTAAAATATACACTTTTACTTTAATATTTACAGTCTCACTAAAACTAATTTTGTTGATGTTTTGAGCTTCATAATTATTTTATTTTATTTAATCAATCCATAATAACTGAGTTTAGAGCTGAATTCAAACTTGATCTGACAGGTAAATATATAGTTTATTTATATATGAGATTAACAGTCAATGTTGATCTTCTCTAATTTAACCAGTAATTAATTACATGGATCCAGAATGGAAACAGAAAAACACATTTAAATCTCACCAACCAGACGCCACTGACTCAAACAGAGCAAAAATAATTTGAGAAACATTTTCTTCAACGGTTTCAGTCCATGAATATGAAAAGAAAAACTCTTCAGAACTGCTTCATTAATAGATCCTGTTCAGTGGGTTTATTTTCAAAAGTGTCCTGTGAAGTTGAGAAGTTAAAATGCTATTTTAGTAGTTTTAAACTACTGTACTATTTTTTTATTAACATTTTATCCCGCAAGACTCAAACCTATTTTAATTATCATTACGATGCTTATTTTTTTTTACTAATATTTTAAATCAGTTTTTATTTTTTTATTTTACATTTTCATTTTATTTAAGTTCTAGTTATTGTTGTGTGTTTTTGTGATGTTTGTAGTTTTAGTATTTTTTTATATATATATATATACTTCGGTTTTAGTTATTTTAGTACATCAAGTAACACTAAATTGAGAAATGTTTCTGTCAACTAGCTAAAACTACAAACAAATTACGCCTACTGGTTAATTCCTACAGTATCTTCATGAAACAATACTGCATATAATGTTACTCAAATTTCATGCTACATGGTTTTGCATGCATATAAACACCATTAACCAAAATTCATAATGATTTATACTACAAAATAATATGAAAAGTGAAAAAAAAAAAACTTTTTTAAGCACTTGACAGACAAATTCCCACGTCTCCAATCATGTTCCCTTTCGAAAGGGAACTCGCACTGCATTGATGACGTGTGAACCTGTGTCTGAAAGCTTATCCAGTCACGGCAATCGTTATGACCGGTGACAGCCTATGACGTCACTACTAGTGTGACCCGGAAGTATAAATGTGGTGCCTAGAGAACATGTCACCCTCTTTTCGTCTTCAGGGACTGTCTTGTTTGATTTGCGTTCACCTGGAAAGGTAAAGAAAAGTATGGCAAGTGACAGCAACGTGATGGCAACGTTTTGCTCTCGTCTGGACCAGGACCCATTGGTTCGGGTCCTGCTCGTGCTGAACCCTCACAGCATCCCTGCCCTGCGTATGCAGAGCTGATGGGTGTTATGGAGTGCGCTTCAGCGAGGCTTCAGATGCTTCAGCAAGGCTTCAGATGCCGTGGGAGCGCGTGAGGGAAGGAACCGCTAGTGTCAGGCTTGACGAACGGTTTCTTTCTGACCATAATTCCCCAGCTCCTGTGAGCCTTCCATTCCTTCCTGATCTACATGATGAGATCGAGAAGGCTTCGAAGAACCCGTATTCAGCACGCATCCATCGACAACAGTGAGCAAACTATGCTGATGTTGAGGGGATGCGTGAACATGGGTATGTGTCGATGCCACCAATCGACGGGACGTTCGTGAACTATCTCGGCACTGAAAGCTCTGGCGCTGCCTTCCAAGCCGTCAAGATGACATCTCTCTTGAATGGCAGGGAATAAGCGGCGGTGGTGTCAGGCTTTGGCTGCTTTACACACAATGTCTGTGTTACAAGCAAACCAGGTCGGTGTGCTGAAGGATTTGGATCAGGGTCTCTCCCCTGATGCAGTAGACGAGCTGCGCGGCACCACAGATCTGGCTCTTCGGCCACCAAACAAACCACTGCTGCGATCGGAAAGTCACGGAGAGACATCTGTAGTTGAAACTGGCTGACATTGGGGAGAAAGAAAAGGGTTTTCTCCTCGATACACCGGTTTCGCCATCTGAACTTTTCGGCACCTCCATTGAGATGTTGTTGGAAAAGTTGAGAGAGGCGAAGGTTCACTCGTCTGCATTTAAATCATGCATTTCACTGCGGTCCGAATCCATGCCTAGACAGCCAGGGGATCGGAGACTGGCCAGAGGTTCAGCATCGTGTCCGTCCTCCCCCAAGGAGTAGATCACAGAGGAGGCGCGACTCAAGGAGGAATAAGGATTTGAGGGAGGTGATCCAGCATTAGTGAAGGATCTGCTTCCTCTGAGGGTGAATAACAACCAACCACCCTCTCCTCTCTTCTCTCTTCTCTCCTTTCCCCCACTTCTTCACCCCAGGCATTTCTTACATCAGGCCTGAGGATGATAATTTATTTCTTCAATATGGAAATCTTCTAAAGGTCTGGCGTCAGGCTTGGTAGTGAGTGCGCCCTTTCGAGCTTTGGGGGGGTAGGCCTTCATCCTGTGGATAATGTATAGACGAGCAGCTGGATGAGCTTTGTAGGTCTAATTAATAAGGTTGTTAAAACAATAGACCACAGTCCCCTGTTTAGAAAGTATTAAGGGGTGTGTTTGTATAGGAGGTTATTTATAGAATTACTTTATTTGTTCCCCTTTATAGGAAGGCTGTGCATACCTTTTCCATACCCTTTCCTCTTGTTTTAGAGTCATCAGGTTTATGTAGAAGGTAGTGCCAATCTGTGGTCACCCAGTAGTGTACAGGTTTGCTTCATCTTTCTATTAAGTTCACCTGAGCTTCAAGATAAACTCTGTTTAGCGTGAGATGGCTTCCTCCCATTCCGGGGTTATCCTACTGAGGCCACCGCTCTGTATAAGCTCCAGATAGACCGAAACACCAAGCATTGGCCCACGTCGGGACACTTTGATAGCCACCTTGTATTTATATAGCAGGTCTCCTCTCACTTTAGAGGGTCGTTGAAATTAGACTATAGCTCTAAACTTCAGACAGATGATATTCATGTGTGCCTCAATATCTTGCTTAGGCATGTGTACTAGGAATTTTTTTTTTTGGAACATCCACCCTGTTATCAAACACATTGCATTGTACTGTAACAGGGTGGACAGTTTCTACCCTTTAATTGTAAAAGGCCTAGAGACAAGCCAACAGTCGGCCAGCGACCAACATCAGGCCGTTATTGAGCGCCGTCCGGCCTGTTTTTGTGGTGTGTTCTGAACCATCGGCACCAGTCGGACCTCGTCGCTCTGTTGCGAACGGCTGTCAATGGAAAGTAGATTAAACTGCTCGGTAAATGTTGCTAGATGACATCATACTGGCGAGTCTCGGGAACTAGATAAGGTTTGTCCAAGAAGTTGCTAGATTTAGATTGACACAGTCATCTTTCGTCGCCGCTAGTTCTTTTACATTGGCTTGATCAAACATTTTATTTATTTGTAATGCTGTAAAACTAAAATTGTGCATGAAATATGCCATCATAAATACACAAATACTGATGAAATTTACAGTACAGACAATCTGCAGTCACTGAAACTTGTATTTTGTCAAATGGCACCAGGGCTTGACATTAACACGCGACAACTAAAGTTAAGTCTCTAGCCGCGTGTCCACCGCAGGAGTTTCCCAGGGAACTAGGGACTTTGGGGTGGTACTCTGTGTGTTTCCACCTCATGAACCAGGGTCTAAATGAAGTTCCGGGTAAATATTTTCCCGTCCGAAAGTCCCTGCTTGCGTGGAAGTACTTTTTTAAAGTTCAGGAACTTTCAGGGGTGGGACTTGGGCACTGAACTTGCTGATTGGTTGAGTTCATTCCACATTTTGATTGGTTGAATCCATGCAGCATTTTATTTCAAACACCATTTCTTTAAATCTGTTGTGGTGCGTGCAGTAACAGTTGTTCGCTATTCAAATCAACAATAGAGTTTAAAAAATTCAACCGATGGACCAACTACGAGGTTCAGGCTTTATTAAGCTTAAATTTAGAGGATGAAATTTTGAAGGATGAAAAAAATAAACAATAATAAATAAATCCAGCGGGAACTGTCAAGTAGCATGCAGTCCTTCGTCACCGGAATAATTTTCCTAATCTTCACGTACTTTAGACCGTGGTGGAAATCAATCCCTGAATAATTCTCTATTTTACAGTTATGAATGTATGCTTGATCAGCCCGGTCTCACCCCAAAACGTCATGTACTGACGGGTCTTGACCATACGGCAACATACGACGAAAAGGGTACCCCTAAAACGTCCATATGAGACGAAGACATAAGCGCACCAGCAGCGCCTCCTAGCGGTACCCTAACGCATACCTAAACCTACCCATAACCCGAATCGTCACATATGGACCTTTTAGGGGTACCCTTTTCGTCGTATGTTGCCGTATGGTCAAGACCCGTCAGTATGTGACGTTTTGGGGTGAGACTGTGTTAGCTTGATTAGAAATTTAGCGTACCCTACCTAATGAAACTTCTTGACCCACAGGACAACACAAACACGGTGACGAGACTGAACTTCAATGCTGTGAGGGGAGAAAGGGCTGCATGTATTTGCAGTGTATATAAATACATTTGTCACTTGCATAGTATGGATTTTTCAGTTGGCTTGCGTTTGCTCACCCTTATAATATGATTTCCCCCTATCAGTACTGGCCTGTAACAGCGAATGTTGATCCTCTCTGACTAAATTAACCAGACATTTATTTTTTTTAATTTTTCTATTTTTTATTTAACCTTTATTTAACCAGGAAAGTCCCATTGAGGTTAAAAACCTCAAAAGGGAGTCCTTTTTCCCAGTTCTGTACGGGAAAATGGAACAAAGAGCAGCAAGTGATCATTTGATCGCAATGAATAAGTACCAACACTTCTCCATGTGATTAAACTACAGATGTAGGATGGCAACAGACCAAGCATGGCCTTATAGATAAAAATATGCCAGTGCCCTGATCTCCTGTTGGACAACGATGGCCATCCCACTCTGGAATATAATTCACAATGATGGGTCAAGTTTTTACAATTCGTAATAAATCTCAGAGACGCATGATAAAAAGTGTCAATCTTATGCAGACATTGTGCTGAAGCGGTCCTATACACCAGGTCTCCATAATCTAAGACAGATAAAAATGTTGCAGTGACTAGCTGCTTTTTTGCTTTAAAAGAAAAACAAAATTTATCTCGAAAGAAAAAGGACAGTTTAAGTTTGAGTTTCTTCACAAGGTTGTCTATATGAGGCTTAAAAGTGAGAGCATCATCAAGCCAGATACCAAGGTACTTATAAGAATGAACCACCTCTATGATACTTCCAGACAAAGTGAACACAGGAGGAGGAGCTTGAGAAACCTTCTTAGTATTACTAAACAGCATCAGTTTGGTCTTATCAGCATTGAGAACCAGCAAAAGCTTTCTGCAAAGACTCAACCGCTTTAGCTGGGGATAATCCAAAACAATAAATAATCGTGTCATCAGCATAGAAATGCATATTAGCATCCGACACATTGTGGCCTAATTCATTTATATGCATAATAAACAAGAGAGGACCTAATATTGAGCCTTGTGGCACCCCCTTGTGGACCTTCACTAATGCAGAACATAAACCATCACATTTAATGCACTGAGTCCTGTCACTCAGATAATTCATGAACCAGGAAACTACACAATCAGACAATCCCAGACAAAGAAGCCTATGCTTTAGAACAGCATGGTCCACTGTGTCAAAAGCTTTCGACAGATCAAGAAAAAGTGATGCACAGAATTGCTTTCTATCAAGAGCAACAAGTATGTCATTAATTACTTTTGTAACAGCAGTGATGGTACTGTGCTTTTTCCTGAAGCCTGATTGCAGTTTAGAAAGGAGTTCATTTGAGTATAAAAACTCTTTTATTTGGTCTGAAACAAGGGATTCTAAAATTTTTGACAAAACACACAAATTAGATATAGGCCGATAGTTAGTTGAAACTGCTGGATCACCTCCTTTACACAAGGGAGTAACAAAAGCTGACTTCCAAACTGATGGTATTTCATTGTTTTGAATTGACAGATTAAAAAGAATTGTAAGGGGCTCTGCAACAAAATCAGTCACCTTTTTCGAAAAGTAAGGCTCTATTAAATCTGGTCCAGGAGGTTTTGTGATCTAACGCTTTAAGAGCTCAGTGCACCTGCTGCACAGTAAAAGAAACAAAATTAAAAGGCTCTCCAGAAAACACTGGGGAGTGTGTGCATGGAGTGACAGCGACTACTCCTGTCGACTCGGACAGAGAACTAACTGATACAAAATGCTCATTAAAGCAATTTAAGACATCAACTCTGTCGTAGACTGGGAGAGAGTTTTTTAAGACAAATTTTGGGAGGGCTTCATTACTTTTATTCACAGAAAGAGACTTGATGACTTTCCAGAATTTCTGTGGATTATTGAGGTTTTCACTTGTAACTGATAAATAATATTCTGATTTAGCCTTTTTGATAAGAGAGGTACATTTCTTTCTTAGTTGTCTGAAAATGGACCAGTCAGTGGCAGAATCACCATTTCTAGCTTTAGCCCATGCCACATTTCGCTGATGGATAATGTCTGACAACTCTGGAGAAAACCAAGGGTTTTCCCGTCCCTTCACTCCGTGCTTTGTCCAAGGAGCATGTTTATTTACAATTTTCTCAAAATTCTCCTTAAAAAGTGTTCAGGCAAGCTCAACGTCAGGCAACAGGCCTAGCTGTCCCCAGTTAATCAAAGATAATGATAGGCTTGTTCATTAAAGTTTTTCAAATTCCTCTTTCTAATAATTTGCGATTTACATTTGGGTATTTTACTGCCTCTCGAAGTAGCAATTACACAATGATCACTCAGATCATTACAAAAGACACCCATGGATAAAAATGTATGAGGGACATTTGTTAGAATCAAGTCGATTAAAGTAGATTTATCTGGATTTTTGAGATTAGGCCTTGTAGGTACATTTACCAACTGGCTAAGACTGATAGAATCACAGAAAGATTTAAATTCATCAGAACCATCATTTAGCCAGTCCCAATTCAAGTCCCCGGCCAATAAAAGTTCCCTATAATTTAATCTGGACAAAAGAAGCTTTAAAGATGATAAAGCCTCCCTGGAGGCCGATGGAGGTCTATAACACCCCACAACAGTTATTGAAAGGGACTTAAATATTTCAACATTTAAGGCCAAAAACTCCATTTGCTTAAAAAAAGACTCAGACAGAACAACTGATGCACCAAATCTTAACTTAACATAGATAGCTACACCTCCACCTTTCTTCGGCCTGTCACTGCGAAAAACATTATACCCATGCACATTTAGATCTTCATTAGTAATTGATTTCATCAACCATGTTTCCGAAATTATCACTATGTCTGCATCTGTAGATTCAATCCAAATTCTAACCATGTCCATTTTGGGTAGTAAACTGCGAACATTAAGATGAACAAATTTAAGTCCAGGCATTGATTTAAATTCAGCAGGGGTCAAGACACATTGCAAACAGGGGCCAGGGTTGGGCTGCACATTTCCAGATAGAAGTAGGAGTAGTGTAATAATCAATCTGCATTTCCCAGTATATTTTGAAGCCGGCCTATCATATGCTGAAACCAGGCAATGCCTGTCATTAATTGAGAAAGACAAATTATACAAAGCAAAAAAATTCTGCAGTTTAGGCAAATCCCAATACTGATCCATCCAGAAGTCCAGGTTCCAACAAAAGTATAATGGTTCCTGGTGCATGTCAATAATGGTTTTTGTGCCACTATAGTAGGTTTCCTGTATGCCCACCATATTATTAAAACAACTCACCCTAGGATCAGTGCCCGGTTTCAAGTTCCAAGTGACCAACAGGGATAAGAAAATGAAGAAAAATGCCATCATCATTAATTTACTAATAGTAAAGTTGACTAATAACAGTACCAGTTTATCTTGTAGAGTATGGCCCAGCTTCCAAAATGATGTTGCAGGCTTAGGCTTGTTAACCCAAGCTCCGGGAGAATGTAGCAGGCCAGGCCCGTTAGCCTAGCCTCCAGGATGATGGGTGAGACTCAGGCTGGTTTGCCCAAGCTCCAGGAGAATGAAGCAGGCTCAGCCCCGCTAGCCTAGCTCCAGGAGTATGTAGCAGGCGGCTCAGGCTGGTTAGCCCAAGCTCCAAGAGAATGTAGAAGGCTCAGGCTGGTTAGCCCAAGCTCCAAGAGGATGTAGCAGGCTCAGGCTAGTTTGCCCAAGCTCCAATGAGGATGTAGCAGGCTCAGGCTGGTTTGCCCAAGCTCCAGGAGAATGAAGCAGGCCAGGCCCGCTAGCCTAGCTCCAGGAGTATGTAGCAGGCTCAGGCTGGTTAGCCCAAGCTCCAAGAGGATGTAGCAGGCTCAGGCTGGTTAGCCCAAGCTCCAAGAGGATGAAGCAGGCTCAGGCTGCTTACCCCAAGCTCCAAGAGGATGTAGCAGGCTCAGGCTGGTTTGCCCAAGCTCCAAGAGGATGTAGCAGGCTCAGACTGGTTTGCCCAAGCTCCAAGAGGATATAGCAGGCTCAGGCTAGTTTGCCCAAGCTCCAAGAGGATGTAGCAGGCTCAGGCTAGTTTGCCCAAGCTCTAATGAGGATGTAGCAGGCTCAGGCTGGTTAGCCCAAGCTCCAAGAGGATGTAGCAGGCTCAGGCTAGTTTGCCCAAGCTCCAAGAGGATGTAGCAGGCTCAGGCTAGTTTGCCCAAGCTCTAATGAGGATGTAGCAGGCTCAGGCTGGTTAGCCCAAGCTCCAAGAGAATGTAGCAGGCTCAGGCTGGTTAGCCCAAGCTCCAAGAGGATGAAGCAGGCTCAGGCTGGTTAGCCCAAGCTCCAAGAGGATGTAGCAGGCTCAGGCTAGTTTGCCCAAGCTCCAATGAGGATGTAGCAGGCTCAGGCTGGTTTGCCCAAGCTCCAGGAGAATGAAGCAGGCCAGGCCCGCTAGCCTAGCTCCAGGAGTATGTAGCAGGCTCAGGCTGGTTAGCCCAAGCTCCAAGAGGATGTAGCAGGCTCAGGCTGGTTAGCCCAAGCTCCAAGAGGATGAAGCAGGCTCAGGCTGGTTAGCCCAAGCTCCAAGAGGATGTAGCAGGCTCAGGCTAGTTTGCCCAAGCTCCAAGATGATGTAGCAGGCTCAGACTGGTTTGCCCAAGCTCCAAGAGGATATAGCAGGCTCAGGCTAGTTTGCCCAAGCTCCAATGAGGATGTAGCAAGCTCAGGCTGGTTAGCCCAAGCTCCAAGAGGATGTAGCAGGCTCAGGCTAGTTTGCCCAAGCTCTAATGAGGATGTAGCAGGCTCAGGCTGGTTAGCCCAAGCTCCAGGAGATGTAGCAGGCTCAGGCTGGTTAGCCCAAGCTCCAGGAGATGTAGCAGGCTCAGGCTGGTTAGCCCAAGCTCCAGGAGATGTAGCAGGCTCAGGCTGGTTAGCCCAAGCTCCAGGAGAATGTAGCAGGCTCAGGCTGGTTAGCCCAAGCTCCAGGAGATGTAGCAGGCTCAGGCTGGTTAGCCCAAGCTCCAATGAGGATATAGCAGGCTCAGGCTAGTTTGCCCAAGCTCCAATGAGGATGTAGCAAGCTCAGACTGGTTTGCCCAAGCTCCAAGAGGATATAGCAGGCTCAGGCTAGTTTGCCCAAGCTCCAATGAGGATGTAGCAAGCTCAGGCTGGTTAGCCCAAGCTCCAAGAGGATGTAGCAGGCTCAGGCTAGTTTGCCCAAGCTCTAATGAGGATGTAGCAGGCTCAGGCTGGTTAGCCCAAGCTCCAGGAGATGTAGCAGGCTCAGGCTGGTTAGCCCAAGCTCCAGGAGATGTAGCAGGCTCAGGCTGGTTAGCCCAAGCTCCAGGAGATGTAGCAGGCTCAGGCTGGTTAGCCCAAGCTCCAGGAGAATGTAGCAGGCTCAGGCTGGTTAGCCCAAGCTCCAGGAGATGTAGCAGGCTCAGGCTGGTTAGCCCAAGCTCCAGGAGAATGTAGCAGGCTCAGGCTGGTTAGCCCAAGCTCCAGGAGATGTAGCAGGCTCAGGCTGGTTAGCCCAAGCTCCAGGAGATGTAGCAGGCTCAGGCTGGTTAGCCCAAGCTCCAGGAGAATGTAGCAGGCTCAAGCCCGTTTGCCTAGCTCTGTTTAGCCTGGGCTAATAGGATCAGTTGGATCAGGCTCAGGTTAGCAAAGTTAGCTCAGAGCAGAGGTATAGTGTCATTTTTAACCCTCTGGAGTCTGAGCGGTTTTCTGGGCCCTTGAGATGTTCTGACATGCCCTGACATTTGTGCTTTTTTCAGTTGCTTATAAACATATTAATGGCAAAGGTGTAAATTCACTCTATAAAGCACAAACAGGGCTACCATAATATGTGAGCCACGTGTATGTACATGTTTTAATTTTTGAGAGAATAATGTTTATGCGTGGATATTGAAAAAACTAAAAACTAAAATTTCTGAAATAAGGCCACAAAACACATAGTAAATATGTGTCAATAAGACTTTTGACCAATGGATGTCGTCGCCTATAGTTTTTTCTTCAAAATTATGTGAAAATAGTCTTGCTTTATCGTTCAAATAAAACCATACATTGATTTAAATTGATGTAAAACAGGTTTTGCTTGGAAAGCCAATATGCGAGGAGGCGTGAACGAGGAGTGGTTTTCACCTGAATTACCACCCACTCTGCATAATGACTCTGTATAATGATGAGCCATTCACACAGGTGTGAAACTGGCTGAGCCACAATGCTTGGACAAAAGATATTTAGAAGAAGACTTATATTGACCATTTAAGATTTTGCTTACATCTATCTTGTACATATGTTGTGCTATTTTATTAAAAAGGTAATAAAAAACAATTACAATTTCAACAATATTTCAAGTGTACTCTTTCTTTGTAAAAAAAAGAGAAAGATTATAGGCCTACATTTTATCTATGTATTCATTACTTTGAAAATAGCCAACATTGGAACAGCTAACATCTTAGTTGATGACTTTATTTTTGACAAAAATATTAGGCTATTTTATATATAGAAATTGCTAAACAAAAGCTTATTTGACGAGGCAGTATATTCTACAGTAAAAACTGTACCCAAATCTACTAAACAAAATGTTGTCTTTCATATTTCGCCTGACTGTAAAGTTGTTTTCATGAAATATTAGGGCATATAAATGTTAATTTGCAGTTTACGTTGCTTATACAAATAGCCAACATTTTATTTCAACATATTTCAGTCGATTTTTACTCATCTCAGTATAGCAATACAGTTTGCTAAAACATCATTATTCGTTGACGATAGGCTTATTTACTTTAAATCCAGGAAAGTTGTTAATGAAAAAATTATTAAAATTAAGATACAATTGATACAAAACGAAATTCGTTTTAAAGAAAGGATTTGTACTTTTTGTTTTGAGGTCTCTGTGAAAGTTTGAAAGTCTTTTAGTGTTTTTTTTTTAGAGCTCGCGTCCATAATGGAGAAAAAACAGAGCGCATGCCGTTCATTCGTCAAATAAACAGAAACCCGAGAAGGAAAAACTTACTAGTATTCCTCAGCTCGTATTCCTCATATTCCTCATTATTCCTCACAGCGCTGCAAGACGGTGTAAGCAAGTAATGTTCTGAATAAACTTGTGTTTTGGTTTTCTCGAGCTGATGGGGGCGTTCACAGGATTGCGCGGATTACCTCAGCCATTTGCGTTTGAATAGCGCGCGCTCTCCGTGGGCGGAGTCACATTACATTTGAATTAGCTCTAATTAGGTCGACTGGAATCGCTCTCTTTTAATACAGATTTCACAAGATGAGAATATTTGTTTTTTATATAAATTACTTCATTTAAAAGAAGAGATTTCAAGCTGCATAAAGACATATATCACGTGTATGTGTGAGAAGTATTCACTGAGTTATGGTTCATTTTCGGACGCGTTTCAGAATGGACTACACGGACAGAGAGAAGGCAGAACTCGCTTCGTGTTTATTTTTCTTTATTTGTCGAAAAGCACAACACTATGTTTTTATTGTGAGTATACACAAAAATAATACACATTTAACAGAATCGATTGATGTATAGAACTCCTATGGAAAATCAAAGTCAACAGAGTATTCATGAGTTTCTTTTACACTGATAAAAAAAAAGCGAGCTGGTATCGCCGGCGATACCGTCGACCTCAGGGGGTTAAACTCACAGTTGTCCACAATCTTCTTAAAAGTTCAAGATGAAATTTCCATATAAATGACTTGTACAACTTAAAACTACAACTTAAAAGGAGTAAAATACTATGAAATCCATTTAAATGAAATCAGTCCAGAGAGAGATACTGAGCAGACCTTAGACTAGCTGCCATCTTGGATTTGCCATCTGTGTTGTATTATTACATTGTACCAGAACAGAAAAAACTGAAGTCATAAAAACACATATACTCTCACCGTCCAGATGCCAGAAACACAAGCAGAGAAAAACAGGGAGAAACATCTTCATCAGTTTCAGTCCAGAAATATGAAAAGACAAACTCTTCAAAACTGGTTCAGTAATAAAATGACAGACGCGCTGATGTGAAGATGATCTGTAGTAAAGGGAGGGGAAATTCTACAATCACTTAAAATAACTGCCTATTTATTCAGTGTTAATGGGTGTGACCGTCTACAGTAGCACTTTTCTTGCTGATTAATTCACACTCTGAACATTGTCAGTTTGACACTTTGAGCTCCAGCAGGCCTCAACTTCCTGTAAGTCAATGACGTCACTTTCAACAGAAATAAACTGACCCATAACATGTTAAAAATTTCTTTAACTTCTCTTTTCATTGTCCTAATGGAACACCTTGTAAACATGATTCTTTGTTTTCAATTCTGTTAAGAATTAACAAGCACATGACCATGTTCATTTTATCTATAATAAACATTTTAAACACTTGACAATTTCTCTTTTATGTCTTAATCAAACGTTTAACATCATCTTCATTTAAGATATGCATATCTCAACTACGCTATTCATTCAATATGCATAGATTTTCAATTTGCTTTAACTATAAATTCAGTTTGACAGTTGGTTTTATTACTCAGCCGAAACTGGTCGTGGTCAATAGAGGGCCCGATAGAGCCCCATTCCTTTCACTTCCTCTTTCTCCATTTATTCCACAGAAACTGTGCCATATTGCAAAAAAGCCAACAAATATCAAGCTGCTCTCTCTCTCTCTGCCGCTATTTCTCTGGTCTCACTGTCGAAGTAACCATGGCAACGGATAGCGTATCCTGCCAAGATGGCGGCTCGTTCCCGAAATGCAACGCGGAGTGAAATGCGTGACGTCACATTCTCATTCTCTGTAACGGCTGACACAGGAAAGTTAGTTTTTGTGATCTTAAAGAAATGGTTCTGCTGTAAAATAAACGCTATTATTGTCAAGAAAAATAGAGACAGAAACAGCAGTTATAAGCGACTTGAATGAAGTTAGGATATGTTTCATAGAGAGCAATTGCGCTTTCTCTTTCCATTTGTTCTTTCATACATCGATCTTCAAGATCATCGACGCCACTTTGTTCATTCTTGAAGTGAACTTTTGCCTGTTTTGTTTAGATTTAACAGTTTTGGACAGGCTTGAACTGAAAGTGGCATGCGTCTGGTGTGCGATACTGTGAGTTGATAGACTTTGAAACGCACGCATATGCATTTTAAAGCAAAGCGATAAAGCGTAATTTTAAAGGAACAGTCAAATTCTTTATAAAATGCGGTAATAATTTTTTCCGTCATCACCGCGGGATCACCTTGGGCTGAAGCCCAGGTAAACCCGTGCATTAATCCGGCACATATATACATATATATATATATATATATATATATATTGTTACGTAATCAAACCACTGGAGGCAAGCTGGTGAGGACCCAAACGCAAACTTTACTTTTCAAAACATAAACAAACATAAAACAAAGGCATGGCAAGGCATGAGACAAGAACAATGGCAGGAAATAGTCAGAAACATACAATACTAGACAAAGACACAGGGCAAACATGAGGGCTTAAATACACAAGACTAACGACCAGACAAGGGACACCTGTGAACAATAATCAGACGATTAACCAAAGACAAGACACATGGCAGGATCACATGACAAACGGAATCACATGACAAGAACCAGGAACAAAAAACAAAACCCAAACCGTGACATAGCCCTCCCCCTATGGGCGGCTCCTGACGCCCATAAAAACAACAACAACAACAACAAAAAAGTTCAGGAGGGCGGTGAAGCGGAGGCGGTCTCGGGGGCGGGATGGAGGGCCAGGCCCGTGGAGCAGCAGAGGGCCTGGAGACTGTAGCAGGACTGGAGACCAGGGCAGATCAGGCAGCGCAGGTGACGAGGGCAGATCAGGCTGTGCAGGTGACGAGGGCAGATCAGGCTGTGCAGGCGACCAGGGAGGAGACATACCTTCAGGCGGCCATGAAGGAGAAGACCCCTCGGGCGGCCACGGCGGAGAAGACCCCTCGGGCGGCCACGGCGGAGAAGACCCCTCGGGCGGCCACGGCGGAGAAGACCCCTCGGGCGGCCACGGCGGAGAAGACCCCTCGGGCGGCCACGGCGGAGAAGACCCCTCGGGCGGCCACGGCGGAGAAGACCCCTCGGGCGGCCACGGCGGAGAAGACCCCTCGGGCGGCCACGGCGGAGACGACCCCTCGGGCGGCCACGGCGGAGACGACCCCTCGGGCGGCCACGGCGGAGACGACCCTTCAGGTGGCCACGGCGGAGAAGACCCTTCAGGTGGCCACGGCGGTGAAGACCCTTCAGGTGGCCAAGGCGGAGAAGACCCTTCAGGTGGCCATGGTGGTGAGGACCCCTCAGGTGGCCATGACGGAGCCCTTTGGCCCCCCCAAAAAAATACTTGGGGAAAGTCCCGGGTCTCAGAGAGGGATGGTTAAAAACAGTCTCTGACCGGGCTGACGGGGACCGTGAAGAGGGTTCGGTGCTGGGCAGCGATGAGGGCTCGGTGCTGGGCAGATCCAGCGGTGAGGGCTCGGTGCTGGGCAGATCCAGCGGTGAGGGCTCGGTGCTGGGCAGATCCAGCGGTGAGGGCTCGGTGCTGGGCAGATCCAGCGGTGAGGGCTCTGTGCTGGGCAGATCCAGCGGTGAGGGCTCTGTGCTGGGCAGATCCAGCGGTGAAGGCTCTGTGCTGGGCAGATCCAGCGGTGAGGGCTCTGTGCTGGGCAGATCCAGCGGTGAGGGCTCTGTGCTGGGCAGATCCAGCGGTGAGGGCTCTGTGCTGGGCAGATCCAGCGGTGAGGGCTCTGTGCTGGGCAGATCCAGCGGTGAGGGCTCTGTGCTGGGCAGATCCAGCGGTGAGGGCTCTGTGCTGGGCAGATCCAGCGGTGAGGGCTCTGTGCTGGGCAGATCCAGCGGTGAGGGCTCTGTGCTGGGCAGATCCAGCGGTGAGGGCTCTGTGCTGGGCAGATCCAGCGGTGAGGGCTCTGTGCTGGGCAGATCCAGCGGTGAGGGCTCTGTGCTGGGCAGATCCAGCGACGAAGAGGGCTCTGAGCTGGGCAGGACCAGCGGCGAAGAGGGCTCTGAGCTGGGCGAGACCAGCGGTGAGGGCTCTGAGCTGGGCGGGACCAGCGGCGAAGAGGGCTCTGAGCTGGACGGGACCAGCGGCGAAGAGGGCTCTGAGCTGGGCGGGACCAGCGGCGAAGAGGGCTCTGAGCTGGGCGGGACCAGCGGCGAAGAGGGCTCTGAGCTGGGCGGGACCAGCGGCGAAGAGGGCTCTGAGCTGGGCGGGACCAGCGGCGAAGAGGGCTCTGAGCTGGGCGGGACCAGCGGCGAAGAGGGCTCTGTGCTGGACGGGACCAGCGGCGAAGAGGGCTCTGAGCTGGACGGGACCAGCGGCGAAGAGGGCTCTGAGCTGGACGGGACCAGCGGCGAAGAGGGCTCTGAGCTGGACGGGACCAGCGGCGAAGAGGGCTCTGAGCTGGGCGGGACCAGCGGCGAAGAAGGCTCTGTTGGGCAGACGACTGGGCAGGCGACTGGCTCTGGCTCGACTGGGCAGGCGACTGGCTCTGGCTCGACTGGGCAGGCGACTGGCTCTGGCTCGACTGGGCAGGCGACTGGCTCTGGCTCGACTGGGCAGGCGACTGGCTCTGGCTCGACTGGGCAGGCGACTGGCTCTGGCTCGACTGGGCAGGCGACTGGCTCTGGCTCGACTGGGCAGGCGACTGGCTCTGGCTCGACTGGGCAGGCGACTGGCTCTGGCTCGACTGGGCAGGCGACTGGCTCTGGCTCGACTGGGCAGGCGACTGGCTCTGGCTCGACTGGGCAGGCGACTGGCTCTGGCTCGACTGGGCAGGCGACTGGCTCTGGCTCGACTGGGCAGGCGACTGGCTCTGGCTCGACTGGGCAGGCGACTGGCTCTGGCTCGACTGGGCAGGCGACTGGCTCTGGCTCGACTGGGCAGGCGACTGGCTCTGGCTCGACTGGGCAGGCGACTGGCTCTGGCTCGACTGGGCAGGCGACTGGCTCTGGCTCGACTGGGCAGGCGACTGGCTCTGGCTCGACTGGGCAGGCGACTGGCTCTGGCTCGACTGGGCAGGCGACTGGCTCTGGCTCGACTGGGCAGGCGACTGGCTCTGGCTCGACTGGGCAGGCGACTGGCTCTGGCTCGACTGGGCAGGCGACTGGCTCTGGCTCGACTGGGCAGGCGACTGGCTCTGGCTCGACTGGGCAGGCGACTGGCTCTGGCTCGACTGGGCAGGCGACTGGCTCTGGCTCGACTGGGCAGGCGACTGGCTCTGGCTCGACTGGGTAGGTGGTTTCAGCAGGACGAGACCCTGGGTTGTGCTTGATAGCGTCCCTTCTAGCCGATCGCACTGACGCCAGCGGTGGGTCTATCATGCTGGATAATAATCTCGGACGTCCAGAGTCCGATCTGGTGGCCGGTCTGATGACTGGCGTGACGTGAGGAAACTCAAGTTCAGCGGGACTGACGTGAAGCTCAGGCTTAGAGGTTACCGTGGGCTTGCGGGGCTCCTCATCCGCAAAGCCTACAGTGAACGACGAACCGCTCCACATCAGGGCAAAGTCAATATACTCCACCAGAGTGTTACGAGGGGTATTGGCTGGCATGAGCTGGTAAAGTGATTCATTGAGTCCATGACGGAACATGTCCTTTAACACAGCATCATTGAAATCCTCCCCATGACAAAGCTCGCAGAATTCCTTCACGTAATCCTCAACTGGACGGTTTCTCTGGCTGAGGCGGAAGAGGCGGATTGCTGGGTCCATGATTTGGTCTAGTATTCTGTTACGTAATCAAACCACTGGAGGCAAGCTGGTGAGGACCCAAACGCAAACTTTACTTTTCAAAACATAAACAAACATAAAACAAAGGCATGGCAAGGCATGAGACAAGAACAATGGCAGGAAATAGTCAGAAACATACAATACTAGACAAAGACACAGGGCAAACATGAGGGCTTAAATACACAAGACTAACGACCAGACAAGGGACACCTGTGAACAATAATCAGACGATTAACCAAAGACAAGACACATGGCAGGATCACATGACAAACGGAATCACATGACAAGAACCAGGAACAAAAAACAAAACCCAAACCGTGACATATATATATATATATATATATATATATATATATATATATATATATATATATACACATATATATATACACATATATATAACGCAATGGTATAATTCTATTGAAAAAAATAGACAGTACATTGATAATAAAAAATAGTGTACAAAGTAAGCAAATTACACTTTAATAGTAAATTAAAAAATATAATATATATTGTGAAAAAGAATAATGATCTTAACAATAATGTACATTTACAAATGATGGTTTAAATAATGTAAAGCTGTATATGTTGCTCTCTGCTGAAAATTAATATATAAAGTTAGAATTCCTCCAGGAGGCGCTCGACATAATAAATGTAATAAAACATGGGCTGTGTCCGAAATCGCCCCCTCCGAAAGCTGATAAATGCTGCCGGACTTATTCCAAGGTCGGAAGACATCAAGGCACGTCCGAATGCAATGTTAGCTCACTTGTCTCCTGACAAACCTTCATCTGATGGATTTTTGAAGGCAGCATAGATGTATCCTTCTCTGCCTTTAATATCCCACAATCCTGTGCTTTCCATTCTGTGACAGTTGAGCTAGAAAAATAAAGATGGCGTCTGATAGTTGCGGCTGGTCGTCAGGTTGTGTGTAAATGTAAAATTTTGATCAACAATTTCTACTTATGTCATTATTAGGCAGACAATGGTTAGGTTATAAGGTCTGGCTGCTCGCTATAACTTTTTTGAACAGTGAATGTGGTGAAAGGGTATTCCTCGTGTAAAAAGTGTGTTTAACGTAGTAGCATTTAACTCTGTGTGCGTGTCGCTTTTGGCTTGGTCTATTGCGTTATGTTGTGTGATCCTGTTTTTTTTTTTTTTTTTTTTTGTCACATACGTTTATGATTATTTAACCCTTGTTTTCATGAAAGTGTGATCATGTGTGTGTGATGTGATTTCTACACGAGTGTAGAATTATTAGTGGTGTGTCTACCAGCGTTGAGATAACTGTGACCATGGGACGTCACATCCCTCTAGAGGGCACCATATTTTTACCACTGGTTTTATAGCAGTAGTGCTACTTGCTTAATATGCTTATTTATACTTAATCATCTGCTATCATAGCGTGATCATGGACCACGTATATAGACGTTACTAACCTCTCTGCCTAGTCGTGCATACATCTATATATAGTGTGTTTTATATGTATTTAAAGATTGTTAATCAAACTGAGTTTATACACCCTTGTCTCTTGTTGCTGTACCTCAAGGGTCAATACTAAAATTCCTGTTCCCATTACAACATCTTCAGCTTCTCATCACATCTACTGTCCAATCAAATGCTCTCTAGAAACTAAAGCTCCACCCCCCTATGCTATAAACACCACCTGGCCAAAGCGACTGTTGATACGTCAGGGAGCAATATTTAGCCTATAAAAAAAAAATTGTAATATTTTATTCCATTTTCCAACTTGTACAGTGGTTAGGAATGAAATGGCTAGAGTTTATTCACACCTCTACTATTGAATTCACTCACTCGTTTTCATTCACTCCCTCAAGGGGACTATATTAGTGGAGTAATGTAGGGAACAGTGAATGAGAGTATGGGGGTGATTTCAGACACAGCAATGGAGAGACTCTTGAACCTCAGAGAGAGAAAACTTTATTTATAAACACAAGCAGACACATATTGAGGATAAAGCATGTTATACTAAATATTTAAAATGGTATTTGGTAATTTACTATTATCATACAGGATCACAAACTCATGAAAGATCACAGAGGAAATATAAATGACAAAACAAATCAGATTATATTTGAAACAGTAATAAACTGTAAAGACAGATGCAGTTGTTGTGATCAGATCATCATTTGTGATAAAATGTGAAATATGGGTAAATTACCTCCGTCATCTCATCTCAGATTCCTGTAACACAAACACAAAAGGAGAAAAACAAACTTGATGCAAACAAAATCAATGAAAATTTATAAATGAGTTTTGAGGATTGTGATCGAAATATTTAATGTAATGGGTAATTTCAACATTAAATGTACAGAGAAATGCAGATTAAGGATGCTCAGGTCAAAGGTCATATATACTTACCAAACAAGCGCTTAACACAGAAGAACTAACAGTCATATGATTAGCTTCAGGCACAGGTAGGGCTCAACCTGTGCAGAGCACAAGCCCTTTTTTACCCTTACACTCCAAAATGCCCTTTTTTTTTTGTGGTGGTGTTTTGTTTTTCTTCTTCAATAAATCAATGCTATTGTTCACCCTTTACGTCTGTCTGTCTGTTTTAAAAATATTTAGCCAATGAAAGTTCTTAAAAAGAGCTTGTGTAAATCTTGTTCGATCCTCAAACTGTCAGTAAACCTGATAACTCCACCCCTTCTATCTGATAACTCCGCCCCCTCTGTCTTGACTAGGTTCTCGATCTCTGTGAAGTTGGCATCCGAAATAATCTCCAAAACTATAACTATAACTATCTAATCGCTCCAAACCACAGTGTCGTTCGCTTATGCTCGATTTGTGCTGGTTTGTGCCCTTGAAAGAAACATAACAACTACGATGTTATGAAAGACGGCAGAAAGACTTTAATAGTCTGTAAGCTGTTAAAAGTATTATGATTATATAAAGACCAAATGTCAATATCTAGCACAAATCTAAAATAAAACATTCCAATATCTAAAGAAAAGAACGATCACAGCAGCGGCCCTGTGTGAGCACAAGCGAACCAGACAGGTTTGTAGACGAGATGGATGGAGAGCGCGGCTTGCTTGCGTGATGTCACTAATCAAAAAAGATTTTGTGATGTCTAAAGAATGGAATAATTCATGATGGTTTCTTTATACAGCACGAAACAGCACAAATCGAGCACAAACAAAAAGCACCGGTTTGGGGCGATTTGGATGGCATGGGGTGGAGAATGACGTCACTGTCCCGAATCCAATGTGTTATTTCTAACGCCGCCTTCACATTGACAGTTGAAATCAGCTCCGTAATATGCAATACGCCCCCAGCGGACGTCGTACTACACCGCTGAAAAGCGTCGGAAGCAAGTAGAACAAAAATGGCGGAGAGATTAGAACGGTTGATTTTGTCAGTGTCAGAATGTACAATTCTGTATGATCTCTCTGATGAGGGTTATAGAGATATTAATCGGAAGGCTGCTGCATGGAGGAAAGTTGCCCAGGACGTTGACATGTCAGGTCGGCTAAATGTGATATAGTGGTATATAGGGCTTGTATTAACTGCCCTAATAACGTTAGAAAATCATGAAAATAAAAAAATGACATGACAACTTATCGTTATAAAATCATTATTTATTTTATTAAAAGTTAAGAATTCAGGTTTGTTTATCAGTACCATAGCAACGCTAACTTCCGCTGGAATTGTCGGATAGGAACCGTCCGTAGCCTTTCGCAAGAGTTACATTTTTTTTACGCATCCGGATGACCAACTGACACGATTTTTTCCGCACCGCACTCGTTCGGACCCGGTTCGGACCTATTCGCATGCGGCCTGCAAATCTCCATAGGAAATTAATGACTTCTTGTTGTTTCGAAGCCGTATCGGAGCTGATTTCAACTGCAAGTGTGAAGGCGGCGTATGGAGGGGAAAAAGAAACAATGATCATCATAACGGCACAAATCGAGCACAAACGAGCGGCACAGTTTTGCAACGGTTTGGACCATATAGTGTGGACAGTTAGGTAATTGTACTTAAAAGTTTTTTTTTATGTTTAAGAGGGGATTGTATTTGGCACAAACCGGCACAAATTGAGCACGAACGACACCATTTTGGTACGGTGGGGGTGGAGAGTGACGTCACTGAATTACATTTGTTATTTCTAAAGGAGGTGATATAGATACAATGTTCATTTTACTGGCACAAATCGGCACAAGCCGAGCATAAACGAACGACACCAGTTTGGAGTGATTAGGACGGCATGGGGTGGAGAGTGACGTCATACAACCAAAAAAATAATGTTCAATATCTCAAACACATACAGTTTTTCTCAGATAGTTATTTCTTTTTTATTCTCTATTTTTACAGACCTAAAATCATGATGCTTCAAAGTATGGATTGGAAGTAAATTACCAAAGACACAAATGACTTCCAACATTTATACATTAGTGTGTTGCAAAAGCAGAATTCTATCTTCTTCTGACCAACTTACATTTCATATGAATTACCTGAGGCATTTAACAACCACATATAGGGAATGCATGTTGATTACCAAGTTTCAGGCATAGTGCAAACATGCAATGTTCGAGAAAGCTAATATTGGTGTAATCTTTGAGAGGTCTCACCCACAAATGCAAAACTATGTGTTGGGATGATCCAGACATAGCTTTACTAAAAGAAAATATTATGGAAGTAATTTTCAAACTGTGAGTAGGCTATGCTTCAACATGTAATTATACCATATTTTATATATTAATATCATGGTTCCATGTTGTTTGTTTGTTTGTTTGTAATTAACTAATACCTTGTTTTAACTAACACTTCAACATCCTGCACAAATCAAAGAAATGTATGAGCTAAGGATGTTCTCTGACCCCAAATAAACGGGTAATGGAATGTTCAAAATCTACTGTACAATATACAGTTAGATATTCTCCTACTTGTGTGTGTGTGTAAATAGTTGTGCTTAAATCTTCGGGAGTATTTTTACACGCCAACATATTTTGTCACACCGTAGTGATGCAAAGTACCACACTCTTGTAAAGCCTATGGACTAACTTTAAAACATCATCTTTATTTGGGAATCACACGTGCTCCAAAAAACAATTGAATCCATTTGATTCAAAAGACCAAATCGCTAAGAAAAGAGGGTTGAAAAGCAGCGTTTATAATAAAAACACAAAAGTTTGCAAATGATGGTTTCATTACTCCACTAGATTTAGTCATCTTGTTCAGATAGTAGATGACACTGTTCACATCACATCAACAGAATCACATCTGACTATTGCACTGAGAGATGTATATACATTAAAGGTTGAGAAGTTCCAAGCCCTGGTAAAACCTGTAGATACAATTGCACAAAAGTAAATTCTAGAGGTCAACCTACTAGAAAGTAAATACAGCATGAGCCATTTAAAACAAATACAGAAAAGCCACTTGTGATCAGTTTTGAATGTTTGTAATTTACATTTTAAACATAGTTGATTACGCTGTTTACATCTAGTTTTCTTTTTTGTTTTTGCACAGTTTGCAAAAACTATAGTCTGTATAGACTGTAAAAACTAGAGCGTGGTCAAACATGTTCACATAGGAATTTATGAAAAAACACAAACAAATATAGCATAAAGATAATTAAATGACAGTCATTCTACATGAGAGTGTTTAAGACTAAACAAATCATATTTATTTTAGAACATCTTTCTGGCATGTACTGTATACGAAACATCAACATGAAAGATGAGTATTGCTGTTTTTCTGTTACCTATAGGGTGACCAGCTGAAATTTGGGACAGGACGGGGTGGGGGGTGGGGTTTTGTGGGGGGTGGGGTTTGGGGAGGTTTTGGGGTAGTCCTATTATGATATTAGACTACATAGCCTATAATAAAAGATAATGAATTTCAAACCTGAACCAAACATATTCTTATTCAAAGATCCACAGTCTGTCATTAGTCTTTAGTCTGCCACAAAAAAACAACATTAAAATCATGAACTCAAATGTCATTGTGAAATAAAAAAAATAAAAAAGACTGTTGTAACAGTGCTTAAATCAGACATTTCAGGCTATAGCCTAACGCTAATAAGCCTTATGCCAAAATTATTATTATGACTAAATTGTACGAACCTAAAGAAAACGAAATAATTGTGTAGATGATTTGCTTTGTGTAACCCGACATCAGACATTAGGCCAAAGTATTTTGTTGCACACAGTGCCGTGACCAATCAATCACTCCTTTACGACTGGCTGCCTGCACATTCACTGTCCTCGCGGCTGCAGCAACTTGTGCTCGCTTATCAATGCATTTAAATTCGCACCTATGGTATCTTTGTAGAACTTCAAAAAAAAGATGCTACAGCCAATGAGGAGCCGGTAGGGGCTGGCTGCAGGACGACTCAACCTCCACGGACAGTTTTTAATGTTTTATCATACAATAACTACTCAATAATTTGCTTTAGTATAATTTTCAGGACAATTAGGGCCGGATTCGAGATTCAGGACAACAGCTTAGATTTCGGGGTGGGGTGGGGTGGGGTGGGGTGGAGTGGGATGGGGTGGGGTGGAGTGGAGTGGAGTGGAGTGGGGTGGGATGGGGTGGTATGGGGTTGTGTGGGGTGGGTGTTTGTAGGGAAGGGGACCGTGGGAAGAACTCACGTGGGTCAGCCTCAGAAATAGGCCACGAGCATTCATGTACATCCATTCCAAAATCACTGCATAAACGTAATCCTCTGGGTGTTTATTGATATAATCCGCAAGAAGTCGGTTTCTTGTACCCGTGGTTAATCCAGCCCACTCTGCCATGAAAACTGGTTCACTTCCATCATCTTTCAAATCTCTTCATACTCCTGTATAAAATAAAATCCAATCCCTTTCCATAAAAACCAAATCGGGATCCTCTGTTGTATTTGTTGTGATTCGCTCGTCGTTATCCATTAACCAATCTGACTTCACGATTGTTTTTGTCAAAATCATATGTACATGCACGTCCTCCAGATAAGTGAAAAGTATTTCACTTGCGCTCTGCCGGCTCGTGGAGAAATCGTGTTAAACAGGGTCCATGTTTTTTCCGTTGCGCTAAGGTCAAATCCTCCATAGCTTCATCAATGTTTCTTTCAGGAGTTTTGGGGTCTGACGCAGCCATAGTGTTCTACTTGAATAAAACCACAAGTATCTCGTGTTGTGTTTGCGCTCCTTTTTAAACAGTTCATGTGACTGTCACGCTGTGGGAGGGTCATCGACGTGAGGGATATATGTGTGTGTGTGTGTGTGTGTATGTGTGTGTGTGTGTGTGTGTGTGTGTGTGTGTGTGTGTGTGTGTGTGTGTGTGTGTGTGTGTGTGTGTGTGTGTTTGTGCAGGGTTTTGGGGGATTCGTGTGATAGTGGAGATAGCCTTAAAACTCTTTGGTCTAAACTTTTAAATATAACTTTGTCTGTGACATATAGGCAATGGAAAGCATGAGAAGTTTATTTAGCACATTTCATATGGATATTCAAAGTGCTTGACATATAAAGGTAAACAAATAATCACAAAATAAAAACCAAGAAGAAATAAAACATTTATAAAGGGAAATTAAAAAAAGATCTAAATGATACAGAAATAATCTGAATTAGAGTAAAATGTGTGAAATAATCCCTATGGAATAGTTTTTATAAAAGAATAAAATCAACAAGTGTTAAATGATACTATTGTAAATTGAGGGAGAGGGATTCCCCGATGAGTGATGTCATCACTGTCATTTGACAAGAAAACACCCATAATCCACCTCTGCTACCGTGGGAACTATTTGGGGGGAGAGGGTGGGTCGCGGGAACCTTGGGGAGCAGGTGTCAGCCATAAGTGGGAGGGAAGGGAGGAGGGGCTAGCATGGGAAATTTTCCCACGGTGTACATTCCGGAAGTGGAGGGGCGGAAGTGGGCGGGATGTGGGCGGAGCTAGCGTGGGAACCTTTTTATGAGGGGCAATAAATCACTCAAAAGTGACATATAGTGTCCCTCTACACTCTCTCTATATTGAATAAATCTAAAGCTTTTGAGACTACTATTTTGTGCTATTGATTTTGTCATGAAGAAGACAATTTTTTCCTTTTATGTAGGCTTACAAAATAATCTTAATATAAAGAAAAGAAATAAAAAAGGGAGAGGGGTCAGTTTCTACACATTAGCTCAAATCATTTTAAACTAATGACCAGAACAATCACAGTGAAGAAGACTTGAGTGACATTGATTTTTACTCAACTGTATGATATAAATGTATCGTTTGTTCAGGAGACTCACTTGCTTGTTGTGGCCAGTGATCTCCCGGATGTGAATAAAACTTCATTCCTGCAAAGAGCAACTTGGGAGTCGTGTCAGGTATATGTTGTGCAGCTGAGGAATAGAAGTACTAATGTTCCTACACTCAGAAGAGACAGTGATAGTGTTGAAGACTATAGAGCCGCCCTCGGGGTGAGGCTGTGATACTCTGAGTTAGTATTAATGATCCTGTGTCGGACCAGCGCACACCTGAGAAGGACGGTGAGAGTGTATGATAAAGACCTGTGTGCTCATGTGTGTTTGAGGTAGTGATAGTAGCTTCTTGACAGGACGCCGTCACCGTACTTCAGGAAAGTATTGTATTGCATTGTAAGTATTCAGGGAATTCAGGGAATTACCTCGAGAGACTGTATTTATTATTTTTAACAACTGGAAGTTTAAATTGTCCGTGGCGAAGAAGTCAGATTAAGTAGGTTGTATTCGTATTAAGAATTTCCACGACAGGATTGATAATGCACTGGACCTGAGCATTGTTATAATACTCAAATGTGCAGATTGAGTATTATCGGACACAAATCTGTTTTTTTTTTTGCATTGACTGATTGTTTTGTGTTTGTTCATAATGTAGGAGTTTCTGTCTTTTAAGTTTTATTATGAAATTTTAGAACACAAGAGCAACTTTATTAACAGTACCAAAAATACTTGTTCAACAACAACACATATTATACCGCACACTGCCAAATATATGTTCAACAAGTTTGTTGTAAAGTAGTTTGCGGAATGAAATCATACACATTTTAAACAGAAATATTGCTATATGCTCTGCAGTTATTTGTTAATTAAACTGACTGAAATGACACAGAGACACTTACCTTCATTTATCCAAAGTGTTTATAGAGAGTTGCATCAGTTTGATCATGATTCTGATCTGTAATTACACACACGTTCAATCAAAACATGAATAATATTGTTTTTTTAAGGATGTTCAAGCTGTAGTTTCACTTTACCTTCATCTCTGTGTTTCCTGCAGTAACAAAACATCCAAATTACAGCCACAATCAGCAGAACACCAGCAGCAATGATCACCACTGTCAGAGAAACAGGACATGGAGGAGGACCTGAAGGAGGACGTGAAGAAGGACGTGAAGGAGGACCTGGAGGAGGACCTAGAGGAGGACGTGAAGGAGGACCTGAAGGAGGACGTGAAGGAGGACCTGGAGGAGGACGTGAAGGAGGACCTGGAGGAGGACGTGAAGGAGGACCTGGAGGAGGACGTGAAGGAGGACCTGGAGGAGGACGTGAAGGAGGACCTGGAGGAGGACGTGAAGGAGTGTGTGGGTCCGGTGTTATAGCGGAGAAAGAAAGACAGTCTTTAGTCTGAGTGAATGTGTCTGAACTACAACAGAAGACAGAGATCGGCTCAATAAATAAACACTAGTCAAATTTAACAAGATTACACTGCCAGAGAAGAACATGTCATATAGAAATGCCCAATCTTAAACGAGTAAGTGTTTGTTTGTTTTGTAAACTTAATGAATAATTATTTGTGTCGCTGGGCCAGAACTAATCTGGAGAAATGTTAACTCTGACTCCCAAAGTACATAATGCATTATACAATGTCGGTTTGTGCTATTGAACTTTTCATGGATGAGCCCTGGTGTTTGTTTTTTATAAGTTATTGTTTTTGGGCATTATATGTGTTTTTCAGACATGTGATGTACATTGTTGTGAAAGTGTTTAAGAGAACTTAATTCAAAAGTATTAAAAAAAGTATTAATATTTGTGTAAAAAATATTTAATAAACAATTATTATTGTAATTGTGTCTCACCATAGACAGTAACTTTGAATCTGTGTTGAGTCGATGATCTGCTGCGGCTGATGATCACTTCATAAACTCCAGTATGTTCAGGTCTGATGTTCATGATGGTCAGAGATCCAGTTTGGCAATCCAGCTTCAGTCTGTCTCTGAATTTCACATCAGGAACATCATATATAGAGATCTCACTCAACTTTCTATTGAGTCTAGCTATGAGTAATTTATTAGGTACAAACGTCCATGTTATCAGATCATCTGTCTGTATTTCAGTGAGACCAGAGTTTAGAGAGACTGAATCTCCCTCCATCACTGACACTGACTTCACTGCATCATCAGCAAACAGTCCTGAAGAACAAACAGAAAAAGTCGAACCTGTTTGAGATTTGAATAACATCTCTACAACAGAACAGACACAACAGAAGCAAAACGGTGTTAAATGGCATGAATCATTGCATCTCATGTTGAATAAAACTCTGATTCGCGCGGCTGGAACTGAAGTTGGTCTGATCTCCACACAACATCAACCACTGAAGACACTTTTACTTCAGATGAGAATCACGTCACACTGAAACTAATGCTGTTTGAGCTTCAGTGTTTTATAGAACCAACATTTAGAGAAACACACAGTGAATCTGATGCAGAAACAACTGAAGTCATAAAAACACATTTAAACTCACCATCCAGACGCCACAAACACAAGCAGAGCAAAACAGGGAGAAACATCTTCATCGGGTTCAGTCCACACATATGAAAAGACAAAACTTCAAAACTGGTTCAGTGATAAAATGACAGACACGCCGATGTGAAGCTGCTCTGTAGTAAAGTGAAGTAAAACTCCACAATCAGTTAAAATATTTGCCTATTTATTCAGTGCTAATGGGTGTGACCATCTAGCTCAGGGGTCGGCAACAGGCGACAAAACTGGCCCGCCAGGAATATTTTCTGGCTTGCCGGATTATTTTTTTAATCAGCCTATTTTTATTTTACAATAACGGTTTATGTTGAAGATTTTATTATTTATAAAAGAAGTAATTTAGCTGTGATTTAAATGTGTACACTATTATATCCTTTCTGAAGTGTCTTTGTATTGACTTTGAAAGATGAGAGCTGTGTTGTGACAGCAGAGAATTCTATTTCAGTAATGTCACATGGTACAAAACTATTTCTCAAAATACCTATAGAATGTATATTACCCTCATGTATTACCATCTTTGGGGCAAGGATTCAGGTATATATGTAGGAGGCTGGACGCAGAACAGGAGCGTCTTTCTGCAGAAGGGCACTCGGCTTTGTTTGTTAATAAAGTCTAATTTTCTGGCATCAAAAGATTTCTGAGAAGTCATTGCCTTGATTGGCACTACAACATTTACAAATAGGCCCCGTGAATCATCCGTTCAATCGTTTTTTCAAAACGACTTGTTTTTCCAGTATTTATTTCCTGAACTAAAATGAAAAAAAGGCAGCCCGATCTCATCGGGAGGCGTCATATACTGACGCTTTTGACATTTCGTCTACATCGAACGCACATGGCACCCTTTAGCGTCAATATGAGACGCAGATAGATATGGGCCAGAAGGCGCCTCCTAGCGGTCTAACCCTAACCCTACACCAGACCTAAACCTACCCGTAACCGAACAAAGCTCTGTGCGTGTCACATTGACGCTAAAGGGTGCCATGTGCGTTCGATGTAGACAATAGGCTTGTTCGACTTCATGCAGCTCTGCACAGACCGATCGGCGGCTGACTTAAAGCAGTGCATGCCGGTTCGAAATTTTGTCCGACTTGATGCAGCGCCGACGCCACGTGACTGTGACGTATGCCATCAAAGTACCGATAGAGCGATTCGAGAGTAGCCGGAGAACTCAGCCAGCGCAGCTTCTCAAGAGCGGCTGCAGGAGCTCTGATGACGACACAGCTGCTCCACGATTGGCCGGATTCACTGCATGACAACGATCACATGTGTTTCGTGTTTATTCAAACACCTTTAGTTCCTCTAAAGCTCGCAAATCAGTTTTTTATAACAGTAAACACTCTTTTCATGTAGTTGCGATGTTATATTGTGTCATGTTTATCAAATTAAAACTGATTAAAAAACGTAGACTCCACTTCATTGATAGTAGCTTATGTTGAACTTTATTCTTGTTCAAACAGACGCTGTATGAAGCAGTACATAAAGTATTGAATGAAAATGTCTCTGAAACATTATTTGGCAAATATTGCATTTATTTCACTGCAGCTGTGGTAAAGTATGGAAACACCATGTGAGCGGTCACTACGGGTACCAGAAAGTGTCCGACTTCACGTCTCCGTTTGCAACTCCCCCCCGCCTGCACGCGGGTACTCTCGCCGATCGGGTGCATATAATATTTATATTGACACAAACAAAATTTTTGTATAGCATTTATAATTGTTATAGGCTACTTAATCTCTCTCTCTTTCCGTTAGAGACATTTGAATGTGAGATTCTGGAAACAAGATCTAAATTTTGAGGACCGTCGGGTCGGAAAATAAAGCGGGTGCTGAACACAGAGTGTATTTTAAGCAGTTGCTGAATAGAACTTTGTGGGAGCGGGAGGGAAAAAAAACAGTCCCGCGCACTACAAATTTACAGATTTATTATTCACAACACTGAAATGGGAGGTGAGACAGAGTTCATTAAGATTATTTAATTTGTATCCATAGGCCTACTCCATGTAGCTGGCCCGCCATCTACTGGCAAAAAAAAAAAATATTGGCCCGCGGCCAAAGTTACTTGCTGACCCCAGGTCTAGCTCTTTCTAGCTGATTAATTCACACACTGAACATTGTCAGTTTGTCACTTTGAGCTCCAGTAAGTGGCGGTTCTAGGATTTTTCTGTAACAGGGGCCATTAAGGGGCCACATGTTACATTCAGGGGCCAAATACAGGGTACATTCAAGCACACAAAATAATTTATTCAGTACGGTGCAAATACATTTCGGCAGTCATTCCTTTTTCAAACACTCTAATAAATAATTATGAGCCAGTAAAGTTCTTAATGATTTTTTTAATTTATTTATACTGTGCATAAAGGACACAATGCACTTCTTTCTGAATTCCACCTTTTAAGTTTCATAATCATGTCGTTGCTTATAAACAGTAAATTTTGTTAATTTTTTAGGGGTGAAATTGCATCTGTGATCGTTGTGAAGAATTCTCCGGTTGCTCTTCTCGTCGACGATTGATGGGTGGGAATCTCTAGGCACCTCACGATTCGATTCGATTACTATTCAGAGGGTAACGATTATCGATTATTAACGATTTTTTTTTTTTTTTTTACTACTTAGTACTTTTAAAGCAAAGTATTTATGATGACCCATAACAAACTTACTTCCAATTCTTTATATATTAATTTTATTAATAAAACAAATGGAAATGATTTGGCAAGTCAACTATAAGGTTACATTTGCCAGCATTTGTCCCAACATTGCAAAGAACCAACAGGAAAATAAATGTGTGCCTGTACTAGCAGCGTACTTGTAGTAAATTAATACAAACTTCAGCATATTCTGAATCTCTAGCATTTAATAATATACTTCTAACCAACATCCTCTTGTTATTTCCAATGAGCAATATAATCCTCAGACAAAAAAAAAAAAAAAAACATTTTGCTGTAGCAAATTCACTAACAGTTTTCGTTCAAAAATATAGAATTATGTACCAGCAGCTCTCATACAAACATAATGATAAATAATATTCTGAATAATTAGTAACATATAAAGCCGCTCTTATTCACAACTAAATAATAAAGAGTTATGACTTGAAATATTTGCTGTATACTACAATCAAAATCAGCTTATACAAAAAAAGTGAATGAATATCTGCAGAGCACAGTCAAAATGTAACTTTTTGTGACTGGCATTGCATTGCACATATTGCAGGGCAGTATAACGTGTATAACAGATCGGTTTACAGCATATTGATGTGAAAACTAAGCAATACAGAAAGCAGCTCTCATACAAAAAAAATACTAAATAGGTAACAATGAAATTGCCAATTTTCCATACGTTAGCTTTTAACGAAGAGGGTGCCGTTCGAATTTGGTGCTCAGCCATCATGCGTCTGTTATGGTTATGTGCGCGTCTCTGTTATGCGCGCGCCACAGACTGTCCGCGCACTGCACGTCCGCTGAGTTCCGCCTTTTGCGTTCCGTCAATATTACGTTATTAGAGGGGGAAATTATTATTTTTTTTTTTGAAAATCGATTTCTGACATTTGTGAATCGATTCAGAATCGTCCACATCTGCATCGCGAGGCATCTAAGAATCGATTTTTCCCCACCCCTAGGAACGGGGGCCAATCAGATTTCAGCAGGGGCCAGGGCCCCTGTGGCCCCACCTCTAGAACCGCCCCTGTAGGGGTCTACTGTAGGCCTCAACTTCCTGTAAGTCAATGGTGACACTTTCAGCAGAAATAAACTGACACATATAATTAATAAAAACATCTTAAAGCAACAGTTTGATCTTGTCATGAGATCCTGTGAGTGTTTGGCTCTGCTCTCTCCTGTAACTCTCTTCAGGACGTTTGTTGTTCATTTCTGATCAAATGTCTCGATTGTTTCTCCTCTCAGACTGATTTCAGAGTTTCTCTGATGGTTTTATGGAGCAGGAACAGATCGCCTGCTATAACTGTGTGTATGAAAGTGTTCTCTGATATCTTCATATAATTAATATTCAAATAAATATGCTCAATTCATACAAACACACCAGGATGTTGAATATCTGTGCCAGGAACAGGAAATACTGCTGTAATCATATCAAATGTTTATAGAATAGAATGTTCTAGAAAGGATATGAGAGATGAACATCAAACATCTTAATGTTGAGATTTAGTGGGTTAGGGTTAGTTGATTGTTCAAACTAACAATCTTCAGTCTCACACTGACGTTATACAGCGCTGATGGAGCTTCAGATCTCTATAGAAAGACATTAAAAATCAATAATCTTGTTATCTCTTCTGGATCTGATGTCATAAACTAGTATGACAGTAGCCACGCCCACCAGAGCAGAGAGGACCAATCGGATCACAGATTCAGTAGGACCACAACAGTGAGAGAGTCAAGAGAGAAGAGAGAGTTTTATTGTCATTCCAAAACATGACACAAGAGCTGGAACGAAATAAGATACTGAGGCCCGGTTAAAACAACTCATAAATAATGATGACTAAAAACTTCATCATGAATAAAATACAATAAATACAGATAACAAAGTATACACACTAAAACCCTAGAAGAATTAGCAGCATAGTAGAAACAGTGTAACTTTTAAGACAAAATGTCATTTTCAGTTCTGGAGTGTGGCAGAGTTAATAAGTCTGACAGCTTCTGTAAAGATCTGGTTGTTCTGGTTCTAATGCTGCGTTGCCTCCTGCCTGAGGGCAGAGGGACAAATAGTCTATTGACAGGGAGGGAGAGGTCTTCCATAATACTGGCAGCCCTAGTCCTGCATCTGTTGATGTATGTGTCTCCGACTGTCCAGAGACTGCATCCGATGATTTTCTCTGTCATCTTAACAACACGCCTTCCTATCTGTCATAGAGCAGTTTCCACACTGTAACACACAATGTGAGAATGCCCTCCACCACACACCTTTAAAAAGATGTAAGGACTGTAGTTCCCAAACCAGCCTGTTTGAGCCTCCTCAGAAAATATAGCCTTTGGTGAGCCTTTTTTACCAGGCTACTACAGTTAGTTTTCCAATTGAAGTTGTCATTGACGTGTACTCCGAGATATTTGTTACTGGAGATGGGAGGGGGATGGTTCCTGTTGTTTTTCCTGAAGTCCACAATCATTTCTTTAGTTTTTTCCACATTAAAGAACAGGAGAGTGAACATGTGAAGGAACAGACAGACTGAGTGAGGAAGACGTAGAAGTTGACAAAGGGACAGATGAGGACTGTGAAGGATCTCTTCCGCCGGATCCAGGCCGTATCCAGATCCGATGAAGGACCTGTGCCTGGACGCGACGACAACGCAGTACTGAAGTGTCAACCAGTCTCTCTGTTTCTGAAGTGAGGTGGACTCACTCGGCCTCATCGACACGACCAATCTGACTTCTGACCCGTAATGCTGCCTGGATCATAATCATACACTGTTCGCTCGTTGGCCAGAGGAGAACTGGCCCCCAACTGAGCCTGGGTTCTCCCTAGGGTTGCCACCCGTCCCGGTTTTCCAGGGATTGTTCCCTTTTTTGAGCGACAGTCCCGGAAAATTAATATTCTTTCCCGGGACACGAATTGTCCCGGTTTTTTGTTAAAATGTACTTCTAAAGTAGAATATCCTGGTTTCAAACCGTTTCCTAGAACTACTGTTACTGCAGAGCTGCCACGCGCAATTAACCCTTCTCACGCACAGAAAAATCGCGAAGCAAAGAGGACACGGAGACCGACAGACTAGACAGAGCAGGTTACTTATGATATAAACAAAAATCTCAGCTCTCAGATTCTGTCAATTTTATTACGAAATTCAAACAATAAACACCGTTTTGGCGTTTGTAAATGTGACATGAAAGATCCCTAGCGGCACGTGAACTGATCACCTCTAACGTTAGCTAATAGTAAATAAACACGAATGAACAATGTTAAAATAAAATGTACAACTTACCGAAATGTATATTCATCATACATAATATCGATCAATCAGTGTTTTTCAACCGTGGAAAGGGTCAATAAAACAGCTGGAGAACAATTGTCACATAACATTTACCTCAGGAAAGCCATTTGATGACCATAATAGGCTATAGCACGTTAGTTAGCTAGAAAAAATAGCTATAGAGAGTATTTTGCTAAACATAGGCTACTATATTACATATTTATTATATTTACTTATCATTAAATAAAGTTGTTATTATAATAAAAAAATACAGTATATTTAATTTGTTAAATAAAGTTATTTTTAACCTTAAATAATTTTACCAGCTGATAAGGCTCTCTGTATGTTTACAGCATTAGGTGAGATTTTTTTCTAGAGAAAAATTAATGCCTATCTTCTAATATTTATCCAAATCAGTCAATTAAATCAAATCACGTGAATTGAACTGAATTGAAATCCTGAAATTTGTTTCAAGCAATAATAAAAAAACGTACCTTACGAGAATTTGTACCATATAAACATTTTAACATGTTGTCACTAAACCTAATACAATTCAGTTTAGTTACTAAAATGTTTTGGCAATCACAATACACTTATTTGCTAGATTATTATTTTTTTAGAGTTAAAAATTTCAGTTAAATATAAAGGAAAAACAGCGCTGGAAAATCATGCAACCCCCCCAACAACAACAGAAAAAAAATCTGAGTGTCCCGGTTTTTCACAAATCAAAGGTGGCAACCCTAGTTCTCCCAAGGTTTTTTTCTCCATTCTGTCACCTGATGGAGTTTTGGTTCCTTGCCACTGTTGCCTTAGTTGGGGACATTTAATATTCAACGATATTATTGATCTGCCTAATTAGGGTGGACAATGATGCAATTTTCTTCTAGAAACAAACTTTGTTGTATTATTTTCATTTTATCAATGTGAAGCTGCTTTGATACAATCTGTATTGTAAAAAGCGCTATATAAATAAAGGTGACTTGACTTGACTTGAAGATGCAGTGCAAGAAGAGATGAGTGACAGCAACAATAAAGAAACTGAAAGGGAGCTGGGCGATGTTAGGCTATCGTCTCAAGAACAACTTGATATGATTTATGAATTTCCGTGTCAAATAAGGGATAGCTGCAGTATCAATGCTGAAATATTAGTTGTAACTGATGCCAACTGTATTAATAAGGAATTTATATTTTCTGTCCTTTTAGATAAATCAAAATCCTGGCAAGAAGGACCAAAGCAAGTGAAGTTAAATCATTTCCCCAAGACTTTCACATGGCTTGAGTACTCTGCAAGAAAAGATGCAGCTTACTGCTTTGCTTGTAGACATTTTTCTCTACCAGATGCCGCTAAACGTGTGTATACGTCCACGGAGGGTTACAGAAACTGGAAAAAGGCGAGCTTTAAAGACAGTGTTTTGTTTGTGTGAGAATAAATGAAATTTGATATTATTGCTCATTGAGCTTGTGCTCAAACTTTAATGTCCGAACCAATATCATCACAACAAGAACTGTCCTCTTCTCCTACTCACCCCCTGCATCCTATCTCCTGCTAGTTCCCTCTGCTGGTCTCCTAAAGTATTACAGTTTATTCATTGCATATCAACACAGACAGTGGCTTTAGCTCACATGACAAATCTGAGAACCACCAAAATGCAATGTGTTCATGGGCAGAGAACAAAAAAAAGACAAGACAGTAACACTTCACTTGTTGCAATAATGGACGAAAAAAATAAGAAACAACTGACTGAAAACCAAAAGTTTGTGAAAGCATTAGCTGAAATTTTAATCGTGACTGCAACTGAAAACACTGCTCAGCGTGGCCATAGGGAAACTACAGACTCTGAGAGAAATGATATGTTCCTGTCAATGTTGGAATTACTTGCCAAACATGACCCAGTGATCAGAAAGAGATTACAAAACCAGCCAAAAAATACAATGTACACCAGTAAAACGATACAAAATGAAATACTTCAATGCTTAGCAGGAATGGTAAAAGGCAATATTATCAAAGAGGTTAAAGAAAGTCAACAATTCTCCATAATTGTTGATGAGACAAAAGATATTCAGAAAAAGGAACAGATATCATTTGTTCTGAGATACTTTTATGAGGGTGCTGTTCACGAAAGCTTTATTGAATTTTCTGAGGCAGATCAACTAGATGCAGGTGCTCTCTCTGAAAAGATCATTTGTATTTTTGAAAAACATGGGTTGGAGTACAAAAAAAATAAAAAATCTGGTTGGTCAGGGTTACGATGGTCCCAAAGCGAGAGAGGTGTGAAAGCATGCATTTCATGTTCACTGCAGTGCTCACTGCTTAAACTTGGTCATTGTGGACAGTGTCAAAAATGTCTCAGATGCAGGAACTTTCTTTTCATTATTAGAGCACTTGTATGTATTTCTTTCAGGATCATATGTACACAACAAATGGCTGAAAGTGCAGCAGGAAATGTTTGATGGTGCCCCTAGACAACTCCAGCGTCTTAGAGACACCCGGTGGGCTTGTCGGCAGGCAGCGCGTCGCAATGTTTTAGACCGGTTGCCTGCTTTTATACGCGTCTTGGAGGAGATAGCTTCTGAAATGCACCCACAAAGAGCTGTTGAAGCTAGAGGGATACTTGGACAACATGATCTGAATTTTGTTGGGTGCCTTGTGGTTTTTAAAACGATCTTAAGTGAGTCAAAAATTCTCTCAGATCACCTTCAATCAAAAAACATTGACTTCAGAAAGGCAGTTAATCTGATCAAAGGAAGCTTTTAAAGATACTCTGGATGATTATCGCAGTGAGGACACTTATGGTGAACTGTGGAATAACATTGTTGACACCAGAGCAATATCTCCACAACACAGAACAAATGCAAAAGGGTCAGACAAACAACAAAAGCGCTTCAGGACTCCATCATCGCCTCAACATTGGGACAACACATTTCACCAGACGGAAAGACATGTTTTCGAGCGGCATTTTTCAAAAACAAATTGTGACATAATGAATGGACTCCAGGCTCTGAATCCTTCCAGTCGTTCCTTTTTGGGTGATGATGTTATGCTGTTGGCAAAGGCATATGGATCAAACGCTGATGACCTAAAACATGAAAATAAATCAGAGCAAAAGAGTACTTGAAAGACTTAAAAATGAAGAAAAAGACTCACCAGCTACCTTAATGGATTACACCCAATTTATGGAACAATACAAGGATAGCTGTTGTGATCCCTGTAAGTAGTGCAAGTTGCGAGCGGAGTTTTTCAACTCTGAGAATAATAAAGACCGCTCCACTATGACCGAGAGTAGGTTGTCAAACTTAGCATTACTAAGCATTGAAAATAAACGCACTAAAGATCTTGATACATTTGTAAAGCAATTTGCTGAACAACATGGCAACAGACGCCTTCAGCTCCTGTGAGTGTTTAATTCATCTGCTTTGTTTGATAAAACCGAGTAGCAGAGTCAAGGTTCAGTTAGTTAGTCTTCTGCGTTTATTTGTAAAAGGTTATCAAAATGTTATTCTAAGACAATTGCTCTTTGCTCCTAACTTGAATTTTTTACAAGAGGCAATATAAAATTAAAGTCAGACTTTTGTTTTGTTGGTGGGTCGTGCCATTTATGATCAGACAACCAGATATTTGTTTCTTCCATCCTACTTGAGTTTTAGTTCCACGTGCACTTTCCAATGCACTTAAATGCACTTCCACTTGCAAATGAAATTATTTGGAAGATATTATTTTGTACTGATGTTGAGTGATGGCATTACCTGCTGTATTGTTTTTTTATTGAGACTATACACACTTTGTTTGCACTGCTGTTCAATATGTTCAACTAACATTATTTTACAGATGTAAAATATATTCTGAAAACCAGATTTGCACTAATTGCACAATGATTTTTTTTATCTACTTTTTGAAGGATATTGTGCTGTCCACACTGGATACAATAAAACAAAGATTGAAAGATTTTTTTTTTTTGAAGGTTAAACATGTGAAACAATGTTAAACACATAAATACATTGCACCAGCAGCATATAACCTTACATTGTCAAAGTGGTTTAACAGTTACAATACACAGGAAAAAGGCAAACCGTGTGGATATAGACCTATTCACACAGGATTAGAATTACCTAGGGACCTCAAGTTAAAAGGTGCTTCTAGTCCTGTGTGAATCTACATGTCGGAGTTTGGAAAGTGTTTAAACAGCGTAATGAAATGTATTTTTACCGGTATATTTATGTCCGCAATTAAGCTAAATATCATGCTATCAAAGCATTACTCCAACCAAAATTGTGTTTTTTTTATCCATTTAAAAAGTAGAAAAGAGAAAATTACAGCGTTACAGACATGAACCGGTGTGGTGAATAATTTTTTTTTTTTTGGTCTGTATAACAAATGTGATGTCTCACATCTGCTCTAGAAGCTACTTGGATGCAGAGGCTCACTCTCAGTTAGTACTTTTTCTCAGGACAAAGAATTATAATAACTTTAGCTAAATAAGGAGCCAGGTGCCAAATCCTGTGGTTCCCAAGATGATGATTTTATTTTATTATATATATTTTTTTTTATAAAAGTTTAAATTTGATCCCCCTACTTATAATATGGACAATGTTACTATTTCTATCTAATTTTGGGAGGCTCAGCCTGCATCTAAATGGAAAAATTGCCTTGCGATCAAGCAAAACTTGCGTATCCCCAGAAGATCCACCCCTGCACTATCCCTAAACCTAACCCTACCCATAACTTTTCCCTAAAATCAGAGGGAAATGGCAGGTGAATGATACTGATGTTGAAGCACCTCACCCTGGGTCTAAGCCTAAACTTGACATAAACTGTAAACTTGTCCCTCAAATCTGATTGGTTGATTGGAAAGTTGTTCCAGGACCAACAAAGATGTTAATCCTAGAACATGTGGTTGGTGAAATCCAACACTATCTCACGACCAATTCGTATGAATTCGTACGAATGATAAAAAGATGGCTAAATCGTACGAATTCATACGACCTCACTCGTACGAATTTGTACGATTTGTCTAAACCCACGTGATGGGTAGGTTTAGGGGCGGGGTCAGGGGCAGGCCGCTCGAGTGTTAGATGTAGGTCATGTGCCCACGCCCCAGTGCTCACACCTACACAGTGCCCGCTCTGTCTCACACACTCGGGGTCCAGAGCCCTCTGTCACTGGCTGTGTGTTAATAAAGAGCCCTGTGCCCGCTACTCAGCACTCACGCTCTCATGTAAACACTCACGCGCCCGCCCCGCTTCCACGCCGCGAGCTGCCCCATGCAACGCTCTCTCACAGCGTCATTCAGCCGGCTGCAGCTATCAGCGAGCCCCCGTCTCCCAGCACTGTCACTGCGCTTCTCGCGCAATCGCCGCTGCAGGCTCCCTGCCCCACGCTGTGCGGCGGGCGGGACCCAGAGGCCATTCGACCCCTAGCCATGATTGCGAACGCATGGAAAGCTATTCCAGGGGTGTCGAAATGGGTACTGAACACAGTAATGAGGGGCTATTCGCTTCAATTCGCTCACCGTCCCCCGCGCTTTCGCGCCCGGGTCGAGACACAAGTGAAGGTAGATGCAGCCCATCTGCTTCACATAGAAATAGCGAAGTTGCTGCGCAAAGGGGCGATAGAACGAGTTTACCCTTCGGTTACCGAGGCAGGCTTGTACAGCCGTTATTTCCTCGTACCCAAGAAGGGCGGAGCGCTCAGACCTATATTAGATCTGAGATATTTGAACAAAGCGCTCATGAAACGACCGTTCAAGATGCTCACGACCGGGCAGATCGACCTTTTCGCCGCGAGTGAAAACGCTCAGTGCCAGAGGTTTTGCATCCCCATCCAGAGCGCTGGTCTCTGCATGTGTGGGAAATCAACAAATATTCGTTGATCTGCCAGAAAGGGTAGTTAACACGATCGCGCAGTCCAGAGCCCCCTCGACGAGGCGGCTCTATGCGTCTAAATGGTCGGTGTTTAACAGATGGTGCACGGGAAAGGGTTCTGACGCTCAGTCCTGTGGAGTCCCACAGGTATTGAACTTTCTCCAAGAGCTGTTGGACGCGGGCAGGTCCCCCCCCCCCACGCTCAAAGTTTACGGCGCGGCCATAGCAGCGTTCGCCGACTCGGCGCACGGCCGCTCACTGGGCAAAAATGAACTCATTACCCGCTTCCTGCGCGGGGCCAGGAGGATGAACCCTCCGCCGCACCCGTCAGTCCCTATTTGGGACCTGTCTTTGGTCCTAGAGTCCCTTAAAGTGCATCCCTTCGAGCCTTTGGACTCTGTGGAGTTAAAATACTTGACGCTTAAGACCATTTTTCTGCTAGCTCTGGCTTCAGTTAAACGAGTGGGTGATTTACATGCGCTTTCTGTCAGCGCATCGTGTCTCGAGTTTGGACCTAACGACTCGTTAGCCATTCTCAAACCGAAGCACGGTTATGTCCCCAAAGTGTTAGGTACTCCTTTCAGGGCCCAGGTTATTCCCCTCTCGGCCCTGCCACCATCCGGCAGTGAGGAGGGCAGTAACCGCCTTTGCCCAGTTAGGACGTTAAGGTGTTATGTAATGCGCTCTGCAGCTTTCAGGCTCTCAGAGCAGCTTTTTGTTTCGTTTGGAGGGCGCACTAAAGGTCGCGCCGCCTCGAAACAAACGCTATCCAGATGGATAGTGGACGCTATTGCAGCAGCTTATGCGTCAAAAGACCTGCAGTGTCCTTTGGGCATACGGGCTCATTCCACCAGAGGCATGGCCTCATCGTGGGCATGGTGCAGGGAAATTTCCATTTACGACATTTGTATGGCGGCGGGATGGTCCTCCCCCTCTACATTTGTTAGGTTTTATAACCTGGAAGTTCCCGCCCTGCCGGCTAAACTTCTGTCAGTCTAGTCGTGTTCACGTCCTGCTCATCTACGCAGGCTGTATTATCGATTAGCTCGTCTGTCGAGCTGCACTCTCAGGGTATCAGTAATGCATAGACCGGCCGCGCCGCTCTTGTGTTCCCTATGTGTGCTTATGAACACGTGTTGGCCCGCACCGCTGGCCACCTGTTACTTCACCCCTATGCTCCTCGTCAAGGAGTCATATGTGAACGTTAGGCGCGCACGCCGTGGACAAGGGGTTCCCGCAGCGTAAGCTCGCTTACGCAATACGAGAGAACCTCTCATAAGAGAACGATACTGGTTACTCACGTAACCTCGGCTCTCTCTAGAAGAGGGAACGAGTATTGCGTTCCCTGCCGTGCTTAAAGCCTCTAGCTCGTGTCGCTTCATTCGACAGAAAACAGAGAATTTAGCCTCCGAGCCCTCCTTTTATACGCTCTGACGCCGCCCATTCTGGCGGGCTGTGACGCGCAGGGGCGCACGCGCCCTCATTGGGCGTGACGTCACGCCGGGCTCACCGGTAGGCTAAAACAGTTGCTGCGCGGCAGCCAATGAGCGCGCAGTATGCCGCTCTAGCTCAGCTGGCCGCAGCTGCACTGCGTTGACAATATATGAAAATTAAGGATAATTTTTGGCTTCAGTATTTCGAGAAAAGACGACTTTTCCCGCAGCATAAGCTCGCTTACGCAATACTCGTTCCCTCTTCTAGAGAGAATCGAGGTTACGTGAGTAACCAGTATCGTTTTATAAGACTGAGCCTTAAATGGTGTTTAAACCATAGACGTCAGTCATGAACTTTTTGATACTATTGAAAGATTTTCAAAGAACAATGATTACTTTGATGTAATTCACATTGGTCTTTGTCTAAATTATCTCATAAGATAAGGACAAGCTATGCATGTCCTCTGACACTATCAGGCCTGGTTACAAGCCTCTAGTAACACAATAATTGTCATTATATGCATCAGTTTTAAAATTTAGCGTATTTTTCCAAATTTCAGCCTCATAGGACTTCTGCATAGCAGCTGTTCTCTAGGACTGAGATCAATTTCTCAGATCATTTCTTTTGAAATGTTCTAATTTAATTACACTGTTTTGTCCAACTTTACATTTCACACACAAAGGATTCAAGTGAGACAGTTTTACTTGTTATCTTTTAGCTCATCAAATCACAAGATTTTTTCACAAGTTAGCGTGACCATTTTCTTATTTCCAGTGTTGCAATGTTGTTGCAGCAAAGCAAATAATTAAATGTAACAACATTATTTACCTCAGAATTTAAGTTTTTAGTTTTCAACCCTCTGTTGAGTACCAGAATAAAATGTGGATGATGTTATTCCAATTTAGGTTTCATCACTTGTTTCTTGGGCAAACAAGGAGGTATTTAAAGTTAAAGCAAGGGATATCTTTTCTCATCTACCCTGCCACTATCATGTTCCTGATATGTGGTTTTATCTAATTCTCAAGCCCCACCGGATTTTGCGTTCTCCGGTCTAACTGGGTATGCCGACCCATTCTACAAATGTGTCTATATGAGGTGCGTCTGAATTTTCCCTCAACACTTCTAAAAGGCAAAATAGAATTGACTTACCAAACGGCTGAAGAAAGAGAAGGACATCTTACTTCTCTTATTTGTTACAAGTCCCAATATTTCACTGAAAAGACACTCCCAACCTGGAGAATCACATCGAGGTCACCACTTTGTAAGGACCATCCATTAGCCCAACGACGGAATCCAACGGTCTGGCGAAGGTTTAAAGTGTGTATGTCTTTTCAGCGCTCCAGTGAAGTTCACTTAATTTATTGGAACTTAGTTTTAGTATTACTTTAGCTCTATGCTTAATCTGACTCCAATTTCAAATGATAATCAAATTTAGATCGTATTTCTGATTAGAAAATAATCATAAACATTGATTATGAATTAATTTAGATCTTTGATTATTCTGAGTAATCCCATACTTTCAGTTATTAATTCATTATGGACCCAATGCCGCACAGAGATCACGTCGGCCAATTAGTGTTTCTCACGGACACAAACTTGTTAATTCTGATTTGAGTCAGAGGATGTAGAGTTTGCTAATATACCCCTAAAGTCAGTCGCCTACTGCTTACGGACTAGAGAGTGTAGTTTAATTTAGCCATTTCCATACAACTTGCTAAACCAGCGATAGACAGAAATCAAAAAGTCTCCAGATGACGTGCCTACTGCTCCGTTCATACATGTGCCTTTAGTTTTGTAGGATTGAAAATATATTTTCTACCCCCTCTTTCGGAGACAATGACCATTTGGAGTTCCTAAGGCACAGAGGGGCTGATAGTGATCTAGGCATGCAAGCCAAATGTTTGTACTTTGGGGGTCAATGAATTGTCACACCTTTAGTACAGTGGTGGAAGTGTAATTATCTGATTGGTCAGTTTGAATGTCTCACATTTGGGTTTTAGTCACATGGTCAAGGAAAGGATAAAAGAAGATTGTAACTGTTGCTCTGTCTCTTTGATGCTCTGGCTATCTTCTTCTCTTCCTCTCTCTCTCTCTCTCTCTCTCTCTCTCTCTCTCTCTCTCTATCTCTCTCTCTCTCTCTCTCTCTATCTCTCTCTCTCTCTCTCTCTCAGGTAACATTTTTCATATATGCTGGGTACAATTAATAATATAAGTTATCATCATCTCATACATATATTTTGTAACTATTTTAGGTGTAACCATAACCATAATTTGTCATTAAACCTTTTCAATTGCAACTAATGTACTAACTAGTTTTGATTTGATATTGACTTTAAAGTGCTACATATTGCAATACAATATCGTCACTATCTATAGCAATGCTCTCCCACAAATATTAAGCTATTGTAACTGCACTTATTTCCGTCGTTGGTATAAGTGGCAGTGGGTGGTAATGGACAAGAAATGTGCAGTTTTCTACCATCTTGCCAATAACGTTTCTTTAGTCATTCGGCAGTTCTTGCAGCTTGAACCACTGCAGGAATTCCACCCTTACAGTTTGACCTACCTTAACTAAGATTGCGGTAGAACCAGCCTCCTTAAATATATTAAAATAATGATTTCAGAATACTTCAGAATAAATCAAGATGTAACATTTATTTGTCAGGTAAAAATATATCATGCCAATTACAGAAGTAAATTATTAAAAGCCAATTCAGAAAATACATGACATCATTTACTCAAAGATGACTCTAAAAGTAAGTAATGTTTTCCTGACAAAGACACACAGTAATGTGTCAGGACCTTCCAACAGGAAAATACTGACATGCATTACTGTGTGGAAGATTCTCTTGGTAAAAGATTCCTAAAGGTTTCTCTGTTCCCTCACCTTAAATACCAGATCAGAACAGAAGTGGGTTAAACAAATGTTGTTTGGAGTTGGTTGGGCCAATCCATGTACCCCAGGGGGGTAGCACCTGGTTTCTTGAGTGGTAAAGAGATATCAGCCAGAGAGGAGATACAGGATTATACAGAAGTTCTCAATCTTTTTCATTAAACCAATGACGGCAATGAAATAAAGACCATTTTACCAATCACCCTGCGACCATTAAAATGACACCAAACATGGAAAGGAAAAACAACATATTCACAAGATATACCATATGTGATATATAGCTTAATGACCTTTCAGTGCCTTGAGGAGGGAGAGGGGGGGGGGGAGAGGAGGAGGAGGGAGAGGAGGAGGAGGGAGAGGAGGAAGGAGAGGGGGATGCAGAGATAAGGAATAAGGACAGTTTGTGCAGGACAATGTCCTGTGCTCTGTCTTTGCTATCTTCTGTCCATTGTGCATTTTGTTTTGACAGGAAAATCAGTTCTTACAACATAAAGTTTGTATTCCTCTGAATAAATCATGGAGAGACTCTTGAACCTCAGAGTGAGAAACTTTATTGATAAAGGCAAGAAAATACATATGACAAATATACAGCAGTAGTAAAGTGAGATTTTGTGTGTCTCTCTATTATTATTTTTGTACCTGAGAGAAATATAAACAATAAAGGCTAATAAGATTTAAAATTTAATAAGATTTTAAACCATCAAGTTAAGATTTTAAGTTAAGTTATTTTCTGAGAGAAGTTATAAACAATAAAGTGACTGTTAAAATCTGACACTGCAAGAGAGCACAAACTCAAATAATCATCAGTATTTATTATGAAAAAAACACTAGAAGAACAAAAACACACTTGAAGAACCTTTAAAGTTCAGCGTTCTGCTTTAGATTTCAATACTTCCTGAAAAAGATGAACATAAAAAGCCAAAAATTAATAAATCTCTCAGATAATTATACATGCAAAATCAGTTTGTGAGAAATGACATCATCAATCATGTACCTGATGTGTGAATATGTGCTTGATCTCCTTTAGCTCTTCTGGATCTGATCTCAATAAACCACAATAATGACAGTAGCCACGCCCACCAGAGCAGAGAGGACCAATCGGATCACAGCTTCAGTAGGACCACAACAGTGGACAGAGTCTGAGGAATAAACACATCAAACTGAGATCAGATCAGTCAATAAACACTAATATCAGCGCTGACATCAACTAATATTTCTGAATACACAGAAATATGATCAAATCTAATCAACAATCTTATATTCGGTTCCAAGTGAGTTTTTATACGGTCTGTCATCTCAAACTGTAAAAGATTCAACAATTCAACATGTAAATAGTAGATAAGAATATTTGAAGGAGAAGAAAAATGATCTCTACTCACCATAGACAGAAACTCTGAATGCTTTTGATGAGAATCTTCCTCCTGTAAACATCAGTAGTTTATAATCTCCATCATGTTCAGTTGTGGTGTTTGTGATGGTCAGAGATCCAGTTTGATTGTCCAGCTTCAGTCTGTCTCTGAATCTCCCATCAAGAACATCATCATATACAGTGATTCTGTCGGACCGTTTAATGATTTCAGCTATTAAAGTGTTTTTAAGCTCATCTCCAAACCTCCACTGAATCGGATAATCATCTATTTCAGTAAGATCAGAGTTTAGAGAGACTGAATCTCCCTCCTTCACTGACACTGACTTCACTTCATCTGTCAAACACACAGAGAACAAACAGAAACAGGGTTTGCAAAGATTAATACTGTTAAATAACGTTACAATGGTTTACTAAATTTGAATAGTTTAAAATTTACAGTAAAAATAAAAATATAAAAAAACAAAAACAAAATGCTTTGAGTTGATTTCATGTTTCTTTCTTGTGAATAGTTTATGTGTGTGTGTGTGTGTGTGTGTGTGTGTGTGTGTGTGTGTGTGTGTGTGTGTGTGTGTGTGTGGTTCCATGACATGACAAGCCGTTTGCTACCATATAAGAAACTACTTTAGTTTAATTGTTTGTTTTATTTACTTCAAGTTTTTTGTAACATTCTCAATAACAATAAATGGTCATTGGACCGACTGGATCAACTTCTACTCCTCATCTTTACAACTGGGTCAAACTATATCCAACTCAGCACACAGTAGCAAATAGAGAACAAAGATCCGACTGGAAAAAGCTACTGCAAATACTGTTAAATCACTTTATAGTGGTTTAATAATCGAATAGTTAAAATTGACATTAAAAATAAACAATATAAAATAAAATAAACAAAATCGTGTATGAATTCATTTAAATGTTTTTATTTAAAAACAGGTGTAAACATTTTTGAACTCACCAATGACAGCGAGAATAAAAAACTTGTTCTCAAGGTTGATCTGTACATCATAACTTCCAGTATGTTCAGTTGTGGTGTTTGTGATGGTCAGAGATCCAGTTTGATTGTCCAGCTTCAGTCTGTCTCTGAATCTCCCATCAAGAACATCATCATATACAGCGATTCTGTCGGCCCGTTTATTGATTTCAGCTATTACAGTGTTTTCATCTCCAAACCACCACTGAATCACATCATCATCCTTCATTTCAGTAAGATCAGAGTTTATAGTGACTGAATCTCCCTCCCTCACTGACTCCTGGACTGAATCACCACACACACACACACACACACACACACACACACACACACAGGGTTCATCTCAGATTTAGATGGTCACTTGATGATTTATGAAAGTAAATAGTTTGAAATTTAAATTTGAAATGAATTTCATCATTAAAGGCAGGGTAGGTAGGATTTTTCTAAAAAAAAACACATTCCAAATTTGTTTAAACTGTCTTTATATACCAATACATAATTAAAATGTAAGTACTCTGAAAAAGAGAATATAAAAATCGAGTGACTGTAGACCTTTTAATCTGCAATAAACACAGCTCATTATTTCCATTCACTCCACCCCCTCCCTTCTGAGCTCCTTCCAAAGCCACGCCCCCAAAACACATGAACGTGCGACGCCAAACGCTCAGGCTCAGCTGGAAGACGCATTTATTACCTGAGACGAGTGGAGAGGAAGGAGCGCAGTACATACAGTGACATCATGTCAGAATCACATGTAATAAAATACCTAACTTTATCACTATGAATATAAATAAATAAGATTTCTTTTAGTACTCACTATCAAGCAAGCATATCAAAACTGGTAAAGTTTGATTTGGTAACGAGCTATATTTATAGGTAACGAGCTATATTTATAAGGCAAAACTAAAAACAGGTTGCATTGATACACGTTTTTCCATTACCATCAGTTAAACTGTGATGAAGGTGAATTTCGCGTAAGATTCATAACATATACGGTGTTTTGCATGTAAGAGTTTCCATGACGAAAGCATTGTTGACTCTGATGAGGACTAACGTTACAGTCCGGTGACAAGTACCGCATCGTCGGTTCGAGGACAGGTCCGGGGTTGAGGGCGAAGCAGAGGAGGTCGTTCAAGAGTGCGGACAGGGTCCGAGGAAGTAGTTTTTGCCTTGTTTGCCTTCGCTGACTGCATATGCAGGTGCTTTGAGCTGAATATTTCCGGGAACGGTGACATGTGATGAGTGCACACAGGGCAACGCACGCAGTGGGGCGCGGGCACGAGACATGAAGGCATCTGATTGGTTCTTTACACTCGGACCGAGTGGCAGTGATTGGTCAGAGTTTTTACTGTCCTGCAGCTGCTACAGAGGTCTGACTGTTTTCATTCCTTTTTCTGAACACATAATGTATTGACTACTCTCAGGATGGAAGACCATTTCACCCAGTATAAAAAAAGTGTTTCTGAACAGGATTACCTACCCTAGCTTTAAACACCAAAAGCAAAATGGAGTTTGAATTATTAATTGTATCTTTGTGCTGATTAAAATATAAAACAGGTGAAACAAATATTAAACTCACCAAAGACATCGAGCCTGAAATATCTCTTGATCTCACTGTTGATCTGTAGTTCATAAAATCCAGCATGTTCAGTTGTGGTGTTTGTGATGGTCAGAGATCCAGTTTGTTTGTCCAGCTTCAGTCTGTCTCTGAATCTCCCATCAAGAACATCATCATATACAGTGATTCTGTCGGCCGTTACATTGATTTCTGCTATTAAAGTGTTTTCAAACCTCCACTGAATCACATCATCATCCTTCATTTCAGTAAGATCAGAGTTTACAGAGAATGAATCTCCCTCAATCACAAACTTCACTTCATGATCACCAAACACTCCTGAAGAACAGATTTTTTTCACAGATTAAAGCTTTAAAATCACTTGATGTTGGTTTGATGAAGCTTTACTAAAATACTTTTAATCATGTAAATGTGAAGTGATTAATATTCTGATGAAGTTCAAACACAAAAGATGAGGAATGAAAAAGAGAAATAGTTAAACAGTTTTATACAATCAATAACTGCATTAAAAATATCAACTTTAATCTCAAATAAGAGTGTTATCTCTCAGTAAAATCACACATTATTTGTTTCTATATGAGAATAACAGTGAATGTTAATCCTTTCTGACTAATTTAACCAGTAATTTATCACATCAGAACAGAAACAACTGAAACCAGAAAAACACATTTAAAACTCACCATCCAGACGCCAGAAACACAAACAGAGCAAAACTAATTTGAGGAACATTTTCTTCATCGGTTCACTGAAAAGCCCACGATAGTAACTCTTAATGTCTGAAACACTCAGATTGCTCTGAAAGACTGAACTGAGATATTTATCTGGTTGTGTAACCTCTCACACAGTTTACACTCGCACATCCATCCTCTTTTACATCACGAAAATCAACAAGCTTTTGCTGATCTTACAATTTCAAATGAATTCTGGCTCTGAATGAAAACTCCAGGAACAGGCAAAGTTCAGGTGATCAGCAAACAGCTTCTCTGAAGCAAGGCAAAACACACAAGCAGTGAACAAAGTTTAAGTCCAAACCAGTGTAAATCAAGCAGAAATAAACAGGCTTGATAATGTATCTCCATCCATACTAGCGTTTTCAAGTGTTTTCTAAAGGTCTGAAAATGCTTAAATCATCTTTGCATGTCTAAATCATAATACGAGCTCACTGAGACTATCTGGTACCAAGGTCACTCTCAAAATCATTATTCCATGTTTGGTTCAATACATCAACATACATACATTTACTTTAATGTAACATTGTCTATCACAGCATTTCTTGTCCAACTTCACAATCTGTATGGTGTTCTGTATTTTCCTGATGACAGGCAGACGAGCTGGAAAACATGAGAATAAAGATAAATGAGGTTGAATGAAGATATTCAAGCAGACGAGGAATAAACATCAAGAGCAACCGAGTTTATCAAATGTAGAGCATTTAAAACAATGACATTATTTTCCTGACACCAGGTCATCAGTCCTGCCACCTCTCTTCTGTATGATGTGTCCTCTCCACCAGTGATCAGTGTGATGACTGTAGTGTCATCCGCAAACGTTATAATCCTGGTATTGGTCTGAGAGGCCACACAATCTTAGGTGAAGAAGGTAAACAGCAGCGGGCTCAGGACCGAGCCTTGGGGGATCCCTGTGCTCACAGTTCGGATGCCTGATGTCCGGTCTCATACTCTGACTGACTGAGGTCTGTGCGTCAGGAAGATCAGCACCCAGTTACAGAGGAAAGGTGTCAGTCCGATGGTGAGGAGCTTTTCAGAGCCTCTGTGGTTTGACTGTGTTGAATGCCGAGCTGTAATCAACAAATTACATTCTCACGTGTGTCCTTATCCTCCAAATGTGGTTTGCACACCAGACAAAACTAATATCCTTTGACAAGATCTGACGTTTAGGGCTGGATTTTATTATTCTTATTTTTTATCTGCAGAAACTGCGTGATGCCATGATGTCAATACGGACCAAAATCTTGGAGGAATGTTTCCAGCACATTGTTGAATCTGTGCCATGAAGAATTAAGGCAGTTCTGAAGGCAAAAGAGGGTCAAACCTGCTATTAGCAAGGTTTACATAATAAAGTGGCCAGTGAGTGAATTCATAGTTAAAGCTAAACTGTAATACTTACAGTTAAAGCTATTATTTTTCAAGAGTCTTATTTTGGACACTAGATGGCGCTCTAGTTATTAGTGGGATGTTGTTTTATTTAAAGAAATTGGTCATGGTCTGTTAAACAACTGCAAATGAGAAAAATAAAAGTATTCAATTTGTTGAAAATGTATTTTTTTATTGAATTTTTATATAATTGAATGTTCATACTATTTTTTTCTGAATATGAGCATATTTCTTACATTTAATTGTATTGTAGAAACGTTAATTTGTTAGCAGTGTTGTTAGTTACTTACCGCCCAAAAAAACATTTTCTGCTGCACTACAGTCATTATCACTATAAAATATCACAACCCCCCCATGATCTACACAGAACAAGGGGGAAACCAGCGCCACTTTAATTTACAGCCCACAGGACTTACACCTACCCTGTAACTACACAGAACCAGGGGGAAACAAGCACCACTTTAATTTACAGCCCGCAGGAGTTACACTTACCCTGTAACTACACAGAACCAGGGGGAAACAAGCGCCACTTTAATTTACAGTCCGCAGGAGTTACACCTACCCTGTAACTACACAGAACAAGGGGGTAACAAGCGCCACTTTAATTTACAGCCCGTAGGAGTTACACCTACCCTGTAACTACACAGAACAAGGGGGTAACAAGCACCACTTTAATTTACAGCCCACAGGAGTTACACCTACCCTGTAACTACACAGAACCAGGGGGAAACAAGCGCCACTTTAACCCCCTGAGGTCGGCTGTCGCGCCGGTGCGATAGGCTCGTTTTTTTCCGTATGAGTGCAAAAAAAAAATAAAAAAAAAATATGTGTTATACATCAATCGATCCTGTTTAGTGTGTATTTTTTTGTGTATGCTCATAATAAAAACAAAGTGTTGTGCTTTTTGCCAAATAAAGAAAAATAAACATGATGCGAGTTCTGCCTACTCTCCGTCAGTGAAGTCAATTCTGAAACGCGTCCGAAAATGAACTGTAACTCAGCGAATACTCAGTCAAACAGGCATACAGTCACACAGGCATGAAGCTTGAATTCTCTTCTTTTAAATGAAGTAATTTTTATAAAAAACAAATATTCACAGTTTATGTAATATGCATGCAAAGAGAGAGATGTCAGTCGTTCTCATCTCAGCTCATAAAGTTTTAATGTGCTCCGCCCACGGAGAGTGCGCGCTATTCAAACGCAAATGTGAGGCGATCCAAACAAACCTGTGAAACGCCCACATCAGCTGGATAACACACACCGCGAGTTCACTTTCAGACTTATGTACTTTACGATGCTGTGAGGAATACTACTATCTTGATAATAATCCTGCAAAAATTTACCTCAGAAGTTCTGGAAGTATCATTTCGAGGAGCAAACGGATCCCGCTGAGGAATTAGGTCAGTTCTGTTTGCTTTGTTCTAATCTGATTGAATGAACGCACAGATGCGTGCTGTTGTGGAGCTACTACAGCTGGCAAAAATACTGTTTAAATATTGCGTTTCTGTGTATGAATGAATGAACGAACGAACGCACAGATTCGTGATGTTGTGGAGCTACTACAGCTGGCAAAAATACTGTTTAAATAATATGAATCGCGTTTGAATGAATGAACGCACAGATGCGTGCTGTTGTGGAGCTACTACAGCTGGCAAAAATACTGTTTAAATATGAATTGCGTTTCTGTGTATGAATGAATGAACGAACGAACGCACAGATGCGCGCTGTTGTGGAGCTACTACAGCTGGCAAAAATACTGTTTTAATATGAATCGCGAATACAAAGAAAGATTACACTGGAAATATTGTTACAATTTTAAATGTTGTTGTAATTGTATAACCTTTATTGTATAAAAAAAATTATATATATATATATATATATATATATAAGGATAGATGTAAACAAAATCTTAAAAGGTCATTATAAGCCTTCTCTTTAAATAATTTTATTATGCTTTATTAGTGACACATTTGGGAAGAGAATATATTCCAAATCTGAAAATCCAGTATGAGAACAATTAACTGCACAATTACTAGAAATGTTTACCTTGGATATTGTACAATTTGCAAGCAAAATTTGTGGAAAAAAACAACAAACCAGTTATATATTGTCCTTGCATTCTTGTGGCTCAGTCACACACCTGAATGAAAGGCTCATTACGTATGCAGCCTCATTATGCGGGCCCCATTGACTCCACAGGTGTGAATCACGCCCACCCGCATATGGCCTTTCCAAACAAAAAGTGTTTTACAAGATTTAAATCAATGTATTGTGTTATGTGAATGATTAGGCAGGATGATTTTCACATAATTTTGAAGAAAAAATTCTAGGCAACGTCATCCATTAGTCAAAAGTCTTATTTACATATATTTAGAATGTGTTTTATGGCCTTATTTCAGAAACTTTAGTTTTTTGTTTTTGAAAAAACCATGCATAAACATTATTCTATCAAAAATACAAACATGTACATGCAAGTTGTTCACATATTATGGTAGCCCTGTTTGTGCTAAATAGAGTGAATTTACACCTTTGCCATTAATATGTTTATAAGCAACTGAAAAAAGCACAAATGTCAGGGCATGTCAGAACATCTCAAGGACCCCAAAAACCCCTCAGACCCCAGAGGGTTAATTTTACAGCCCGCTTTACAGTCCACAGGAGTTACACTTACCCTGCAACTACACAGAACCAGGGGGAAACAAGCGTCACTTTAATTTACAGCCCGCAGGAGGTACACCTACCTGTAACTACACAGAACAAGGGGGTAACAAGCGCCACTTTAATTTACAGTCCACAGGAGGTACACCTACCTGTAACTACACAGAACAAGGGGGTAACAAGCGCCACTTTAATTTACAGTCCACAGGAGTTACACCTACCCTGTAACTACACAGAACCAGGGGGAAACAAGCGTCACTTTAATTTACAGCCAGCAGGAGTTACACCTACCCTGTAACTACACAGAACAAGGGGGTAACAAGCGCCACTTTAATTTACAGCCTGCAGGAGTTACACCTACCCTGTAACTACACAGAACCAGGGGGAAACAAGCGCCACTTTAATTTACAGCCCGCAGGAGTTACACTTACCCTGTAACTACACAGAACAAGGGGGAAACAAGCGCCACTTTAATTTACAGCCCGCAGGGGTTACACTTACCCTGTAACTACACAGAACCAGGGGGAAACAAGCGCCACTTTAATTTACAGCCCGCAGGAGTTACACCTACCCTGTAACTACACAGAACCAGGGGGAAACAAGCGCCACTTTAATTTACAGCCCGCAGGAGTTACACCTACCCTGTAACTACACAGAACCAGGGGGAAACAAGCGCCACTTTAATTTACAGCCCGCAGGAGTTACACCTACCCTGTAACTACACAGAACAAGGGGGTAACAAGCGCCACTTTAATTTACAGCCCGCAGGAGTTACACCTACCCTGTAACTACACAGAACCAGGGGGAAACAAGCGCCACTTTAATTTAAAGCCCGCAGGAGTTACACCTACCCTGTAACTACACAGAACAAGGGGGTAACAAGCGCCACTTTAATTTACAGCCCGCAGGGGTTACACTTACCCTGTAACTACACAGAACAAGGGGGTAACAAGCGCCACTTTAATTTACAGTCCACAGGGGTTACACTTACCCTGTAACTACACAGAACAAGGGGGTAACAAGCGCCACTTTAATTTACAGTCCTCAGGGGTTACACTTACCCTGTAACTATACAGAACAAGGGGGTATCAAGCGCCACTTTAATTTACAGTCCTCAGGGGTTACACTTACCCTGTAAATACACAGAACCAGGGGGAAACAAGCGCCACTTTAATTTACAGCCCGCAGGAGTTACACCTACCCTGTAACTACACAGAACAAGGGGGTAACAAGCGCCACTTTAATTTACAGCCCGCAGGAGTTACACCTACCCTGTAACTACACAGAACAAGGGGGTAACAAGCGCCACTTTAATTTACAGCCCGCAGGAGTTACACCTACCCTGTAACTACACAGAACAAGGGGGTAACAAGCGCCACTTTAATTTACAGTCCACAGGAGTTACACCTACCCTGTAACTACACAGAACCAGGGGGTAACAAGCGCCACTTTAATTTACAGCCCGCAGGAGCTACACCTACCCTGTAACTACACAGAACCAGGGGGAAACAAGCGCCACTTTAATTTACAGCCTGCAGAAGTTACACCCTGTAACTACACAGAACAAGGGGGTAACAAGCGCCACTTTAATTTACAGCCCGCAGGGGTTACACTTACCCTGTAACTATACAGAACAAGGGGGTATCAAGCGCCACTTTAATTTACAGTCCACAGGGGTTACACTTACCCTGTAACTATACAGAACAAGGGGGTATCAAGCGCCACTTTAATTTACAGTCCACAGGGGTTACACTTACCCTGTAACTATACAGAACAAGGGGGTAACAAGCGCCACTTTAATTTACAGTCCACAGGGGTTACACTTACCCTGTAACTATACAGAACAAGGGGGTATCAAGCGCCACTTTAATTTACAGTCCACAGGGGTTACACTTACTCTGTAACTATACAGAACAAGGGGGTATCAAGCGCCACTTTAATTAACAGCCCACAGGAGTTGCACTTACCCTTTAAATACACAGTTGAAACGGGTAACAAACACTACTTGTCACAACACACACACGAGAAAGACAGATCCAAGTGCAGTAGTCTTTATTGGGTAATCCACAATCGTATCCAGTCCAGGCAAGGGTCAAACCATGAAATCAATCCAAGAAACAAAACAAAAAAAGGAAACAAGGAACAAACAGACCTCAGGAAGTGCGTTTGACATAATACAAGGACTCCATGACACATACTAAACCAGACAGGGTTATATACACACAGAACTAACAATGAAACAGGGAACAGCTGGGAACAATGATGACGAGAAACAGTCAAGTCAAGTCAAGTCAAGTTTATTTATATAGCGCTTTTCACAACACAGGCTGTATCAAAGCAGCTTCACAGCAATAAATTAGAACAATACATCAATGTTTGTTTCTAGTGGAACGTCTACGTTTGGTAATGCTGATCAATAGTATCGTTGATTGATTAATTAAATTAAATATCCCCAACTGAGCAAGCCAAAGGCAACAGTGGCAAGGAACCGAAAAACTCCATCAGGTGACCTAATGGAGAAAAAAAAACCTTGGGAGAACCCGGGCTCAGTCGGGGGCCAGTTCTCCTCTGGCTTTATATGCTAGAGGTCAGATTTAACTGTAAGATTAAAAGTATTGTATGACAGCTGGGTGCAATAAACAGTGATTGGTACAGACAAGGATTGTGGGGAATGCAGTTCATGAATGTGGATGACACCGTGGGGAAGAGGACCTCTAGTGGACACCAGGAATACACAAACCAGACACTGTGACGCTACTTACTATGTAACAATATGAAACAACACTATTTGCACAGTAATTACAGAGAAAGGTACTCTTATTAAGGAAACATAAAAAAAAATAAAAAAATAAAAACGTTTTAATCACACACTATATTTGCCCTGACATTTAAGTGTCATTGCATTACAATGTGATAAGTTAAGTACTACATGGTACGTTCTAAATTAAAATCATAGCAGAAACTAATTTTTGTTTGGCTTAACGTTAAGTAGTTTAGTAAGAAAAGCCAATAAATTAATTTTTTATCATACTGTGCTTACATACAGCCATATATATATATATTTGTTTAATTTACAACCCACAGATGTCAAAATTACCCTGTAACTACATTGCACAAGAACATATTTTGCTAGAAATGTGATAAAAACTTTTATATACAACAGACGTACAATTTTTGCCTGGAATATATTAACAGAATAGGTACCTGTTAGTTTTAAAATAATTACATTATAAATAATTTGCTTGTATATCTGGTTGTACCCCTTTATTACCCAAAACGTAACATATTGTTCCCTTATACCAACACGGAGGTACACTATAATTACATAAACGTACACCGTAATTTCGGTTTACTACGAAGTTCTTTGTAGGTTGTATATCTGCTTGTTACCCCTTTATTACCCAAAACTTAACATATTGTTCCCTTATACCTACACGGAAGTACACTATAATTACAGAAACGTACACCGTAATTTCGGTTTACTTACGCAGTTGTTTGCGGGTCGTAATATAAAGTGTTACCATCATTTTCACTTGGCGATCGGCGCATACACCACATGATCCTCCTCCTTATCATCCTGTCAAAAACACAATATATAATAATAATAAATGCATACAGTACATGTCCTTGAAATCATTTTAAAAAATGCAGATATAAAGCCAGCCTCAAATGTGTCACAAAACGTTGTTTCCTTCCATTTGTTTTTTAATGCTTGCAAAATAATACTGGCTTAAAAAAATTCCAATTCAAATGACAGATAGAATTGTGTTGGACTGTGATGTCATCAACTGACACAGGAAATACTTCATCAGTGGCTCATTTCATACACTGAAAATATTAAAGGGGTCATGAAATGAGTAATCTAAAGTCCCTTGATCTTTTAACATATGTGACCCTGGACCACAAAACCAGTCAAATGGGGTCATTTTTTTAATTGCACAAATGAAAACTGAATACATGACCTTTCCATTGATGTGTGGTTTGTTAGGACACTATTTGGCCGAAATACAACTATTTGAAAATCTGGAATCTGAGGGTGCGAATAAATCGAACATTGAGGAAATCGCCTTTAAAGTTGTGCATTAATGCTCGAGATCGTGCTGCATTCCCTAATAAAAATAATAGTTTTATATTTACGGTAGGAAATTTACAAAATATCTTCATGGAACATGATCTTTACTTAATAACCTAATAATTTTTGGCATAAAAGAAAAAACGATAATTTTGACCCATACAATGTATTGTTGGCTATTGCCACAAATATACCCGTGCGACCTGTGACTGGTTTTGAAATCCAGGGTCACATATAAGATGTCATTATACTATAAAAACATCCTGTAAGTTTCAGAACTCAAAATGTTCTTGTTAGTCTAAAAACAGCTTACATTAAAACAAATCCATCTGAACGACTGATTGTGGAATATGCTACTTTATTATGTAGTACGGGTAGCTAAACACCACCTCTGGAGAAGAAGATCAACGCCTGCTTCTTGCTTATTTAGCAATAAGCCCCGCCAACTGATTCCTGCATGCCAGAGTAGGTAAATAATGAGAGACGCAAACGTAGGGCAATGCAGAAACCTAACGGTAAAGATGCCTCTTCTGATATTGTAACCAAGGTTACCAATCCATCCATATAAAACCTATGAGGAAAAAAAAGAGACAAAAGTAATATTTACTTATAAATATTTTATTATTTTAGTGTTTAACCTGTTAAGCTGGAACCCCACTTTTGAAAAATCCCAAGAAATGACATACCCAAACTGAAACAGATACAGTTCATGAACCCTTTGTACTAAAAGCACAAGTATGATCTCATTTGAAAGCTGACACCTGGCAGTTTATTGTAAATGTAGAATTAATTATTGTCATAATGACAAAAATTGTTATAAATAGCTTCAAAGTTTTGTAAAGTTATTAGAAATTATTTTTTATGAAATATCCTCATGAAAATAAAATTGAAGTTGGCACTGGAGCAATCTAGAAATGCACTACAGCTAATGCCACATGTCTAAACATTTTATGTTTAAAATCTTAAGATAATAAGTCCAAAACTCTGTATTTAGTGAAATGTTTTTCAAGACCATGTCATGTGACTTTATTTTGATTTGATGCTAAAATGCTGTTTATTGCCATCTTCTAACCATCTATCCAGTATATTGTCTTTATTGTTTTGTGGTGCAAACGATCCCCATTCAGTCTCAGTCTCCCCCTGCACACATTCACACCTCTCCAGCCTGGCTATGGCTGTAAATATGCATTTCTTTTGTCTGCATTATAGTTACTAACGATTGGCTATTCACAGGCTATTCATATGGTTTCAGTCACTAATTTCTTTTCTCAAAGTTTACCCTTACATTTTAAACTGTATCAAATGCATTTCTTGAATAAAGAAACATTTCAGTAAGCATTCAAAAAATAATAAAAATATAACTTCTAGGTGGCAGGTGCACCTAGGGCTAGCAAGCATGTTAGCTTAGCACACCATCAATACACGACAATTTATGAGATTAAAACCATGTTTGTGCTTATAAACTTATGTGAGTTATTCTGTTTTTATCATGATTTGCATGATGTAGGCCTAAGCGCGGTTGATTCAGAACCGTGGACAGAGATGTTTGCCCTAACACTAATACTGACTGATGCTTGCGTTTTGAAGTAAACGGTTTACTAAGTAAACAATAGGTTTACAGTAAACCTATTGTTTTAAATGCCCGAACATGCACCAAAAGCGTTAAAGTCAGTCAGGGAGGATCGGAAAATAGGGCTCCCCCGAAAGCCACTTTGTAATTCGAACCCTGTACTACGGTGGCCGAGAGAGCTCAACGCGCTGCAAATGAAGAAAACACATGCAAACAGAAAAAAACGTATGCAAACAGAAAAAAACGTATGCAAACAGAAAAAAACACATGCAAATAGAAAAAAACACCAGCGAATAAGAAAACATCTTCATCAGTTTTACAACTCACGTGCGTCCCAATACTCACAACACAACCAAATACGGAAACGCGCTGCAATTACAGAAACGCGCTGCAAAAGTTCACAACACAACCAAACAGAAACGCGCTGCAAATAGAACAGAACACAACGGAAATGTTTCCGGGGAACCCAATAAGTGACGGACGGACGGCTAGGACGTGCTTACAGCTGTCTACTTTTATTATTATTTATTTATTTTATATTTTTTTGCAAAACATACAAAGATGACACGTTTATGACATACAACTTTGTATACAATATACAAAATGTATTTGCGATATGTTCAATGTCATAAGAATACTAAAAAGAACAATGAGCTGAAGACTAAAATAAATAAATAAATAAAAAAGATAGAGAAAAAGAACGAGGAAAAGACATTAATCTATACATCAGTTACATTGAACACATTTTGTCATGTTATGTTAAAATAAGTTTCGTAAGAAATGTTAGAATGTAGCTATAGGTCCAAATATGAGACGGCAAGTTTTAAAGTTGAGACACTCACACAAAGATATAACACATATTTTAAAAACTTTGTTGTATAAAATGTATATTTATTTGCAACAGTTATGTTAACAGCATTAATACTATATTTCTGGTAAGAACAGCTATTCAGCTGATGGACACGCGCTGCGTTGTCATGGGAACATCCCAGGTGAAAATAATGAGGAAATTACGTTGTCTTTCGTTGCTCCCTTCATCAACATAATGGCACACAAGTGCCCCGCTCCCTCCAAAGTGCCCAATTCAAGGGCTCTGCCGTCTGCCCTTTTAAGAGAGTAGGGCATAGGTAAAGCCAGAGCCCGCGTCTCTCTGGTAAAGCTCGCGAGCCGTCCGTCCGTCACTTATTGGGTTCCCCGGAAACATTTCCGTTGTGTTCTGTTCTATTTGCAGCGCGTTTCTGTTTGGTTGTGTTGTGAACTTTTGCAGCGCGTTTCTGTAATTGCAGCGCGTTTCCGTATTTGGTTGTGTTGTGAGTATTGGGACGCACGTGAGTTGTAAAACTGATGAAGATGTTTTCTTATTCGCTGGTGTTTATTTCTATTTGCATGTGTTTTTTTCTATTTGCATGTGTTTTTTTCTGTTTGCATACGTTTTTTTCTGTTTGCATACGTTTTTTTCTGTTTGCATGTGTTTTCTTCATTTGCAGCGCGTTGAGCTCTCTCGGCCACCGTACTGTTCAAATAATATGCTCAATTAAAACAAGCACACCAGGATGTTGAATATCTGTGCCAGGAAGGAACCGGAAATACTGCTGTAATCATATCAAATGTTTATATAGAATAGAATAGAATAGAATAGAATAGAATAGAATAGAATAGCATAGAATAGAATAGAATAGAATAGAATAGAATAGAATAGAATAGAATAGAATAGAATAGAATAGAATAGAATAGAATGTTAGAGAAGATATGAGAGATGAACATCAAACAATTTAAACAACCTTCAATCTCAAACTGACGTCATTCAGCTCTTCTGGATCTGATCTCATAAACCACAATAGTGACAGTAGCCACGCCCACCAGAGCAGAGAGGACCAATCGGATCACAGCTTCAGTAGGACCACACCAGTGGACAGAGTCTGAGGAATAAACACATCAAACTGAGATCAGATCAGTCAATAAACGGTTTGTAAAGTCATTCTGTGAGTTTTATTGTGATTTTAGATCTATATTATTAAAAGTATCGGAATAAGTAATGAAAATAAATAATCTCAGATTTTCTCATTTCAAGATATCAAATACTTTTATTCATTTAAATGTCAAATTACAACAAATTGTTGTTGATAAACAATTTTTATATGGACCAATAACTAAGCAACAACTTCACATAAGAGTAATGTCACACTCAAACTAATGCTGTTGGGTATTTGAGCTTCATATTTATTTTATTTTATATTATTTTATTTAATAAATCACTAATAACTGAGTTTAGAGCTGAACTCAAACTTGATCTTTCAGAAAAATCACAGTTTAATAATTTCTATATGAGACTAACTGTGAATGTTAATCTCTGACTAATTTCAGCAGTTATAAAATGATTGTGGGAAACGGGAAGACTCCTCTAGTGGTCATCAAGAGCACTTCATTATTTAATGTGACATTTTTATTTTTGAAAATAATTTATAGGAAAAATTACTCATGACTCATTGATTACTCTGTGAAGAAACAAACAAATATACAGAGTTTCTTAAACATTAATTTCTTAAATCTAACCATGACAGAAAATGGTCTTTTTTTCTTTTCTTTTTTGATAAAGTGTACAGAGTAAACAAATTACAATTTAATAGTAAATGAAAAAAATATATTTCTGAAAAATAATAATGATCTTAACAATAATGTACATTTACCAATGATGGTTTAAATAATGTAAAGCTGTATATGTTGCTCTCTGCTGAAAATTAATATATATATAAAGTTAGTATTCCTCCAGTATTCGACATAATAAATGTAATAAATCATGCATGGGCTGTGTCCGAAATCGCCACTAGACCCTGAAATAGGCCATAATCTGAGGGAACAGCCATTTGTTGTCCGACACCATTGTGGACGTTATTGAGTGCACTCATTCAGTCCCACAATGCACTGCAATAACGAGTGTACGGCTGTGTCCGAAAGCTGATAAATGCTGCCGGACTCAATCCAAGGTCGGAAGACATCAAGGCTCGTCCGAATGCAATGTTAGCTCACTTGATGTATCCTTCTCTGCCTTTAATATCCCACAATCCTGTGCTTTCCATTCTGTGACAGTTGAGCTAGAAAAATAAAGATGGCGTCTGATAGTTGCGGCCGGTCGTCAGGTTGTGTGTAAATGTACATTTTTGATCAACGATTTCCTCTTATGATGTCATTTCTAGAGAAATTACTATTGTAGTCATTAAATATTCTCTCAGTTTCACTAAAGCTCGTTCTATTCTGCTGTAGATCATTAAACTGTTACGCTGCCTCAGAAGAGTGTCTGAAATCAGTTTTGAGACGTATCTTCACACAAACGCTGCCAGCCGGCCCTCATCTACACACAGATCTTCAACAGATCACTAGAGCTGTACGAAGTTTCTTCCTGCTTCAAACGCTCCATCATCATCCCCGTCCCAAAGAAACCCAAAATCACTGGACTGAATGATTACTGACCTGTTGCCTTAACATCTGTGGTCATGAAGTCATTTGAAAGACTGGTGCTGGCCCACCTGGAGGAGCTCACTGGACCCTTGCTGGACAGTTTGCTTATCGAGCAATCAGGTCTGTGGATGATGCAGTCAACTTGGGACTGCATTATATCCTACAACATCTGGACAAACCAGGGACTTATGTGAGGATCCTGTATGTGGACTTCAGCTCGGCCTTCAACACCATCATACCAAACATCCTCCTGTCCAAATGAACCCAGCTCCCTGTGCCCGCCTCCATCTGTCAGTGGATCACCAGCTTCCTGACCGACAGGCAAAATCCTCATCCAGCTCCTGCATAATCAGCACTGGCGCCCCCCAGGAGTGATGTGGACTGTTCACAGCGCCATCTAGTGGCTTTCTTGAGTAACAGACACAATCACTGGATCTCATTACAGAGACTGAGTAAATAACTCCTGATAACATGTGAGTTCAGGGTGAGCCACTAGATGGAGGAGTTGCTCCTCAGACGAGACCACAGAGACCAATCACACTAGAGATTTAAACACTTTATCGTTCCCTGTTGGAGGAAATATTTTGGAGAGAACTCAGTAATTACTTACAAAGAAAAGCTGTGATTCCTGTTAACTTTGAAGAAGTTGATGTTATACTAAAATGTTTTTCATTTGATGGTGCTAAAAATCTTTTGTTTATATTTGATTTAATTATTATGATTGCTTGTTACTATATACATAAAGTCAAATGGAATTAAAAAATGCCAAATCGTGAGATTCTTGACGTAATAATAAACAACAACAAAAAATATGTGATGCTGCATGTGATCTGTAACACAAACTTAACACAGTATTGTATATTTTTCTTGCAGTAAATCTGCAACTAGAACATGTAACAGAGTTAGTTTTATGAGTTAATACAATATAAAAACTTTTTAAAATAATATTTTAGCCGTATATGCTGTTTATACCGGAATATATTGAAAGAAAAACAAACTAATTGGTAATATTAAAAATAAATAAATAAATAATGTTTTTATAGGCTAAAGCACCTGTGAAAAAAGTATAAATAAAGCTGTATATGGTACACTGCTGAAATATTTAAAATATACATAAACTTTTTATTCCTCTGAATAATTCGTGAGAGACTCTTGAGCCTCAGAGTGAGAAACTTTATTGATAAAGCAAGAAAATACATATGACAAATATACAGGTGTAGTAAAGAGAGATCTGTGTCTCTTTATTATTATTATTATTTTTTGTATCTGAGAGAAATATAAACAATAAAGGCTAATAAGATTTAAAATTTAATAAGATTTTAAACCATCAAGTTAAGATATTAAGTTAAGTTATTTTCTGAGAGAAGTTATAAAAAAGAACAAAAACACACTTGAAGAACCCTTAAAGGTCCCGTTCTTCGTGATCCCATGTTTCAAACTTTACTAACGTTGCTGTTAGAGCATAAATAATATCTGTAAAATGCTAAAGCTCAAAGTTCAATGCCAAGCGAGATATTTTATTTAACAGAAGGCGACTACAGTGAACGGCCCGTTTGGACTACATCCCTCCTTCTTTAATGACGTCATTAAAACCGTTTCTTGACTAACCTCCGCCCACAGGAATGCTCCCTCAACTCTACTGGCTACTTGCACACTTCTTATAACTTACTGTTTACTCAGCTCTTACGGTGATTTTCTGAAGTAAAACTGACGCTTCATCTTTTGTGTGATGTACAATAAACTTTATTAAACTCATCAGTATATGTTTGATCATCATTCAGACAGCAGACTTGTAGGCTATTAATAAATAATGGATACATACAAGCAGATGACAAATACGTTATAATAACCGTAATTAAACTACTAAACTATACCTGTTTCATCTCTATACAGCACTCTGACTCTGTAGGCATTATTGTCCGACTCGAACTGAACGCCGTTACTGAGAGTTTCTTTTTTTTTTTTTTGGCCCACCACCACCCCCCCCCCCTTCGGAGGACAACTTTATTGTTTAATAAAGCAAATTATATACACAATATATTACAATACTGACGACAGATTTATATACAGTGCGTAACCATTCAACCAGTTTAGTGAGACCCTGGGTACATGAGGGGAGGGGGGATTATAACACCACGAACAGAACAGAGTGTAACACGTAACATATAAGACATGACAAGGTGATAGACAGACAACAGAGGGACAAGACAGTTGACAAACACAACAACGTATTATTATTGATAAAGTTGAATGATCTTAAGCAAATTTTATTTGTTAATCTAAGATTTATATTAGTTGGTCATGGCTAGGGTGTTTGAGGGGAAAAAGGGTTTGGAAACATGCTATGCATAAGTGTATGCCTATGTGTATGTATGAAGTGATGGCTGCAAGAACAAAACCTGGTAATGTACACGGCTTGTAGTTATGTTTGTGTGGTATTAAGAAATGTCAAAAATGGGGACCAGGTGTCTTCAAAGGCTGATGTTTGCTTCCTTCTGTGTGCATTGTGTTTTTCCATTGAAATGTATTTTGAGATTAAATTTGTCCAGTGTTTGATGTGGCAAGATTTTTTTGATTTCCAGTTTTGGAGAACTACTTTCTTAGCGACAGCTAGAGAGATGAGCAACGGATTCCTGTATTTTTGTGGGATATGGAAAAAAAAATTACTGAGAGTTTCTGATATTATCATCATTCCGTGAGATGAAATTGTCCTGAGAGACTGTGCGCGAGCTCATGAAGCTCCGCCCCCTGTGCCGTCCAGCAGCAGCTTATTTGCATTTAAAGGGCACACACTAAAACAGCGCATTTTTCTGAGCCCCCAAAAAAATTTAAACATGCTGTAAAAAAATGATCTGTTGGTTATTTTGAGCTGAAACTTCACATACACACTCTGGGGACATCAGAGACTTATTTTACATCTCGTGAAAAGGGGCATAATACGGGACCTTTAAAGTTCAGTGTTCTGCTTTAGATTTCGATACTTCCTGAAAAAGATGAACATAAAAAAGCCATAAATTAATAAATCTCACAGATAATTATATATGCAAAATCAGTTTGCGTGAAATGAAATCATCAATCATGTACCTGATGTGTGAATATGTGCTTGATCTCGTTCAGCTCTTCTGGATCTGATCTCATAAACCACAATACTGACAGTAGCCACGCCCACCAGAGCAGAGAGGACCAATCGGATCACAGCTTCAGTAGGACCACAACAGTGGACAGAGTCTGAGGAATAAACACATCAAACTGAGATCAGATCAGTCAATAAACACTAATATCAGCGCTGACATCAACTAATATTTCTGAATACACAGAAATATGATCAAATCTAATCAACAATCTTATATTCGGTTCCAAGTGAGTTTTTATACGGTCTGTCATCTCAAACTATAAACTATTCAACAATTCAACATGTAAATAGTAGATAAGAATATTTGAAGGAGAAGAAAAATGATCTTTACTCACCATAGACAGAAACTCTGAATGCTTTTGATGAGAATCTTCCTCCTGTAAACATCAGTAGTTTATAATCTCCATCATGTTCAGTTGTGGTGTTTGTGATGGTCAGAGATCCAGTTTGATTGTCCAGCTTCAGTCTGTCTCTGAATCTCCCATCAAGAACATCATCATATACAGTGATTCTGTCGGACCGTTTAATGATTTCAGCTATTAAAGTGTTTTTAAACCTCCACTGAACCCGATAATAATACTTCATTTCAGTAAGATCAGAGTTTAGAGAGACTGAATCTCCCTCCTTCACTGACACTGACTTCACTTCATCTGTCAAACACACAGAGAACAAACAGAAACAGGGTTTGCAAAGATTAATACTGTTAAATAGCGTTATAGTGGTTTACTAAATTGAATAGTTTAAAATGTACATAAAAAATAAACAATATAAAAACAAAAACAAAATTGTGTATGAATTCATAAAAAAAAAATCATTACAAAACAGATGTAAACTTTTTTTGAACTCACCAAAGACAAAGAGCCTGAATCTCTTGCTCTCACTGTTGATCTTTAGTTGATAATCTCCATCATGTTCAGTTCTGGTGTCTGTGATGGTCAGAGATCCAGTTTGATTGTCCTGCTTCAGTCTGTCTCTGAATCTCCCATCAAGAACATCATCATATACAGTGATTCTGTCGGCCGTTACATTGATTTCAGCTATTAAAGTGTTTTTAAACCTCCACTGAATCACATCATCATCCTTCATTTCAGTAAGACGAGAGTTTAGAGAGACTGAATCTCCCTTCATCACTGACTCCAGGACTGAATCACCAAACACACACACACACACACACACACACACACACACACACACAACACACACACACAGGGTTCATCACAGATTTAGATGATCAGTTAATGATTTATAAAAGTAAATAGTTTGACATTTAAATTTGAAATTAATATCATCATTAAAAACCAAAAGCAAAATGGAGTTTGAATTATTAATTGTATCTTTGTACTGATTAAAATATAAAACAAGTGAAACTGATATTTAACTCACCAATGACAGTGAGTGAATTCATAAAAAAAAAAAAATCATTTAAATAAAGGTGTAAATGTTTTTGAACTCACCAAAGACATAGAGCCAGAAAAACTTGATCTCACTGTTGATCTGTAGTCTATAATCTCCAGCATGTTCAGTTCTGGTGTTTGTGATGGTCAGAGATCCAGTTTGATTGTCCAGCTTCAGTCTGTCTCTGAATCTCCCATCAAGAACATCATCATATACAGTGATTCTGTCGGCCCGTTTATTGATTTCAGCTATTAAAGTGTTTTCATCTCCAAACCTCCACTGAATCACATCATCCTTCATTTCAGTGTCAGAGTTTAGAGAGACTGAATCTCCCTCCTTCACAAGCACTTCATAACCAAACACTCCTGAAGAACAGATTTTTTCACAGATTAAAGCTTTAAAATCACTTGATGTTGGTTTGATGAAGCTTCACTAAAATACTTTTATTCATTTAAATGTGAAATTAATAATATTCTGCAGCAGTTCAAAGACAAAAGAGGAAGAATGAAAAGAGAAATATATTTATATATGGAACAATAACTAAAAAAGACACTTTTACTGTAATGTTTAATGTCACACTAAAACTAATGCTGTTGATTATCTGAGCTTCATATTTATATTATTTAATACTACAGGGCCGTTGAATGCTTGAATCTGATTGGTTGTCGAATGTTCAAGGTGTGCAATTATTCTCAGGGAAACGCACGACTAAAGTAGTTCCAGGTCTCGACCGCATTACAGTTCCAGATCACTGCGCGTAGTTGATTGTAATAACGGAGAATAGGATAAAATTCATAACAAGAAAAAACATGCAGCCCCATGCGCTTGATTTTCGATGTCTAACTTCACAATCAATGGAAACATGCAGTTTAATTTGAATAAATAAAGTATATAGTCCTACTCCTATCTATAATCAACAGAAATTTCAACTGAATAAATTGATAGTCCTGCTCTGTCCTGCTGCACAGGTTTTCATAATAATTGCAGATAATATAACAAATAAGACCCTGCGTGGGTGATGCCTATGTGTAGGGGTGAACACTGGGTAGTGGGCACTCTTTCTACACTTAGCAGTCGAGCAGCATGAGCCAGCTTTATTGTTTTCGACCTTGGATGAGTGTGACACACAGAGAGGGTAGTGTTTACGTGTAGGTGTGGGCACTGGGTAGTGGACACATTTCCTACATACAGAACACCTTCGGCCTGAGCCGGAATATGACCAGACATAAAGCTCTTCTTGAGATTTATGTGGGCAGCCGTGAGAACGGCGTTTGTGTGCAGGCAAGCGAGTTGAGAAACCGTCTCGTTGGCTGCTGAATACACTCTTCGAATCGCCTCTGCTGAGGGGACTGAGAGAGCGAGTCGTGCCGATTCCGATGGCGGTCCGGCCGCAGCGGGACTTCCTTCCATTGCCGCCTTCCTAGGGGGGCTAGGAAGACTTAGCAGGCTCAAGTAGTATAATTTTATCTGCCACCAGAGCCAGGATGGAACACGGGTCTCTGGCGCAAAAGCCTAGATTTCACCACAGGGGAGAAATGACGTAAGCTTTCACTTAGCTTGAGCAGATAAGAGAGCGTCATGCGAGTCACGCGGAGAACATCGGCATGGGCTCATATGTTGAAACGCTCAAATACTCGGGCCCCGCCATTTGAACGGGAGGGCGCGAGGGGCGGGTTCGCTTTCTGAACGTAAGAAAGCTGGCCGCGAGCTCACGATGCACGCGTCGCGGGGGTTCCCCCGGCTTGCATTCACGAACAGGATCGCATTCCGGTGGTCTCTGCAGGCGGCGCTTTTCGGCGCGACCCGAACGAGAGAGGCGGAAGCGGGGACCGTGATGGAAAAGGCTAGTCGAGCCTGCAGGGTCAACATTGAGCCACAGGAAATGCGAGGCATTTTTACAAAAACGCCTCGCGCTCTTTTAGAAGAAGAGAGAGTGTGTGTCGCAGAAAAAGGATATTGACTCCGAATAGCGTAGCAGGCATGGATGGCTGAAGGCGGCGGGAAATCGTCCGGCTTCTTCAGACTCTTTCCTCTGCTTGCTAGTCGCTTGCTTCGGCGGCAGCGGCTTCTCCCAGAGATCCAGCGATGCGTAGGGCTTCGCTGAAGAGATGAAAATCAGGTAAGCAGTCCCCGAGCCCATCCTTTTATACGCCAAGCCATGCCCATTCTGGCGGCTGTGATGCGTGAGGGCGCGACGTCACGCAGGGCTCAGTGCTAGGCTGCTGCAGTTGCCGCAGGGCAGCCAATGAGCACGCTAGATAGCCTGCTATAGGTCTGCTGGCTGCTGCACTGTGTTGACAATAAATAAAATAATTTTTTGGCTTCATATCTCGAGATAAGATGACTTTACCCATAGCGTAAGCAACTTACGCAATACAAGAGAACCTCTCGTAAGAGAACAAAAGAGTTACTGGCATGTATGCACATAAATCACTGTCACACACACACACTCTTAGAGTAATATTAAGTTACTTCATAATATATTTTCAACTAGAAGAATATTACAGAATCACGATACACAATCTCACTTGTAGCCATGTCTTTTAAAGGGGACCTATTATGCAAAATTCACTTTTGTATGTTGTTTGGACATAAATGTGTGTTGGCAGTGTGTACACCCAGCTAACAGGGGACGTCCCCCGGACGTTTCGAACGTCCCCTTAGGTCCGCTTTGTAACGTTCCCGAGCAGACCTTCGGGGGACGTCCGCATTTGGTCCGCTTTGTAACGTCCACTTTCGCTGATGGACTTTCTGAGGACATTTGTCCGTGCGAACGTCTCCCTCACCTGCCATTTCCATGACAACACAATCCAGTCGCCCATGCCTTTGATTTTTATCATTAGACCGGAAATTTTGCAACTCAGACAAACGAATGATTAAACTAAAATATAAACCCATATTGGATTTAAAAGGGGATTTGTTTATCCGTTAAATTAACTGTGATAATGGATTTTATCTAAAAAACATGGTTTTTGTTTTGCAGATTGACGTTGTAGTTTTATAACTGCAAAGTAAAAATATTATTTAAATTAATTGTAAAATTAAGTTAATGTTAAAAAATGTTAGTGTTTTAAATGTAATGTTAAGATAATAACTTTCATGCTACTTATAACTTCTATCATTAATTAAAGATGTAATCAAATCACGAGTCTGTTTTCAGCCAATATAATTTAAACATCAAAAACATGAGAATTGATTCAATTGAATAGCCTACAATTTATTATTCCGCATGAAGAAAATAAGGTTGAATCTCAGGAGCTCTAAAATAATGCATCGACTTCACATGATGAATGCAGCCAAGGAAAATGCGAAGAATGGAAAAGCACATGCTGGAAAGAAAGTGGAAAATAACACAGGTGAGACAAATGTATTCAAATTTAGGCTACCTGTAAAAATGTTGGTCAGGAGATCAAAGGACTGGTTTTATTCAAAATAAGTTATTTTAAGAAAAATATTATTCTAATTATTGCACTTAAGACTGATAGCACATTGCATTTCAAATAACAAAAAAAAGAGTCATATATAGCTACACACTATAATTTTGGCAGAATATGCCTTCCATAACACACTAGCAAGTTACGATCAAATAGAGAACCTAAGTGCCGCCCCTCCGCTTCCGGCTCATGGGACCTTACTTCGGAAAAAATATGTATGGAAGTCAATGGCGAGAGATAACTTATCTTTTTATTCCGTCTGAACTGTGCCCTGAATTACACATATGATGTTTGTCAATTTAAAAGGTAATTATGAAAGTCAAGAAAGTCGCAGTTTGTCATAAAACAGAAGAGTAACGTTTAGTTTTATGTGAAAATCGCTCAATGAACTACATCTCTCGTCTCGCACTATGTACGTCACAAGATCCGTTGCTCGTATGTGTGTATTCTGGATCAAAACACTTAGGCTACGTTCACACTGCAGGCTGAAACGACCCAATTCCGATTTTTTTGCCCCTATGCGACCTGTATCTGATCTTTTCATGACAGTCTGAACGACACAGATCCGATCTTTTCAAATGCGACCCAGGCCACTTGGGTATGTGGTCCCAAATCCGATACATATCCGATCTTTTGAAATGCGACTTCAGTCTGAACGGCCAGGTCGCATGTATTCGACCCGCACGTCATTGATACGCGAAAAATGTCATTATTCTGCATTGAAGTAACGTTAGCAGCTAGTCGTCGGTTTGAGAACGGACTGCATATTCGTCGAGCTGAGGTAAATCTGCCGAACGGGTCGACCTCGACGAGCCCGTTAATTAAAAAAAAAAAAAAAAAGCCCACGGCCATTATATATACGTTATGTTAACTTATTTATGCTGAATCTGATATTAGATAGGTCAGCGGCTGCTGTCTGGCTCTTGTGTAACGGTCGCTGCGTGCGCTCGTTTGTGTGTGTGTGTGTGAGTGAGAGAATCACAGTTAGTTAAAGCAGAGACGGGCTCTGGTTAAAGTTTAGCTACTTCCGCAAACAACAAGTGACGTCGTTGACCGTTGAGTACTCTTCGGCACATGCGGGTCACATCTGGGTCATTTCACGTTCACACAGGAGATCACAAGCATTAAGCCTTGCAGTGTGAACGTAGCCTTAGGCATGACGGCGTAACGTTACGATTATAAGGTAAGACTATAGAAAAAATGTCAGACGTTAGCTTCAGTAAAGTTAGCTTCATTCATTGAGAGAAAAGGTATGACGTCGCATGTGCGCCTTCTGGGTTTGTAGTCTTTGTAATTACGTATTTTCACAGTCTTATACCTCAGCAGTTTTACATCAAGTTGCGACTTTCTTGACTTTAAAATGTATCTTTTAAATTGACAAACATCATATGTGTAAATCAGGGCACAATTCAAACGAGATCAAAATATTTGTTGTCTCTCGCCATTGACTACCATACAATATTTTTCCGAAATAAGGTCCCATGGTGGTCGACCGGAAGGGGAGGGACTTAGGCTCTCTATGCACCTAAGCGAGTGACGTCATTCATTATGGCACGCAGCATGTATCCATGTATCTATGGCAACGCTCAGCTGCGTAGTGACAGTTAACGGTCCTCCTCAGACGCGGCCTTGTGTTTTCCCTTTCGTCTGTCTAAAAGGTATTTTAAATTTTTATATTAGTATACATTAGTTATCGTAACCACTACACATCATTACATATTATGAAAATTTTACCTTTTAAGACGTTTGCTGAAGTTGTCCGCCGTGTACCACTGCTAACGTTAACCGTTATGCTAACACTACGAAACTAACGTTAAATGTTGCTGAACTGAGACGACGTTATATTTCACATATTCATATAAATCATAAAAATTCATATAAAATCATAACACTACTGAATATGTTAATTTTGTTGTTTTAGATGCCAGGGGGAAGAATTGCCAACGGACTAACCCCACAGCTGACCGACCGAGACACACACACACACACAGCTGCCAGCGCGTTTGAAGACACACACACACACACACACACACACACACACGGAAAGAGCACAACACCTTTACAATTGTTCAAATAAATACTTTGTTCCTTACAACGTGTCTGTTTTCTTTGGTTAGCCAGAAGTAAAATAAAATAAAATGATAAAAGGATGTTAAAAGGACTTCTAACCCAGCAAACACGTGACGTAACGGCGACCAAAAGTGACGTCAGTATTGGTCGTGGGTTCGTCACGTCACCAAAAGACTATAGGCTTGTTCGACTTCATGCAGCTCTGCGCAGACCGATCGGCGGCTGACTTGAAGCAGTGCATGCCGGTTAGAAATTTTGTCCGACTTGATCCAGCCCCGACACCACGTGACTGTGACGTATGCCATCAAAGTACCGCGAGAGCGATTCGAGAGTAGCCGGAGAACTCAGCCAGCGCAGCTTCTCAAGAGCGGCTGCACAAGGGCTGATGACGACACAGCTGTTCCACGATTGGCCAGATCCATTGCATGACAACGATCAAATGTGTTGCATGTTTATTCAAACACCTTTAGTTCCTCTAAAGCACACAAATCAGTTTTTTATAACAGTAAACACTCTTGTCCTGTAGTTGCAATTTTATATTTTGTCATGTTTATCAAAATAAAACTGATTAAAAAACGTAGACTCCACTTCATTGATAGTAGCTTATGTTGAACTTTATTCTTGTTCAAACAGACGCTGTGTGAAGCAGTAGCCTACATAAAGTATTGAATGAAAATGTCTCTGAAACATCTGTGTATTATTTGGCAAATACTGCATTTATTTCACTTCAGCTGTGGTAAAGTATGCAAACACCACGTGAGCGGTCGCTACGGGAACCAGAAAGTGTCCGACTTCACGTCTCCGTTTGCAGCTCCTCCCCGCCTGCACGCGGCTACTCTCGCCGATCGGTTACATCCAGCCGCAGCCGATGTCGAACACACCTTATGCCACAACGTTGTGGCAACGTCATCACAAGGTAGTCTCGTGACCACAGCTCTTGGTCGCTTCCTTGCCTTCCCACAACGTTGTCTAAAGACCAGCTGATGACCAATTTGGTCATTTTCTAACCTCCTCACCTCGTCTTAGCCACATCATTTCTTGACTTTCAGCAGATGTACATTTTAATAGAAGAATTTGTTTTCAGATGTTTTATATGTACAGGTGCTGGTCATATAATTAGAATATCATCAAAAAGTTGATTTATATCAGTAATTTCATTCAAAAAGTGAAACTATAATTTAATTATATACACACACTTTCTGAATTCTGCCGAAAGCATTCAGAATATGTGTGCTACCCAAATAATGACTATAAAAGTAAGTCTTTGAGAACGGGTTTCTCAAGCCAGGTGGCGCATTAGACCAGGGGCTCATCTCCTGTTTCCAAAATGCATCACAAACTGCTTGAGAAAGCTGTTCTACTCATAGACTGTAAAAAGTTACTACTGTACTGTTACCGTCCGTAGGCAACATTAGGTAGGCCTATGTTATTATCAACTACTATAGGCTATAAATTATGGATGGGCGATATGGCCTAAAATCCATATTGTGATATACATTGCAGCCTCTTGCGATAACAATATTATAATCAAACCATTTCAGAACAGGTTACATAGACCCTGCTAAACAACTTCTAAATGTTTTTTTTTTTTTTTTTTTTAAAGGGTGCATGTAGTTTTGAGAACATATATTGTGCACAACTGTGAGTATACAACATAATTTTGCAGATAAATAAAATTTAAGTACACTAGCTGCAGAGACTTAGGTCTAATGTTTATTATGGCTTGGAGCTTATGAAACCCCAAATTTAAAATTAGAATATTCTAACTGATGTCTTTTCAGTTAAAAAGAAACACAACAACGATTCTTAAAATCGGGCGCAGACAGAGATTATGTTCTACACCACTCAGATATATTGGGAATAATACGCGCGCGCTGGTATTCAGTGATATGTTTCGTTTTGAATTTGAGGTGGTAGAACGGATTAGTCGTGTGTTAACTTACCGAACTGTTACACCACACAGTCTACGTCGGACAGCTTAAATCCGAACCAAGTCCAAATAATGGATGTTGCACCGATCTTTTACACCAGCTTTCACTTTCAGCCGTGTTTACTTAAGATGACGACGAATATGATGCATTGCAGCCGGGTTTACCTCGCAGCCGCAGGTAGATTGCGTCATCATAGCTTGTGTAGCTTGAGCCAGCTCCCAACCCAACTTGGAGAATAGATTAACGGCGATATTTTTTTTTATCGCGCGATAAGAGTCTCGCGTTAACGCAGCTTAAGACTCATTCAAGTCATACAGATTTCAACAATTTCACTTCGGTACAGTAGGGTGCAGTATATGCAACTCTCAAACGCTTGCAGCCTCCCCATATCCACAAAAGAAGAGCTTCCGCTGCTGGTTGTATTGAATCGAAGAAAGAAGAAAAACACCATTCCTTCACGACGAAACACAGGTAAGTGTAAATACAACCCGCCATAAGGGTCCCACACATTCTCTAAAGTATTTTCCGAGATTTAAGTTTTAACCAAGATCTCTGTTTCAAATGTAGGTTAAAATGGTCGACAAACACGCCCGCGCGTTTTGCTGGATTTTCTTCACATAGTAGCACAATAAACTTACATTTCTCCGTCATTTATGGTCATACAGAAAAAAGAAATATAAAAAAAGAATCTGTGATATTTCTCCTTTTGTGATATTTGTTTTCAAACTGAAAACAAATATTCTCTGCTTGCAATTTGTATAAAACCAACAAGATGTCCAGTTTCTTAAATGCTAGCTCATTTTTAATTTGACCACGCCCACACGCGCAAAAGATATTCACATGCAAATCGCCTCGATTACGACTGTAACCTCGGTTCCTTGAAGAGGGAACGAGCGTTGCGTCGAGTTTGACGCTATGGGAACGCTTTGCGTGATGACGTCTTAAAGCACATGCAAAATCAGTCCAATGGTGTGGCGGAACGTCAGAGGCGGGTGACGTCACGTACCAGGAAGCTATAAAAGCCGGCCCGAAACAGAAAACGAAAGCTTCGTAAAGTCTGAAGTCGTGCTGACAGGCATGAAGGAGATATGGCAAGGTGACGCAATGCTCGTTCCCTCTTCAGGGAACCGAGGTTACAGTCGTAACCGAGGCGTTCCCTTTCAAGGGAACGAGCATTGCGTCGAGTTTGACGCTATGGGAACGTCTATACCAACGCCTCCATAGCTACAAATGTCTGTCCTGTGTGAAATCTGGTGAGCAGGAGATCGCTCCCCAACCCGTGAGGGAAGCATCCGTCGTTAGCAGTTTGCGACGACAAGGAGCTCCCAACACAGGGCCCTGGGACAGGAACCAAGGTTTCTTCCACATAACCAGGGCACGTAAGCATCACCGCGTGACCTTGATTGTGCGAAATGGGTTGCCCCTCGGGGAAAACCCCTTGGTCCTGAGCCACCACTGCAGGGGCCTCATGTGCAGCAGTCCAAAAGGTATCACGTTGGAAGCTGCTGCCATGAGACCCAACAGTCTCTGGAACAGTTTGACAGCGAGTAGCTGGCCTAGCTTTACACTTTTCACAGCTGCAAGGATGGACTCTATACGTGGTGGTGACAGGCGCGCCTGCATCGACACTGAGTCCCAAACCACGCCTAAAAAAGTGGTCCTCTGGAGTGGAGAAAGCACACTCTTCTTGGCGTTCAGCCTTAACCCCAACTCTTTCATGTGGGCGAGAACAACATCTCGATGTTGAACCGCCAACTGATGCGACTGTTCGTCGATGTAGTTCATGATGCGAATACCCTGGAGGCGCAGCGGCGCCAGAGCTGCATCCATGCATTTGGTGAAAGTGCGGGGTGATAAAGCTAGGCCGAATGGAAGAACTCGATATTGGTATGCTTTGCCCCCGAAAGCAAACCTCAGGAACTTCCAATGGCACGGACGGATGGAAACATGGAAATATGCGTCCTTGAGATCTATCGTGACAAACCAGTCCTCGGATCTGATCTGTGGCACGATTTGTCTCAATGTTAACATTTTGAACTTGAGCTGCATGACTGACTCGTTCAGAACTCGAAGATCTAAAATGGGACGCAATCCTCCGTCCTTTTTTGGAACAATGAAATACCGACTGTAAAACCCGGTTTCCCTGTTGGAGGGAGGTACATATTCTATGGCCCCTTTCTCTAACAGAGTGTTTACTTCCTGTTCCATAACCAGAACCTGCTCGGGGGCCACCACTGTGGGTAGGACCCCCATAAACCGAGGTGGGCGTTTCTTGAATTGTATCTGATACTCTTTTTCCACGGTCTGCAGGACCCAACGAGAAACATTCGACAGTAGCTTCCACGCTGTCAAAGATTCTACTAGAGGTACCAGCCTCTCGAGACTGGTTTCTGGATTTTGTTGTTGTTGAGTAGTCAATTCGTCGCCCTGTAACGGCGCACCGGCAGGGAACGACCGAACAGACTGCTCTAACACCCTCCTCGGAGGGGGCGGGCATCCCGAGGCCACTACGTTTCCGGGTGGTCCTTGAGATATGTGCTCGCCGGAGACCGCTGCGCCCTGTAACACCGGAGGCGGCAGGGTTAGCAGAACGGTCCCCTGAGGGTACCGAAGAGAGACGGGCACCGTAAAAAGAGGCGTTAACCACTCTGCTTCGGGGGGGACTACCCTCATTTGTCCTGAGCCCTCGGACGTCAGGACTTTTTCCCAGCAGCCTTCTTGGCGGTAATAACGGTCCGCAGATCCGTTTTACCCCTCGAGGGCTGCTGGGTTTGAGAGCGCCCTCCGTGTCCCCGAGGTTTTTGTGGGGGAGCACGAGAGGAAACGCTCTGTTTCTGAGTGGCACGGTGCTCAGCGCTCTTTTTAGAGGAGTGAGTCTGCTCCCGCTCAGCAGCCTCAAAGAAAGAACGGCAGGGGAGAAGTTTCTGAAGTGCAGCTGCCTGTTTTGAAGCTTCCTGTGACTTATCTACAGCACTGTTCACTGCATCTCCAAATAACCCAACAGTAGAAACCGGTGCATCTAAGAGAACATGTTTTTCTTTATCTTTGATGTCACTCAGGTTGAGCCACAGATGCCTCTCAGTGGCCACCAGGGCTGCCATAGACCGCCCGATTGATTTAGCGGTCTCCTTGGTGGCCCTGAGAGACAAATCTGTGGCCCTGCGCAGTTCGGCTACCGTATCAGGACCAATACCCCCGCACTCCTCTAAATCACCCAGTAATTCCGCCTGATAAGCCTGCATAAGGGACATCGTATGCAGACACGCTGCAGCTTGACCAGCGGCTGCATACGACTTATGAATCAGGGAAGATGTAAACTTTACTGGTTTAGTGGGGAGTGTAGGAGTCTTCAAGGAAGATGCCGTTGCTGGAGAGAGATAGCTCACCAACGTCTCCTCCACCTTCGGCATCTCCCCATAACCATGCTCTTTATATTTATAGATGGAAGAGTAATGAGATGTTTGTGGTGTGTATACTCTGTATGACATTAGTTTTCCCCACGATCTCGACACCTCGGTGTGGAGATCGGGGAAAAACGGAAGACTCCTGCGCTGAGGCTGTGCACGAGATGGCAGGAAGCATTCGTCGAGTTTGCTTTTCGAACGAACGTCCTGCCTATCCTCTGGCCACTCAATAGAAAGTCTGTCAACTGCCCTAGTAACTACATCAAGCAGCTCTTCAAATGCATGAGACTGAGGTGGCGAATCCTCAGACTCAGCATCAATACTCACAACATCCAACTCCTCAGAGCTGGATAGTTGCAGTACTGGTGCCTCTATCGGGGGGGAAGAAACCGCAGCGCGTGCTTCCACACCCTGATAAGAGGCACTGGATCTATCAGAAGGAGGCTGAGATAAGGCAGAGCTCGTCTCAACATCCACTGATAAATCCATCTGTCAACCCCAGGTCTGAGATCGACGCCGTGCCTCGGCAGCGGCGGGACCCGAGCCCTGGGGAACGTGGTCGGGATTGAACCGAGCCAAGCGAGATCGGAGCGTACGCAATGGAAGCGCGTCGCAATGCACGCAGTCACCACCCTCGAGTGCTGACCGGGCATGCTCCTCTCCCAAACAAACAACACAAAGAGTGTGTGTGTCACCTCCCGTTAAATAACGCGGGCAGGGATGGACACACACTCTAAACTGCTGCTTGCTCGCCATACTGAATATATAATAGATATAGACAGACAACACCAAATAACAAGGACAGATTTCAACACAGAGCGCAACTGAAGACTCAGAAAGCTTTAGTTTTCTGTTTCGGGCCGGCTATTATAGCATCCTGGTACGTGACGTCACCCGCCTCTGACGTTCCGCCACACCATTGGACTGATTTTACATGTGCTTCAAGACGTCATCACGCAAAGCGTTCCCATAGCGTCAAACTCAACGCAACGCGAGTTCCCTTGAAAGGGAACGTAATTTTTTTAGCAAATTTACTGCTACTTTCATTATCCTGGTAAATAGAATAGCTTATTTCAGCTTTATTATTTAATTGTTGTTTTGTATTATTATATATTGTTTTTCTCCCTTCCCAATTCCTAGAAACCCTGTTTTTGTCAGGAAATGTTGTATTCACACAATAGTGGTGTGGGAAACGATTAAACTCACATCTGTTTTCTTCCATTGCAGCTTTCGGTAATTGCAGATTTCCGTGATTTCAGATTTCAGTGAAGATTGACAGTGTTTTTCAGGTAAGCATGTTTTAAAAAAGTGATACTATACAAATATTGTTATTGGGGGACTGTAAACTATTCTGTTTTTAGAACTTGACAATCCCCTAACTTACACCTTTTCAGAAACATATCAATTGGCTATCATATCTTTACACAACACATGGTCTCAAGTGGATAATTGCTTTTGCTTATTTTATTCACAAACCATACTTTTTCACAATGTTAGGGTGTTGTAGTTACATGGAGTTTTAGGTTCTCTAGCTAAACTGGCATCATAAAATTTGATTGTATTTTAGGATGAAGTCAAGTCGGAGAATCTATTTACAGTCCTGGAGAGCTACCAGACGCACTCTCCAAAAACTCCATGCAAGCCAGGCAGGGAATGTCTGAATGTCATGAAGAGGGGAACAACCTGATCCTGACGCCGGTTTCACACCGCAAGCGTCAGCGGCGCGTGAGCAGCGCGTATTTTTTTCGGCGTCCATGTTAATCAATGCGTGCATTCACACCGCACGCAGAAGCGGCGCGGCAGCGCGTAGCAGGAGCAGAGCAGGAACAGCAGTGCCGCGATAGTTTCGGTGCCCAGTCTATTTTTAACGCGCCGCTTACGCTAAATTAAAGTGACAATGCATTGATCATGGCCAAAATACACCGCAGTTTTACCCAAAAAGCGCATTGATGATATCTATTGTGTTTTAAACAGTCAATCAAATGACCAACAGCAATTTAAAAAGAAAACAAATGTCCAAAAACAAACTTATTGCCCGAACAATAAAAACAAAGACAAACCAAAAGTTATATAAATTAAATAAAATAAGCTTCTTGACAAGTCTTTTCTCTTAAATGTATTTGAAAACGAAATAAAGCAATGCCAACTTACCCTGATTATAGAGTACTCTGTCTATACACAAGCCGCGGTTCAGCCGCGCGTGATAAACGCTGCTAGTGTGAAAGCAAAACGCTCCTGTCCTGCTCCCGCTCACCAGATGCACTGCTCCTGCGCTGCTTACGCTCTGCTATCGCGTGCAGTGTGAAACCAGCGTGATACTTGGATTTCCAGGAAAGTCAAGGTGTTTAGTGGTGTTACAGGTACAGTTGTATTCATTTCTTGTCCTGTTTTTGCTGTGCATGCTTAAGTAAATTTTTTTGAAAGCTGCTAAGAAAGCAAAATACATTGCATCATGTAGAATACTTGTGAAATGTTTCAACTAATTCTATATTGTTTGTACTTTCCCTAATGTTCACATTTCTTTGTTGCTGACTTTAACCAGGCACTTCGGTGGTTGAGAAAGGCCGAAACAATGTCAAACGTGGAAAGTACCGAGGATGGGGCTGTGCTCTCAAAAAGGCCAGCAAAATTTGCTTACAGCAGCGATGAGGCTATTTACATTTTCATGTAGTTATTTATTACATGCTGTATCCCTGACTGGTTTGTTGACTGGAGTTTATTGTATGCTTTTTAGATGAAGACTCTGCGGAACAGGTCCTCCATACTTATAAGAAATCCAGAGGTATGATATTAAATAATTGTTCAATATTTCTCAAGCATGCCATGCTTCACAAGACTGTCCTCTATAAGAAAATCGCTAGCATTACATTTTTGGAAATCATTAGACAGGGTCCCGTAAATGAATGATTAACCAAAGTATCTTGGTAATATGTATCATCTAGATTTGTCCCATGGACCACCAGAGGTGCCACTTACACGGAAATCTTCTGCAGGACCAACACACCCTCCACCTCCAATCTGCATCTTTCCGCAGACAAACACTATGAACAGTAAGTTAAAAATTGTTGCATAAGCTTTGTCAAGTTGTGCGTATATTAAAATATACCTTATGTTTACTTTTTTATTTATTTACATCACAGGTGTCAAACTCAGTTCCTGGAGGGCCACATCCCTACAGAGTTTTGTTCCAACCCTGCTTCAACTCACACACACCTGCAGTTTTCAAATAAGCCTGAAGGACTTGATTAGCTGATCAGGTGTGTTTAATTAGGGTTGAAGCTAAACTCTGCAGGGCTGTGGCCCTCCAGGAACTGAGTTTGACACCCCTGATTTACACAGACCTTGATCCAGTAAGTCCTATTCAGCCTGAGATGTCTGATGGTATGATTATATTTTTATTGTTGGTTTAATGACTTTGAAAATCTTGTTTATTTGTAAGTGTTACAGTTATCAACATGGTGACACACAAGAAATGTAGCCTGGTGATCTGAACTTTGGTAGTCCTTGTTTTATAACATGCTGAACCTAAGTGTTGAGTTTAATCGCTTGCATTTTGTATTGCATATGTGCACACAGAAACTGCCAGCTGCTCCTCAAGTGTGTCAGACTCTATCTCCGCCTTAACCCAAACGGTTACAGTAATGCAAGGTATGTTCATTTTTTATTGTGGGTAAATTTCAGTCATGTAATAACTGCAATATGTTATCTTTGCACTTTGTACATTTCTGACCTTCATTTTAATGTCTTTGAAACATTTTGCATTTCTGAAACAGAGACACTTAAGGCAATGTTGACCCACCAGGATGTGATGGCAAAAAACATCCAGGAGATCCTCCTCTGGTTAAACCAGACTGGAGGAGCCAGCCAGGGTCCGGAGACTCCAACAGAAATCGATGTGGCCCAGTCTTTGGAAGAACTTGCTGTCTTGGAGGCAAAACTGAAAGAGCTTCCGGACTACAAGATTTATTTAAGATTTATTTAAATTGTTTGTCTAGGTGCAGTCAGTCTCAGAAGTGGCGGTCCCACAAGAGATCAATAACCAGCAATTCAGTGACACAGATTAAGATTCAGATGAAGAGCTTTTTAAAGTGTTTTACATAGTGACGTTTATTTTTTTCGCTTTAATGTATAGTTGTGTTAATTTTTTCCCCATTTGTTATTATAGTGTCTGTTAAATTCTGTTAAATAAAATCTGCAAAAACACTTTTCAGTTCTTTCAATTATTCTACAATGTTTTTTAACATGTGTTTACATTAGTGAATGTTTAAACATGTTTTTACCAATTGTTTGAGTAAAATGTCAAGATTTGAACAGTAATGCTAGTTGAAACAACAAACTTAAGTTCTGAACAAGAACCACAATTATCGATGTTGCTGTGACAGTAGTGGCAGGTAAATGCTAGTATAAATGGATGTCAATAAATCCACTGCAGAATGAATATGAATATATGAAAAACTGTCAAAAGTCATCAAATGACCAATCGGCGACCTTAATTAAATAACGTTGTTGCAACGTACTGGAGACGTTGTAACCGACGTCGTAGCGACCTCTTTTGGTGTTTCACTTTGACGGTTGTGGCGACGTCATATGCTAACGTAAGCGTGACTAAAAATGACCAGCACGTGACGTCGTCACAACGTCATATTGTTTGCTGGGAATGAACGTTCTGTAAAGGTCCCCGAATGTTTTCCAAACGTCCCACGAAGGTCCCTCGGGACGTTGCACGACGGTCCTGCAAACGTCCTGCGAAAGTCCCTCGCGACGACCTGCGAACGTCCCCCATGACGTCCTGCTAACATTTAAAGAACCCTACACGAAGACGTCCAGAGGACGTTCGCAGAGGACGTTCAGGGACGTTCTAGGTACGTCTTTTTGTTAGCTGGGCATCCACCCTACAGTGATAAAAATCCACTCACTCCCTTTTTTTTAATCCCCATAAATCATAAGCAGTCTCTCCAAACGACCCATTTCAGAATGTGGCTTTAGTGACATCACTAAAGCCACAGGCCCCGCCCAAGAGTGTTGACTGACACTGCTGTTATAACTTAGACCCGCCCTGATCAAGTTCACTGCGAGTTGTACACATCCACCATTGTTTGCTGCAGGAATGCACTCACGAGAAGCGTCGATGCATCTCCCAAGCGTTGAAGGTGTTGTAGCTGGATGTATAGAGAGCCTAAGTCCCTCCCCTTCCGGTCGACCACCATGGGACCTTATTTCGGAAAAATATTGTATGGTAGTCAATGGCGAGAGACAACAAATATTTTGATCTCGTTTGAATTGTGCCCTTATTTACACATATGATGTTTGTCAATTTAAAAGATACATTTTAAAGTGAAGAAAGTCGCAACTTGATGTAAAACTGCTGAGGTATAAGACTGTGAAAATACGTAATTACAAAGACTACAAACCCAGAAGGCGTACATTAGACCCCGAAGCCGCCGCCAGGCGCCGCCATTTGCGCCATTTAGAATTTCAGCCGCCGCCAGCCAATAATTTCGTAAGCCAAATTGAGCCGCCATCTGATAAAGTTTGGCTGAGCCGGCTAGAATTATTTGCATCAAATAATAATTCTATCACATAGAGACTTACACACACGAAATATATAAACAATACACGAGATCTATTTTCCCACTGGATTCATAACAGCACAGTCTTGTGCTCGTTGCTACGATACACAGACTCACAGTGAATTGACGACCAATTAAAATTGCTCGTTTTCCGTACAGAAGAAGCGATGCATTTTTTTTTCTCGCACTGAGGTGAAATGGCGGAAAGAAGCAAGCAAGGTAATTTTGATCACACTTCTCACATACTTTCCTAATTCCTACTTACTTTTTTTTTTTACTTAGGCATACCCAGACTTTTGTTAAATCTTCAGGGCACGGTAGCACAAACACCCGAAACAAAGATTGATGTTATGAACCAAATATTCTGGAACGGAGAGATTTATATCACTGAACGTGATATTACTGCAGTAACAAACCACCGTTTCTAATTCACGACGCATCCTTCAGTGTACATTGAAGTGAAATGTGCAAAACTTTGTCCAAAATAATACTGATAACAGTGTGTGTTTATATTAAGGCGAGACACGGCAGGCAAAAACATCGTTTTTTTTTTACTGGTCAATTTTGAGATTTTTGGATATTTGTCTTCAAATACATGTCTTCTTTCAGACTTACTACACTTTGTCTGTTTGCGTCTGTAGATTTCTCATAAATTCAACAAAAGTTTGCGTTCTTAATCAACATACTTCTCCGCGATCTCTTCCGTCACCCTCTCATCACACGCACCGTTAGGCAGCTCTCTCTCTTCTCTACAATGCTGTCAGATCCAAATATGGTCATTTCCTTTGTATCAGCAAACAATCTTGAAAGTAAAAAAGACTGAATGCGCGATCTCATTGGCTGATGATAAATCTTTAAAGCCCGTTTTCTCAAAATGACCTTTCTCTCATACTCCAAGTCCGAAATCTCCACTTCAGTAGTACCTCGTTATATTATGAAGACATTTACAAAGGGATTTGTAAATATATTATTCCTAGCCTGATATATATAACATTTTATTCAAAAAAACATGGCTTCAGCCATTTGCAGCTATGAAAAGTTTGGCGGCTGCAGCAGCCATTTAGGTTTTGGCTGAGCCGGCTAGCCAGCCAATAACTTCATCAGCCAGCCATTATTCTCAAAACAAATGGCTTCGGGCTCTAGCGCACATGCGACGTCATACCTTTTCTCTCAATGAATGAAGCTAACTTGACTGAAGCTAACGTCTGTCATTTTTTCTATAGTCTTAAATTATAATCGTAACGTTACGCCGTCATGCCTGAGTGTTTTGAGCCAGAATACACACATACGAGCAACGGATCTTGTGACGTACATAGTGCGAGACGAGAAATGTAGTTCATTGAGCGATTTTCACATAAAACTAAACGTTACTCTTCTGTTTTATGACAAACTGCGACTTTCTTGACTTTCATAATTACCTTTTAAATTGACAAACATCATATGTGTAGTTCAGGGCACAGTTCAGACGGAATAAAAAGATAAGTTATCTCTCGCCATTGACTTCCATACATGATGTTTTATTAACAAAGTTCGGGAGGAGCACGATCAAATAATCAAGCAATCAATCAATCAACTCATCAAACAATTACCATGTCTACCCTATCAGCATGAGAGGAAGCATATATATTCACTCTGTCAACTCACCTAACTTCCTTGACAGTTTTCAGCATTTGGCCTCGCCCTACCTTCCTATCATTCCCGAAATGAGCTCTCCCGTCCAATGAAGAATCTTTCGTCCTTCAGGAATCTTTGCCGCAAATCTCTGGTGTTATCACGCGGGCGTCAGGCCAAACAAACGCCGGGTCCTCACTACCACGGGCGAAACATCCGCGATCTCCTTCCGCGCATTGCTCTAAACCGGACCATTCAATAATTCCTGCAATAGAGAAATGGACTATAAGGCCCGCCGAGCACCACGCTCGCGTCTCGGGCAATGCCGCCCTCTTCACACGAACAAATGGGTCTTTCTCCAAGACCAGGCCGCCGCAGCAGGCCCTCAGTAAGCCGCGATTCAGATTCAGTCCTGGCCGGCCAGCTCACACTCTAGACCCGCTGGCTCTACTCCGTGAGTGCTCAGCTCAAAACCTTCTCATTTTTGTCCCTGGTTAAATTTCGCATCGCTTCAGTCGAGTCTCAAGCACAGTTATGCCATCTGGATATTAATTTTGATCGGGGGAATTCACGTTTTAAACGGTTTCTGTTCAAATTATTTGACGTCATTAACGCGCTGCTTCCTTGTGGCTTAAACTCTCACATACAAACAGTAGCTCGCACATTGGATTGCACGCACACAGAATCATTAAGAACCTATCGTTGTTGTTTTGCAATTTATCTACAAAATCGCTTCGAAACTTCGTTATAGCAAAAAAAAAAAAAAAAAAAAAAAAGTTTCAGAACGAACAAAATCGGCAGGTAATGTGACCCATAGAATTGAAGAGAAAATTTTAGATTAAATACACACAAGCAGTGTGTTTCCACGGCAAAGTTTGAAGTCCTTAGTGATTTTAAAACACAATTGGATAAATTCAAGGCGCAAAATTCTATGAAGCTTTGTCTTTTACCATAAGTGAGTCTATTTTGAACTTGGCTAAATAAATGAACCAGCAACAGATAAAGGAACAAACGATCATCTAAATCAGATTGTACTTTGCTGTTTGATGATCAAACAACTACAGTATCAAATCGATGCGTTATCAAATCAGGTTATAAACCATTTAGGCTTCTAATGTATTCATTCAAAATAAATAAAATTAAAATAATTTAGCAATCGATCTCTCAGCCCCACACGGTTCTGGTGAGCTTTGGATTCCAGTCACCCAGGATAAACCATGGGTCTAGCCACATCCATTGAATTCTGGGCATTAACTTGGATACAATTAATTTCCAGGCTGCACTGCACTGCACTGCAAAGGATATTTCTGGTTTCATCCACCTTCTCAGACATTTTAAGCTGTCCTAAACGCGAACTACTATCTTCGCTCGGCCACTTAAACTTCAGCTGTGCATAATCCTGCAAGGCTGCTCTCTAAACTCTAAACCTACAAGCTCAACATATCCACCTTTCCCCACCGTTCCCGTAGGATCCCATTTGCTTCTCACATTGCCACAGCAGTGTCATCTCCTCCGCTCCCACAGCAGCTCCGTCTCTGCCGTTCCTCTGGTTAAACTTCTTCACTGTCACAGCAGTCCATTCTGCTCCCACTGGAGTCCAGTTTCTCTGGCTAACATTGACTTCACTGCCGCAGCAGTGATGTCTCCCCACGCTCCTGCAGGAGCTCAGTTTCTCTAGCTAATGTTCTCCACTGCCGCAGCAGTGATGTGACCATTGGCTCCCGCAGGAGCTTAGTTTCTGTCTAACCTTCCTTAAATAATTGAATGGCCTGTCCTTTTCTATAAAAAATCAGATTTCTCTCCCTGTGGATATCCAACTGTACACCGACGCAGCTCCCTCTATCGGTTTCGGGGGATTCTACCAAGGCCGTTGGTTCAAGTTTACATGGCCCGCCCAGCTGTTAGACTCACCGCAGTCATTAACATCCTCAGCGCTGTTCGAGTTGTATCCTTTAGTGGAAGCAGCTTTCCTGTGGGGTAAAGAATGGTCCTCTAACAGCATCATAGTACACTGCAACAACGAAGCATCCGTGCATTGCATCAACAAGGCCGCTCAAATTTCCCCTGCAGTAATGCCTCTCCTAAGATGCCTCATTTGGATTGCAGCCTGCGATCAGTTCTTCATAACTGCAAAACATGTTCCCGGATCACGTTTTGCTTTCCAGAAATTCAGGTTGCTGGCACCAGACACGGACCCATTCCCAACCTCAGTACCTCACTTCAGAGCTGATATCCACATTAACCACCCATTGAAACCACTTCTTGACGCCTATCTTAATTCAATTTTTCAAGCCGTTTCACCCAGCACCCTACAATCCTACTTAACCGCATGGAAGCTTTATAAGTCTTTCCACTTCCCATACAACCTACCTTTTCCCAATTTCTCTGCTCGCCATCACTTCATTCATATCCTATCTCAACAGCATCAAGAACTGCAATGCTCTTCTAGCTGGACCTCCATCATGTGCAACTAAACATCTACAAAGGATTCAGAACGCTGCAGCTCGTCTTGTCTTCAACGAGCCCAAAGGGCCCACGTCACTCTGTTCATCTCTCTGCACTGGCTACCTCTCGCATCAAGTTCAAGGCATTGACGCTTGCTCACAGATCTATCACAGGCTCAGCTCCCTCCTACTTTTACCCACTCCTACAAGCCTACATCCCTACCAGAAGCCTACGGTAGATCAACGAGGGACGTCTCGTGGTTCCATCACAGAGAGACACAAAATCACTTTCCAGTACATTATCATTCACAGTTCCATGCTGGTGGAATGCTCTCCCCACCCTCATCCGGAATGCAGAATCCCTGGCAACATTCAAAGACAAATGAAAACCCATCTCTTCCATGAGCAATTAACCTCATAACCCAACCTACTCGCCCAGATGCCAGACAACCAATAACGTTAGACATACTTACTATATGCATCTCCACCCTCCGCCAAGGCTACCACTCCACCAACACTGCCCGCACACTGGACGCAATGTTCATAGTGGCTTTTTTCAGTTTCCTCAGATGCTCAGAACTCACCATCACTTCCAGCTTTAACCCAAAAGTCCACCCCACAATCACAGACCTATCAGTGCTAGACAATGAAACCATCTCCTACTTCATAAAGCAAAGTAAGACAGATCAAATTTTGCTCCATTCAGGCATCCCAGCAGACCACTTTTCCAGCCATTCATTTTGCATAGGCGCAGCAACAGCTGCCCAAAAAAGGCCTCTCTCAGCAGCAGATCCAAGCACTTGGCCGCTGGTCAGCGGAGGCTTTCGAGTTACATCTGCTCAAATCGCTTCCATATCAAAGAAGCCCAACGAACCCTCATCAATTCTTTTGACAACTTCTCATACACCCAACCCTACAGACCACCACTCCTGCAGGAGCCACGTTCCCCATCCTAAATCGCTTTACTGCCACATCAGTGCTATTTTCCGCTCCAGCAGGAGATCAGATCTCTGTCCCACTCACCTTTCGGATCACAGTTTGAAAGCAAGTTGTTTCCAACACCACAACAGCAGCATCATCTCTTCTTCCAACAGGAGCCCATTCTCCACCCAACTGGCTCATCAGACAGTTAAAAGCAAGTCAACCAAGTCTACTACAGCTAACCTACTCCACTCCCGCAGAAGTTCCGTCACTCCGTCCAAACTTATTCCACTTCCGCAGCAGTGTCTTCTACTCCGCTCCCACAGGCATCTCCGTTACTCCGTCCAAAATAGTTTGGATATTTAAGAAAGCAAGTTTGGTCCACTGCCGCAGCAGTGTCAGCTACTCCGCTCCCGCAGGAGCTCCGTTACTCCATCCAAACTTGCTCCACTGCCGCAGCAGTGTCATCTACTCCGCTCCCGCAGGGGCTCAGTTCTATATCCAAAATTGTTTTGGATATTTAAAAGCAAGCTTTGGTCCACTACCACAGCAGTGTCATCTACTCCGCTCCGCTACTCCGCTCCCGCAGGAGCTCCGTTACTCCATCCAAACTTGCTCTACGGCCCCAGCAGTGTCATCTACACCACTCCCGCAGGAGCTCAATTCTATGTCCCAAATTGTTTTGGATATTTAAAAGCAAGTTGAAAGCAAGTTTGGTCCACTGCCGCAGCAGTGTCTTCTACTCTGCTCCCGCAGGAGCTCTGTTGCTCTGTCCAAACTTGTCCACTGCCGCAGCAGTGCCATCGCCTCCGTTCCCGCAGGAGCTCCGTTACTCTGTCCAAACTTGTCCACTGCCGCAGCAGTGTCATCCACTCCGCTCCCGCAGGAGCTCCGTTACTCCATCCAAACTTGTCCACTGCCACAGCAGTATCATCTACCCCGCTCCCGCAGGACCTCTGTTACTCCGTCCAAAATAGTTTGGATATTTAAAAGCAAATTGAAAGCAAGTTTGGTCAACTGCTGCAGCAGTGTCAGCTACTCCACTCCCTCAGGAGCTCCGTTACTCCATCCATATTTGTCCACTGCCGCAGAAGTCTTCATCTACTCCGCTCCCGCAGGACCTCCTTTACTCCGTCCAAAATAGTTTGGATATTTAAAAGCAAATTGAAAGCAAGTTTGGTCCACTGCCGCAGCAGTGTCATCCACTCCGCACCTGCAGGAGTTCCGTTACTCCGTCCAAACTTGCTCCACTGCCACAGCAGTGTCATCTACTCCACTCCCGCAGGAGCTCAGTTCTATGTCCCACTCACCTTTCGGATCACAGTTTGAAAGCAAGTTGTTTCCAACACCACAACAGCAGCATCATCTCTTCTTCCAACAGGAGCCCATTCTCCACCCAACTGGCTCATCGGACAGTTAAAAGCAAGTCAACCAAGTCTACTACAGCTAACCTACTCCACTCCCACAGAAGTTCCGTCACTCCATCCAAACTTGCTCTACTGCCGCAGCAGTGTCATCTACTCCGCTCCCGCAGCCAGCTCCGTTACTCCGTCCAAAATAGATTGGATATTTAAGAAAGCAAGTTTGGTCCACTGCCGCAGCAGTGTCATCTAGTCCGCTCCCACAGCCAGCTCCGTTACTCCGTCCAAAATAGATTGGATATTTAAGAAAGCAAGTTTGGTCCACTGCCGCAGCAGTGTCATCTAGTCTGCTCCCACAGCCAGCCGTCCAAAATAGTTTGGATATTTAAGAAAGCAAGTTTGGTCCACTGCCGCAGCAGTGTCAGCTACTCCGCTCCCTCTGGAACTTCGTTACTCCGTCCAAACTTGCTCCACTGCCGCAGCAGTGTCATCTACTCCGCTCCCGCAGGAGCTCAGTTCTATATCCAAAATTGTTTTGGATATTTAAAAGCAAGTTGAAAAGCAAGCTTTGGTCCACTGCCACAGCAGTGTCAGCTACTCCGCTCCCGCAGGAGCTCCGTTACTCCATCCAAACTTGCTCCACTGCGGCAGCAGTGTCATCTACTCCGCTCCCACAGGAGCTCAGTTCTATGTCCAAAATTGTTTTGGATATTTAAAAGCAAGTTGAAAAGCAAGTTTGATCCACTGCCGCAGCAGTGTCATCTACTCCGCTCCCGCAGGAGCTCCGTTACTCCATCCAAACTTGCTCTACTGCCACAGCAGTGTCATCTACACCACTCCCGCAGGAGCTCAGTTCTACGTCAAATTGTTTTGGATATTTAAAAGCAAGTTGAAAGCAAGTTTGGTCCACTGCCGCAGCAGTGTCATCTACTCCGCTCCCTCAGGAGCTCTGTTACTCCGTCCAAACTTGCTCCACTGCGGCAGCAGTGTCATCTACTCCACCAGGAGCTCAGTTCTATGTCCAAATTGTTTTGGATATTTAAAAGCAAGTTGAAAGCAAGTTTGGTCCACTGCCGCAGCAGTGTCATCTACTCCGCTCCCGAAGGAGCTCCGTTTCTCCATCCAACTCGCTTTCACTGCCGCAGCAGTGTTTCCTCTTCCGTTCCCACAAGTACTCAATTCTCCATCCTTCTGCATCAGATAGTTGGAAAGCAAGTCGAAATCAAGTTTGATCCACTGCCGCAGCAGTGTCATCTCCTCCGCTCCTGCAGGAACTAATTATCATCACACTTGCTCCATCACACTGCAGCGGTTATACCATTCTCTTCCGCAAAAGTACATTACGTACCATCCCTAGCCTACTACCGGAGAGGCACAACCATCCCAACGTCATGATAACCAACTCCCATCCGATGTTACAAGAAGCCTTCCAGCGACTAACCCTTTCCCACTTCTGATACCTTAAGCTTTGCACTCTGCAAGTTTTTGGGGGGTCATCAACATCATTCTGGTGGCTGTCCGGCATTTATTTGCAGCTTTTGGGGGGAGTACTCTGGGTTCGGGCCAAATACCGAGCCCGGAGCCCTCTCCTCGGACAGCACGCCAAATACGCATTTATTCTATCTGACTTATTTGTAAGTGTGAACTCGTGAAATGATGTTTTATTAACAAAGTTCGGGAGGAGCACGATCAAATAATCAAGCAATCAATCAATCAACTCATCAAACAATTACCATGTCTACCCTATCAGCATGAGAGGAAGCATATATATTCACTCTGTCAACTCACCTAACTTCCTTGACAGTTTTCAGCATCCCTCCACCACCCCGACTCCTCACTCTTGGCTTGTTCTTTCACAGCCAGGAATACGGGGGGAGTACTCTGGGTTCGGGCCAAATACCGAGCCCGGAGCCCTCTCCTCGGACAGCACGCCAAATACGCATTTATTCTATCTGACTTATTTGTAAGTGTGAACTCGTGAAATATTTTTTCCGAAATAAGGTCCCATGAGCCGGAAGCGGAGGGACGGGACTTAGGCTCTCTATTTATTCACATAGCTCTCTCTATTTACTCTTGAAATCTGCCAGCCGCTGAAGACGAGGTGGAACTATTTTGTTTTCAAAGAAAATGCTCCCTCAACTCTACAGAAATTTATGTAAGTTACTTATGCACTTCTTATACTGTTAACTCAGCTCTAACAGTGATTTTCTGAAGAAAAACTGATGCTTCATCTTGTGTGTGACATGCAGTAAACTTTATTAAACTCATCAGTATATTTTGTGTCATCATTCAGACAATTCAGATCGTCAAACGGAGTCCTACAGCAGGCTTGCATTAATAGTGTATACAAGCAATGCCAAATAGGTTATAATCGTAATTAAACTAAACTATACCTATTCCAACTCCATACAGCATACTGTCACGGTTCATAAATCCTATGCCTCTTTCTTGTCTCGTGTTTTTTGGTGTTGTATTTTGCGTGCTGATTGTGTGGGCGTGCCGGCTGATCAGCACTCATCAACAATCAAGTTCATCACTCCGTCACCAGCTGCAGCTCATCTCAGCACCTATATATACTCACTCAATTCTCATCTCCTTTGTCAGATCGTTGTATGTGGTTCCCGGTGTGTGATCTCGTCTTGTTCCAGTCTCGATGTCTCCTCGTTCCTGTTCGTGTCCCCGTGGATGTTCACCCTGGAATTGTCACGTCACGTCATCACCCTTCATCACGGCACATCTGACCATCGAAGTCCCTGCGCCACTATCCTGTTTTGCCCTGGACACTTTCTATCATCAACTTGTTTACAATAAAGAGAAAAGAGTTTACTTGCATTTGCTTCCGTGTTTCTATCATGACATAACGATCTGACCCATCGATGGAAGCAGCGAGTAGCTCCACCAGATCGCTGGAGGAATTCGTGAACAGCAGCATACTTCGAATGGACTCCCAGGAGAAGAACCTCAGCGATACAGCTCGCGCTGTTCAGGCTCTAGTGGCGCAGGTGTCCGGGCTCACCCAACAGCTTCAACATCTGCGAGGTCCCCCACACCGCCGGTTCCCCCACCACCACCAGAGAATCCCTCCCAGTCGGAGCCCCGCCTACCAGTTCCTGAGTCCTATGCAGGTGAACCCAACTTCTGTCGAGCTTTCTTAACACGATGCTCCATGCACTTCTCTCTTCAGCCCAGAACATTCAACAACGAGCGAACCAAGGTCGCCTTTGTGCTGACGCTGCTGACTGGGAAGGCAGCACTCTGGGGAACAGCGGTGTTGGAGAATCAAGACCCATGCTGTGCCTCGTTCCAGGAGCTCTCCGCCGAAATGAAACGAGTTTACGACCGGGCCGTCGCTGGACGTGAGGCAGCAAGGATGCTGGCCGATTTGCGACAGGGAGAGAGATCCGTTTCAGACTTCTCCATCGAGTTTCGGACTCTAGCGGCGGAGAGCCAATGGAACGAGGAGGCGCAGTGGGATATGTTCCTGCATGGGCTGGCTGACCGCGTCCAGAAGGAGATTTATGCCATGGACCTGCCAGCTTCTCTCAACGACCTGATTGCGTTCGCATTAAGAGTGGATGCACGGTTATCACGAATGAATCGTCGCACTTTGCCCAGTCGCCCCACAGGAGGGTTCGAGGGCCAACGATTCGGAGGCGGGGACGCGGTCAGCCCTGTCTGCGATCACGAGCCCATGCAGGTGGGTCGAGCCCGGCTTTCCCGGGAGGAGAAGGAGAGGCGGAGATCCCAGGGCCTCTGCATGTACTGTGGAGGAGCGGGTCACTTCGCCTATAACTGCCCGTTAAAAGGCCCAGCCCGATAGTAAGTATGAGGCTACTATTGGGTGGGATCTCCGCCGAGAAGTCCTCATCCACATCTACTCTCCTTCCGGTAAGACTGAGATGGTCAACTCACCTTCACGACTGTCGAGCACTGCTGGATTCTGGGGCAGAAGGTAATTTCATGGACCATTCATTTGCACGCAAACTCCAAGTTCCCCTCAGACCCCTCACACACAAGATCTCAGTACACGCTCTCAACGGTCAGGAACTTCCCACCATCTCACTCATCACCGAAGACATCACTCTCATCACATCAGGAAATCACACAGAAATCATCTCCTTTTACATTCTGGACACTCCCCTCGCACCCATCGTCCTTGGTCACCCCTGGCTCACCCGTCACAATCCTAGAGTGGACTGGCTAACCAATTCTGTGTCTGCGTGGAGCAGTTTTTGTCATAAGTCTTGTCTTGTGTCTGCTTGTCCGTCTGTTTCTGTCCCTGTGTTTCAGGAGGAGGCAGTGGATTTATCTAACGTGCCCGCGGAGTACCTGGACCTGAAGGAGGTGTTCAGTAAGTCTCGGGCTGCTTCTCTTCCCCCGCATCGTCCCTATGACTGTGCCATAGATTTACTGCCAGGTACGTCTCCGCCCAAGGGCAAGTTATATTAACTCTCTGTTCCAGAGAGGGAGGCCATGGAGAAATATATTTCTGATTCTCTAGCAACAGGGTTCATCCGTCCTTCCTCTTCTCCAGCGGGGGCGGGGTTCTTTTTTGTGGGGAAGAAGGACGGGTCTCTGTGACCTTGTATTGACTACCGGGGGCTGAACAGCATCACGGTAAAGAATACTTATCCTTTGCCGTTGATGTCTTCAGCCTTCGAGAGGTTGCAGGGAGCGTCCATCTTCACGAAATTGGATTTACGTAATGCTTATCATTTGGTCCGCATCAGGGAGAGGGATGAATGGAAGACCGCTTTTAACACCCCCAGGGGGCACTTTGAATACTTGGTCATGCCCTTCGGGCTGTCCAACTCCCCAGCGGTTTTCCAAGCACTTGTCAACGACGTGTTGCGAGACATGGTCGATCAGTTCATATATGTCTACCTGGATGACATATTGATTTTTTCTTCGGCTCTCCAGGAACATGTGCAACACGTCTGACAAGTGCTCCAGAGGTTGCTAGAGAATGGGCTTTTTGTCAAGGCGGAGAAATGCGATTTTCATGCACAGTCTGTTCCTTTCTTAGGTTACATTGTGTCGGTTGAGGGAATGCGCATGGATCCTGAGAAGATTAAGGCTGTGGTAGAATGGCCAAGTCCAGATTCCCGTAAGGCCCTACAGAGGTTTCTGGGGTTCGCCAATTTCTACCGGTGTTTCATTCGCAATTTCAGCCAACTAGCCGCACCTCTGACCGCCTTGACCTCCCCCAGAACGACGTTCAGGTGGTCAGACGCAGCAGAGGTGGGGGTAGGTGCAGTGTTATCCCAGCGTTCTTCCTCAGACGATAAGATGCATCCTTGCGCGTTTTTGTCTCATCGTTTATCCCCTGCGGAGCGCAATTATGACATTGGCAACAGAGAGTTATTGGCAGTCAAGTTAGCATTGGAGGAATGGCGCCACTGGTTAGAAGGGTCGGGGTACCTTTTATCGTCTGGACCGATCACAAGAACTTGGAATATATTCGGACAGCTAAAGGACTAAACTCCAGGCAGGCTCGGTGGGCTCTTTTTTTCGGTCGTTTTGATTTTACTCTCTCGTACCGCCCGGGTTCCAAAAACATCAAACCCGATTCTTTATCGCGTATTTTTGACCGTTCCGAACGCCCGTCTACTCCCGAGTGCATTTTACCAGAGTCTCTATTCGTCTCTACACTCACATGGGAGATCGAATCGAGGGTCAAGAAGGCCTTAGAAGGGGTAACGCCTCCGACTCGTTGTACACCGAATCGTTTATTTGTGCCTGAGGGTTTACGGTCCAGCTTGATCCAGTGGGGACATTGTTCCAATGTGGCTTGCCATCTCCTTCGTCTTGTTCCAGTCTCGGTGTCTCCTCGTTCCTGTTCGTGTCCCCGTGGATGTTCACCCTGGAATTGTCACGTCACGTCATCACCCTTCATCACGGCACATCTGACCATCGAAGTCCCTGCGCCACTATCCTGTTTTGCCCTGGACACTTTCTATCATCAACTTGTTTACAATAAAGAGAAAAGAGTTTACTTGCATTTGCTTCCGTGTTTCTATCATGACACATATATTCTCTGACTCTGTAGGCATTTTTATGGTCGAAATGAACACCATTACTGTGACTGTCTGTTTTATTTTTATTATCTTCCCTGTTCTGGCTCTGATTCATTCGATTCATATGACGTCACTGTAGCTTTGCGCCGCCATCTTTGCGACCACGGCGGTCTCAGTAATGCAATATGTTGTGCAGTTGGCTACAACAACAGCCGAAAGAGGAACCCTGAACTGGTATTTTATTCTATACCAAAAGAAGAGAGAAGAGAGAATCATATATTTAAAAGACTTGAAGTCTCATGTTGGTTTGTGGTTAATTATATTTCCATCCTATACTGCAGTGGCCAACATTATACAGACAGATATCGACAGATAATGTTTTGTCTTCATTTTATTGTTGGATCTGTTTAAATGCACTTTATCATGGTAAGTTAGTAAGATTTGGGGTTGTTTTGAATATAACTGTCTGTCTGTCTGTCTGTTAGTTAATACCTACCTAAATCTAATAAATATTTTTCTTAAGTTCATAAAGATATTGTCTTCGTCACATGCGCTTTATATGTTATTTTGTGTAAGTCACGTTAACGTTAGCTCTGCAGACGATGCATATCTCAGCCTTGAAATGCATATTAAAGGACTAGTTCTTCCAAAAATGATAATTCTGCCGTCATTTACTCACCTTCATGTGCAAATCCTTAAGTTTACTTTCCGTGGAAGACAAAGGGAATATGTAGCCTAATGGAGACTCTTCTTGTCGATGTAATGGAAGTGAATGAGTAACGTTAACATTAGCCTACTGGGGGCTGTCACGCAAAAAATAATAATAATAAAAGACAAAAAAAACATCACAAAAGTATCATAAAAGTGATCTAATACGACTCGTCCGTTATATTAATATCGTTATTTATTCATATGATAGCTTTATGTGACGAACAAACTGCAATTTAAGTCCTTATATTATAATCACTGAGCTTACATCTTGATAGCTTTTAATCGCAGCCGAATCATTCAAAAAGATTCGACTCGAAAGATTCTTTCATTTCGATATTTGTGTGTATTAAACCTTCTCTCTGTAATTGAACATCTGTTCTTTCGGACAGATATGGCAGTCTTTTATGATATTCGGCTGATGTCTCTGGCTGTCTCTGGCTGTGCTGATGGACAGATTAGATAGATTCATTCATGCCAGCCGAACAGCTGCAGATTCATAGATTCATTCATGACATCGCCTTGACTCTCATGAACGCGCGCCATGAAGCTCTATGACTTAAGTATTTCTATATTATGAAAGGCCAATTGGGGCAAGCCTGGGGCAGATAATAATGGACTAAAGAAAACTGGGAGTAAAAAATAAGGATCAGAGCCTAAAATAGAATATAATATGGCGGCGTTCTATTTGTAGTGACGTAGGTGGCATCTATGAATAGCGGGATTCGCGGCTGCTTAGGCTCCGCCCCCTGTGCCGTGAACCAGCAGCTCATTAGCATTTAAAGGAGAAGCACTAAAACAGTGCGTTTTTCACAGACCCAAAAAATGATGATTTAAACGTGCTGTAAATAAAATTCTGTTCGGTATTTTGAGCTAAAACTTCACATACACACTCTGGGGACATCAGAGACGTATTTTACATCTTGTGAAAAGGGGCATAATAGGTCCCCTTTAACTATTATAATATTTCGAAGGGCAAAAACAGTAACTTTTAATTGGCTTTACATCATCAACTGTCACTTTAGCACGAGGCCCTGTGCAGTCGCAGACTTGGTACTGTCAGTAGCATAACATTATAGCATTACCTCCCCAAGCCTGAGCTAACTCAATCACGTCAAGCTAGGTGGTTGTGGTTTCAGATAGCCAGGCTCCTCAGACAAAAGGCCAAGATGGCGTTGGCTGGCTCCGCCCACTTTAGGCTTCAAAAATGCTCTTCAGAAACCTACGGGTGACGTCACGGACACCACATCCATATTTTTTTTACAGTCTATGGTCGTGACCTCATTACCACCTCGGGTGTGCATTATTTTTCTAATAGTTCAAAGGCCTGTCGTCACTTATTCCTTACTTATTAAATCTATCCATAATAACTGACTTTAGAGCTGAATTCAAACTTGAACTGACAGTAAAATCACAGATTAATTATTTCTATATGAGAATAACAGTGAATGTTGATCCTCTCTTATTTAACCAGTAATTTATCACATGGTACCAGAACAGAAACAACTGAAACCATAAAATCACATTTAAAGCTTAACAACCAAACGACAATTTTTTTTTAAATAGATATAGAATAGAAGAGAAAAAAAGAAAAGAAAGTGTTAGTAATTACTTAATATAACAAAAGAGTAACAAGCACCACTTAAATGTCCAGCCCGCAGAAGTCACACTTACCCTGTAACAAGAGTATATTTCTCCAGTATTTAAGCATAAGTTTCAATAGTTTTAGTACTCGGTGGACTTTTGTTAAAAGAAAGTCCTGTATAAATGCACAGATATGGACCCTATAATTTTTAAAAAGCCTATATGTATTGGTATACTGTTATTACAAAACGGTTGTTAAAAGAAAGTAGGGGAGAGCCGGGACAGTTGAAGCACTTTTCAGATAAATGTTGTTTTCTAAGGTAAGGTTACAGCTAGATTTTTTATTTTTTTGTGATTAACAACTCACATATGTGTTCTCTTAGTATCATGTTTTATTCGGTACAAATATAGAATAATTTAAGTAAAATTAGACTTTGAACAGTAGTTGTGCTTTGTTTCAATCGTCCCGCCTGAGCAGGACGATTGCAACACAGGGGTGGGACGGATGAAACATAACAGTTTAAATGGCAACTATTCATCTAATGCTTTTTTTTTGTGAACAATACCTGACAAGTAACTTATGTACATATTGTTACAAACATATTTTGTAATTTATTTTAATTTAAAGGTTCATATTAACCATTTTTGTTATATCACCCAATAAACAATAGGCGATAAGCCTATGCGCATTTTGTAATCTTTCTAATAGGCTATTTTGACGAAGACAGACAAACAATTAAAATTTGTCGTTTACAATTAAAATTAGTTATATTGACTGTTTGCTAGTTGAATAGCCTGTTATTATGAAGAAAACGAGGTCAACCAGAAGACGATAAATGAAATTTATTGAAGATTGAAGATTGGAAAATTGATGATTATTACAGAGATAGCATGTGTTGCGTAATTGAAAATTAATTTGCATTACAAGAAACACAAGTCTAGAAACGGTATATGATTCTATGAACAGTATCAGGCAGGTTTAACTGGCAGGATGCGCTGTCGGGACAGTTTAAACACTTGTTTCAACAGCGCCTCCTGCCATTTAAAGGCCGTGTTGTAGGGTTAATTTTTCAACGAATTTGTGCAATTTACTTGTTGGTAATAAACATTTAAACTGTTATACATTGTATTTTATGTTGTTGGGTATCACAAAACGGAATATAATACGAAAAAGTACTATCTTACAGCGGTTTGCAACGACTCTCCTTTCCCCCACAATGCATTGCATTACGTCACGTTGGGGAGAGAATTTACCAAAGCCTGCCTTGAGAGCTTTGAGAGTGATGTAGCAATAATGAGTGTTGAACCAAACACAGAACTCTCTACTTCCTGCCGAACAAAACAGAAGCTTTGTTCAGAACGTCAAATGATCCTCATCAATCTGGCTATTTAAAAGAACCCCCAGCAATAACGAAAAAACTGATCAATGCTAGCTTTGTGGCCGACTACTGACTGGTTAAGATAAAGACAGTGTCCGCACATTCCAGAGTCAAATCACCAAGGCCAGAGCCATAAGTCACTCATCCCGGTGCCAGAGAGTCTGCAAAAGACCCTTCTTATGACCAAACTAACGGAAAAGCTTGTCAATGTGAGGGTTTTTTTAAAAGACAAATTGGTGCAGAGATGGCACAACAACATTCCTGACCCCTCCCCCGTTGGGACCTCTGAACTAAGTACAAACTTTCTTAAGAGAGTTCTTTTCTCTTCGAAACCAGGAAACTGAGATTTTTCCTACAGTATACATAAAACTCATTCAAGGACAATTTTCAATGAACTCATGATCAAACAATCATGCAACTACACAATCCTATGTTGTTTTCTCCAATATATGTGTGTGTCTAATATGCTTTAATCCCATATAATTCATGTAATTGTATACTTATTAGAGGTGTGAAGGAAAGTGTGTACTGTTTCATATCAATGCTATTTTACGAACACAACTAGCAAGATGGCTTGAATGATATCGGTGTAATATTTTTTGATCTTCTTTTAATTAGAAATCATGTTTAAACTGTGGCCTCTGTCCTCTCTGCTTAAGAGCTAGAGAACACACCAACACCCCAGATAATGCATGATTTACGATGAGACAAACAAAGCCAGTGTCTAATTGGTCCAATCTCTTCAGGAGGGGGGACAAACTTTTAGTTTAAAACCTTAGACCCAAAAACTAAGCTCTCTCTCTCGCTGCTCTCGAAGCTCTCTCTCTCTGTGCTCTCGCTCTCTGCAAGAAAGGCTCTGCTATCACTCTCAAGAGAGATGGGCAGAAAAAGATGAAGATCTGAACCAGACTATAACCATGTAACTGAGGAGCAGACCAACCCAAATTAAGATCAGATGGGTTAGATTTATTCAAGCCATCTTACTATCGTCCAAATTTTCGTTTCTTTTCTGAGTATCATTTCCTTTATTTTCCGTTGTGAGTCTCGGTTCTGAGTTAAGTTGTGCGACAAGATTTCGAGCCACGTTTCTTCTGCAACGCACCGCTTTCAACTTCAAAGACGCATCAACCATCCGACATCAACGCCACAGACATTTATCCAAGCACGAGGAGGCCAGCCGACGAACGAACGAGGGAAAACCCCTTTGACGCTCACCAGAGGAATTCCCAAAAGGAACGCAAAAGCAAAGACGCAAGTAGACTACCTCCAGACTAAAATCTTAACTAGTGTTTTGATAAATGTAATAACCTGTCTAAGGAACGATAGAAGGGTTAAATTAATGATTGATGGTTCGTTCAGGTCATGTCTTACAAGTGCATATAGAAATTCGGAATTTCCTTCCTCTTACCCTTAAACTCATTCTTCCCAAACTCATTCTTCTTTTGTATTTCTTTCTTTATTACTCTCTTCCTTTCTGCAACCTGTATGAATGTGTGTGTATGCGTGCGCGTGTGTTTGTGTTAGTTGTTAGAATAATTAATAGAGTCTTGTTTGTGTTAGTTATGTGTTAGTATATAATCAATAAAGTATTGTTTGTATTTGAAAAGAGATTACTTGTGTATCTGCTTATCAAATTTATTGTCTTGAACTTCGATCAAAAGTTACATATGCTTTTCCCCTCTTTCTTAATTTACTGTTAGGGGGTTATTCTTTCTTGGCCAGGAAGATATTATATTTCCTAGAGTTAATAATTGTTTATGCTTTCTGTTCATTTGATGAACTGATAAATGATCATATTATTGATTCTGTTACAGTAAATTCTGAAAATAATTAAATTATTAATTATTGATCATAATTCGTTATGAATAATAATTAATGATATTTATACGGGCGTATAAACGCTGCAGTGACTAGAGAGACGAGTAGCAGACGAGAGTATTCAGATAGCGCAGATTATAGATAAATAGATAAATGCATAGATATAGATAGATATATAGACTAGATATATAGATAGACAGACAGACAGATAGATAGATAGGCTAGTATAGAGAGGGAGATAGGCACACAGCATAACGTTAGCATAGATAGCTAGCAGCTAGATAGATAAATATATAGAAATATATGTGTTTGTGCTTGTGTGAAAACTCAGGATGCTGAGTGAGGCGCGTCACATCTGGTCGCGGGGTGAGCTTCTCAACCAGCGACCAAAACGCACTCACTTCCCTACAGCACAAGCTTTCCAACGTAGTTTCCGTGGGACAGCACCGCCGGCGCCCACACAAGCACCTGCCAAACACAGCGACAGACACGCGGCGGCTACGTTTGCAACAACATTTTCACCGGAGGAAGAGATAAAAACTTTGAAATGCCCATATAGCTAGCATGATGCCTTCTATTTCTAGATGACAAAGACAAAGTTTACCAGAACTACGACACTATGACAAAGGTTACCGGTACTTATCTGAACTAACGTCATGATCACTGCTTAGATACAAAGAAAACGTTGATTTTTCACTCGGTGCTATTCAAAGACAGTAAAAAATATGTCGTTATTGTGCACTGCTGCTCGTAGACTAGCTCCTGTGCTCATTGCTGCGTTGCTAAATTAACTCACCAGGACACTTCACCAACTCTCCACTCATTCTCCTCGGACCATGCATTTAATTATTAAGTATTTACGACATTGTGGTGGCGTTCAAGTGCGTTTAACTCGTAAATACGATCTATACGAGATGGCTTGAATGCACCATAATACTAGGCTGAGGCTATCTTTCTCCACTTCTCCCCAACGTGACGTCATCACCGAATTGCAGAAAAAAAAACTCTAAAACCAAAAACGTAAAAAAATGGTCTTTAAGACCATTTTTGAGACATTTTAAAAATGATATACACATCTTGAGTGATTTATGTACTCATTAATCGACAGTGGTGGTTAACCTGCAACATGGGCTTTAAACCTCTTTTGCCCTTAAACTAAAAAACTCTGATATTGCACACTTAAAGGGATACTTCAGGATTTAGCATTATGCTTTGTATTAGTAGAAAACCTGTAGTATTTTCGAATTACCATGCTTTCCACCCTCATATCCCCCTGAGACGAGAGATTTATATATTTTTTGTCTGGAAAAAATCCTCCGATGACGCAAAAATCGTCATTTTGCGTCATCGGAGGATTTTTTGGATGGAGGCTAAAGACTACAGCCAGTAGTAGGAGCTCGTCCCGCATGTTTTCAACCCGTCCATAGAGGGTGGGATCTCCTCTTTTCCCCGGACATGTCCGGCCGTCGAGATCGTCCAAAATGTCCGGGATTCGGCTTTTGCTTTCTGCAGTCGCCATTCATTGTTTACATGCACACCTTTTGTTACAATCTAACTGAATTCATTGTGATTGGTGAATCTGAATGTAGTGTTTACATGAACGCTAAACAAGTGATCGGTTGATGTGCGTTTTAACATTGCTAAGAAAATTCCCGCTCCTCCGTGAGAGATGCGAGACCCGGCGCGTCTCAGTAATGATGCCACCGGCCTCGCGCCGTTCTCCCGCGGCCCTCAGCCTCGTCCTGCTCGCCACAGTAAACATGATGAATGACGACTGTAGAACGCAAAAGCCGAATCCCGGACATTTTGGGCGATCTCGAAATCCAGGGCAAACTCGTCATGGAGTCTCACTAGCAGCTAGTCTTGTTGTTTTCAACTGCGCTCTCTTATCGGTCGGTGTGACTTGGGAGTGGCCTCGTAGGGCAGCGAAGCAAGTGCATTCTGGGAGTTGTTGTCTTTCATCCACATAAGCCAAAAATACATTTTCTGGCTTTTCTCAGTCTAGAAAGCTCCAAATTCAAAAATAAAATTTCAAAAATTTCACATTTCTTCTACATAAATGACCTATTTTTAATACACATTCATTTTTACAGAGGTGAAGTATCCCTTTAAAGGATAATCCCTTCTGTCCACCCTGTTACCTCTGTGGGGTTTTTTTTTAGTTAATAAAATAAGTTCAACAAATGTTATGCATATTTTTGTGGTTACTTTTAGAGAACGGAATGGCAATATGAAATTGTTTAAAAATGGGACAAAATTCCATTGAAATGTATTTTTATTCTAAAGAATTGTGTTGAAATTACCACTGTGCCTTAAAATACAATAACTTTTTTCATGATAATACTTGTTGATGAACACTTTGTTAAAATACATTTGCAGGGTAAAGTGAGGGACATCTTAGCTCTCTAAAATGTAAATATTTCAATAACTGTGAATTCAAAACATTTATTAATTGATATGAGAATGTCTGGGTAACAGGGTGGACATTTGGCCTTTGCATGTGTGAAGAATTTGGTCAAAATTATTAAAGAGTAATTTCCTGAGCTGGACCAATATATTTTTCTTGTAGTATAAAAAGCCATTCTTCAGATAAAATTATTAAATCATGGACATTTTAACTTTTTTTCTAGAAATTTACCAAGCTGAAATGGCACCGAATAGTAGGAATGACCCTACTGTGACTGTCCCGCGAGACCTTTTTTTTACTGTCTATGCGCTAGACTCGCGTCCTTGTACGGCAAAGTGGTTGTCGCCATCTTCTTCTTCTTCTTCTTTAAATTTATTGGCGGTTGGCATGCCAATTTGGTGCATTACCGCCACCAACTGTTTGGGGTGTGGAGCTTCAATGCGGATTTATAAGCTAACATATATATATATATATAAAAAAAAAAAAAAAAAAATAAAATAAAAAAAAAAATGTATATATTCTTGGTTGTTCTTAAGGTTGTCGCCATCAAGTGTCGGGGAGTGTGCTAACGCTTCAGACTCAAATATTGAGCGGAAGTTTATACGCGGTTGTGAAGTATCTGAAAAAATAGATCCACTATAGCAAATAACACAGATTGAAATCATACATTGCGCTGATATATTTGTTTTTAATCATCAACAAGCACCACTAACCACTCGGTGAATTGCACAGTTTTGAAAACGAACGTTAATTTTCGGGCATGCCCGTTGCCATCCACTCTTAAGCGGTCAAAGGCGATTCTAAACGAGTCAAAAAGTCGAGACAGGACCCATCGTCAACATTTCTGCATCCACCACTCTAGTTCATCCAAAACAAACTACAAAATAGACTCAAGGTGTTAAATACCGGAATTATCCTTTAAGGGTGTGTTGCAGTACTAATACACCTGCCGTATTATCATTACAATGGCACATGAAACAATAAATACAACTTGTCAGTCAAAATAAAGTTCTGCACGAAAGAATTCAATTACCGCACTCAAAAACAGCTTTGCGGCTTTAACTCCAAAACGGCACGATGTAAAGAAGAAATGTTTTCGCGGGTATGGTAGGCATTGCATGCTGTAAGTGCTAACGAAATTTGACGTACATGACGTGAGTGGTTTTCAAGGAAATCTCAGTGTTTCATCCGTCCCGCGTTTCAATCGTCCCGGCTCTCCCCTACTGTATAAATGCAGATATGTACACTATAATTTTTAAAAGCCTATATGTATTGGTATACTATAATTCCCAAACGATTTACAGTGTATGTTCTTGCTAAATTGCTCTCAAATGTAAGACTGTTGTATTATAATAGTAGAATAAGTAACGCTTAGTTCTAAAATACTGACAGTATAAATTATTTGTTAATTCTTCTGGTTATTACCACTTTATTCCTAAAACTTTACATGTTGTACACTATAATTAACAAATTGTCTGAAGAGTTTGAATCTGACAGTTATGTGACATCACTGAACATTGCAAATCCCATATGTGGGACCGTATCACTCAAAAGGTTTACTCACTTCTGAAGACACGGAGCCTGAAACTCTTTCTCTCACTGTTGATCAGTAGTTTATAATCTCCAGCATGTTCACGTCTGGGGTTTGTGATGGTCAGAGATCCAGTTTGATTGTCCAGCTTCAGTCTGTCTCTGAATCTCCCATCAAGAACATCATCATATACAGTGATTCTGTCGGCCGTTACATTGATTTCAGCTATTAAAGTGTTTTCATCTCCAAACCTCCACTGAATCACATCATCATCCTTCATTTCAGTAAGACCAGAGTTTAGAGAGACTGAATCTCCCTCAATCTCAATCTCAATCACATCATCATCAATCACTCCTGAAGAACAGAGTTATGCAGATTAAAGCTTTAAAATAACTTGATGTTGGTTCGATGAAGCTTCACTAAAATACTTTTAACCATGTAAATGTGAAGTGATTAATATTCTGCAGCAGTTCAAAGACAAAAGATGATGAATGAAAATGAGAAATAGTTAAACAGTTTTATATAATCAAGTGACATTCTCAAATAAGAGTGTTATCTCTCAGCAAAATCACACATTATTTGTTTCTATATGAGAATAACAGTGAATGTTTATCCTTTCTGACTAATTTAACCAGTCATTTATCACATCAGGACAGAAACAACTGAAACCAGAAAAACACATTTAAAACTCACCATCCAGACGCCACAAACACAAACAGAGCAAAACTAATTTGAGGAACATTTTCTTCATCGGTTCACTGAAAAGCCTACGATAGTAACTCTTAATGTCTGAAACACTCGATCAGAAAAGACTGAACTGAGATATTTATCTGGTTGTGTGTGAATCCTCCCCCAACCTCAGTTAGTTTCCGCTCACACATCCGTCTCCTTTAACATCACGGAAATCAACAAGCTTTTGCTGATCTTACATTTTCAAATGAATTCTGGCCCTGAATGAAAACTAATAGCAGAAGAGTGAAATATTGGATTAGATATCTGTATCTACTGGTGTGTTATTTAGTGCTGTGAGCTGTCAATCATATTTGACCTCTGACCTGTGACTCTTATTTGACTGTTGATGGATTCACTTTATTTCAGTGTAAAGATGTTTTGTGTGGAGTGGAAGATTGTGAGCTTCTTATTAGCAGGAGAGAAAATGAAGAAACACTTCAGCCACAAACTACTGACACACACAGAGACGACAAACATCCAGCAGAAGCTGTTTATCCACCGACAGATCAAACCACACACACAGATGTTTGTACTGATAAAATAAAAGGAAAAACCATTGCAGGGTCCATTTTGACAAAAAAGCCAGTAAATCACATGTATAATGTGATTTTCATTTGGAGAAACTGAGAAGTGTATATCTTTGATGTCAGACTTTCTTTTTAAAGCCACATTTCTTACTAGAACCAGTAAGTGTGACCATATTAGCCCGGTTCTGTCAACACTGGCACTGGCTCTCTATCAAACATCAAATACATTTTAAATTCCTGCTGATTACTAACAAATCCCTGAATGGTTTCGCTCCTCATACTTGAGCTTTTTTATCACTTTATAGTCCTTCACATCCACTGCAGTCTCACAGTTCTGGCCAGTTGATAATAACTGGAATATCAAAATACACTGGAGACGGTAGATCCTTTTCCTATTTAGCGCCAAACACTGGAATAGTCTTCCTAGCTTTGTTTGTGAAGCAGACACACTCTGTCAGTTTAAATCTAGAGTAAAAACATCTCTTTAATCTGGCATACACATAACACATTAACTCATTCCTATAATTCAAATCCGTTAAAGGATTGTTAGGCTGCATAAATCAGCTCAACCGGAACAGGAACACTTCCCATAACATCCAATGTACTTGTAACATCGTAACTGATCTCTTTTTTATTATTATTATTATTATTATAATACACTTTATTTTAAAGGATTTTTCAAGTAAAAACACAGAACAAACAACACTGGCTCGGACTACACACACACAAAAAAAAAAAAAAACTGTACATGTATATAAAAGTACATAAATAAAAAGCTGCACAACAGACTAGGTGCCTAGGAGGGATATGCAACCTAGACCTTAGGGAAATCTTTGGGGGCCGACTGAGCTGTTAACTTGTCCAAATACCCAAGAAATGGACCCCCAAACAGTGGAAAACTTTTCAATAGAATCTGTCCTCAAAAGTCAAAGTCTTTCCATCTGTTTGACAGAGATCATATCCATAATCCACATCTGGAAGGAAGGGGGTGACTTCCAGTTCTTAAGCACAAGTCTCTTTGCCACGACCATGCCCAGCATTAAGGACTGTTTCAATGCACCTGAAAGGCAAGAGGTGCGCTGTGAGAGGCCGAAGATGGCAAGTTCAACATCTGGTGGAAGAGACTTATTGTATGCCTTGGAGTCCAGTCAAAAATGCTTGACCAAAATCCAGACAATAAAGAGCAAAACCAAAAAGCATGAGAAGCTGTATCCTCTGCCACCTTACACCTGTCACACATTGGTGAAACGGAGGGGAACATTTTATGCAATTTAGCTTTGGTGTTGTCTGTCTCTTTCTTATCCTGAGGTTACTGTAGTCAGCCGGATCTGGTCCGTACAGCCCTGAATGTCAGCAGAGATTGTGACAACTAGACTAGGCCTAGAGGCAGCACAGGTCATCGGCACTCATCGGCACAGATCCTCAGCAAACACCAGAACCAGACAAGATCTCTGCACAGACCCCTATAACAGCTTTATCTCCTCCCTCCTTATGCCGGATTGATGTATCCTGATCTTCAAGCAGAAGGAGCTGGATGAAATATCATAATCACATCATGTTCAGAGGAGAACTGGTCCTCGACTAAGTATGGTTTCTCCCAAGGTTTTTTATGACGCAATGCATGGCACATCTCAGAGATGTAGCATTTGTGGTTAAAAAGTATATACATATATATATTTTATTTATTTATTTTTTTTTAAATGACCGATTGTTTCGCTATATAAAACCCTTATTTCTCGACTGGGATCATGTCGAGACTTTGAAGCTGCATTGAGACGGACATTTGAACCTTCTTTGAACAATTGAATATTTGGTTGCAATTGAAGTCCATTCTGTGTAGAAAAATCCTGGAATGTTTTCCTAAAAAACCTTCATTTCTTTTTGAGTGAAGAAAGAAACACATGGACATCTTGGATGACATCGGGGTGAGTAAATTATCAGGAATTTTTAATTTGAAAGTGAACTAATCCTTTAACATGTGTTGGTCCATACTGGTATAATTCTGTAGCAAATTGGAAGACAACTGAAGCCATTAATTTAAATACATTTAAAGCTCAACAAACAGAACTAAACTAATTTTAGAAACATTTTATTCATCGGTTTTCTGAAGAAAAAAAAAAAAAAAAAAAAAAAAAAAAAATATATATATATATATATATATATATATATATATGTATGTATATATATATATGATAGCAACCCTTAAAATGTCTGAAAACACTTGCTATCAAACACGACTGAACTGAGATATTTATCAGGTTGTGTGTGTATCCTCCCCCAACCTCAGTTAGTTTCCGCTCACACATCCGTCTCCTTTAACATCACGAAAATCAACAAGCTTTTGCTCATCTTACATTTTCAAATTAATTCTGGCCCTGAATGAAAACTAATAGCAGAAGAGTGAAATATTGGATTAGATATCTGTATCTACTGGTGTGTTATTTAGTGCTGTGAGCTGTCAATCATATTTGACCTCTGACCTGTGACTCTTATATGACTGTTGATGGATTCACTTTATTTCAGTGTAAAGATGTTTTGTGTGGAGTGGAAGATTGTGAGCTTCTTATTAGCAGGAGAGAAAATGAAGAAACGCTTCAGCCACAAACTACTGACACACACAGAGACGACAAACATCTAGCAGAAGCTGTTTATCCACCGACAGATCAAACCACACACACAGATGTTTGTACAGATAAAATAAAAGAGAAAAACCATTGCAGGGTTAATTTGATGCAAAAGCCAGTAGATTACGTCATTTAGTAATTAAAAAAAAAAAAATATATATATATATATATATATATATATATATATATATATATATATATATATATATATATACAATTTTTGCTTGTGTTGCTACAACAAGAGTCAGAGTTAAAGGAACACACAGTAACCTGCAAATGTAATTGTTTACTTAGAGAAATTTGCATTTGATTACCTGTGAGTCTTTTGGTCTTTTCTTCTGAAGAAACTGAGAAGGCCTGGATCAGTGTTTTCTGAAATAATGATGAGCTTATATAACATATTATAATAGTTCAACAGTTATGGTACAAGGACTGGAAAAACTACCCTGAAAACATTCAACATTTTAGTGCACAAACATCTCCAACAAGACCACCATAAAGTCAGCACTCACAATTATTGAGGGAGTGGAGAATATCTCTGATGATATTATTATACTTGCTCCAAACCAAGAGACACATGATCAGAGACGACATGCAGTCTAGCGGAGGCTTGTAGACTGTGGATTGACACTCAATATAATACAATGTGAACAAGCTAGTGTTCATGGGAATGTTTCTTTCTGAAAAGGGGATTGACCGACCGCTGAAAGAGTTCATGCTGTGGTTGAGGCCAGAGAACCAGACAAACACAGAAGTTTAAGTGCCTTAAAACAGAAATCAAGCATTCTGCGTTAGTTCGGACAGGCTTCGTAGTCAAGCTCCGCTATGAGCTGATTGGCTAAATTCCAACCCCACCCATATCAGCTGATCCGATTCCTATGCACTCAATTGGCCACTCTTAAACAGGGCACTTTACTTAAACGCAGCTTCAGTCGGCCTGATTGTCTGCTTCACTGCATACTGCTTTTCAATCAAGATTGGTGAAACCGTCTTTCTTATGCTTTATCACAATGCGTTTTTGTCGGCCTGCTTTATCAATTCATTATGAAGTAACTATACACAAGGTTTAATTCAGGTGTCATTCAGTGAAATACTAAGCATATGAGAAGCTGGCCAATATGAAATATTGCATTTATACAGCAGCAAGTAGACAACGTTACCATGAGGATACAGAGACAAAGCTTTGCATATCAAACGGAGTGAATATCACCAGCAGATTCTGCGGTTTTGTAGACACTGTGTGTTTGCTCAATTATTTGCACATTATCATGATTTATTAAGCAAACAATGTATTCTCCTATTTTCATAGGAAGTTCACGAGCAGCTGCATTTTCAGCAGAATTATATCTGGGAATATACTATTTCATAACTATGGGACGAACATCGATTTATGATAATGTTGGAAACTTTATCATCAGCTTATTAGTAGACTTCACTGCTATCACACGAGAATGATAATTATGAAGCGGTGCGTTCGTCAAGTCAAGTCAAGTCAAGTCAAGTTTATTTATATAGCGCTTTTCACAACACAGGTTGTATCAAAGCAGCTTCACAGTAATAAATTAGAACAATACATCAATGTTTGTTTCTAGTGGAACGTCTACGTTTGGTAATGCTGATCAATAGTATCGTTGATTGATTAATTAAATTAAATATCCCCAAATATCCCCAACTGAGCAAGCCAAAGGCAACAGTGGCAAGGAACCAAAAAACTCCATCAGGTGACCTAATGGAGAAAAAAAAACCTTGGGAGAACCCGGGCTCAGTCGGGGGCCAGTTCTCCTCTGGCGTTTATGAACTAGAGGTCGGATTTAACTGTAGGATTAAAAGTATTATATGAATGCCTGGCTGAAGAGATGCGTCTTTAATCTAGTTTTAAACTGGGAGAGCGAGTCTGAGCAACGAACAGTATCCGGAAGACTATTCCAGAGTTTTGGTGCTAAATGTGAAAATGCTCTCCCTCCTTTGGTGGACCTAGATATCCTAGGTATGACCAAAAGCCTTGAATTTAGTGACCTTAAAGAGCGCGATGGATTATAGGGCGATAGAAGATCCGTTAAATAGACTGGAGCTAAGCCGTTAAGGGCTTTATAAGTCAGTAGAAATACCTTGTAATTAATACGGGACTTTATAGGTAACCAATTTAGGGATGATAAAATCTGTGTTATATGATCATATTTTCTTGATCTAGTTAGAACTCTAGCGGCGGCATTTTGGACTAACTGTAGCTTGTTTATTGAGGATGCAGGACAACCGGCTAATAACGCATTACAGTAATCTAGTCTCGAGGTCATGAATGCATGAACTAACTTTTCTGCATCAGAAACAGATAGCATATTACGTAGCTTAGCAATGTTTCTAAGGTGGAAAAAGGCTGTTCTTGTAACATATGAAATATGATTTTCAAAAGACAGGTTGCAGTCTAATATAACACCCAGGTCTTTTACTGTAGAGGATGAAGTAAAAGGACATCCTACTATGTTAAAGTTGTATCGTGAGAGGTTTTGTGGGTGGTTTTTTGAACCGATAAGTAGTACCTCTGTCTTGTCTGGATTTAATAAAAGAAAATTATGCGTCATCCAATCTTTTATATCTTTAACACACTCTGTCAATTTGGATAATTTAGCGTTTTCATCTGGCCGTGATGAAATATAGATTTGAGTGTCATCAGCATAACAATGGAAACTAATTCCATGTTTCCTTATAATATTTCCAAGTGGCAGCATATATATTGAGAATAATAGAGGGCCTAACACAGATCCCTGCGGCACTCCATAGTTTACTGGAGTTATGACAGATTTTTCTCTATTTAAATAAACAAAATGGTAGCGGTCAGATAAATACGATCTAAACCAGCTTAATGCTTGTCCTTGAACACCAGTATAATTTTGTAGTCGATCTAAGAGTATTGTATGATCTATAGTATCGAACGCAGCACTAAGATCAAGTAAAACTAATATTGAGATACAGCCTTGGTCAGAAGCTAAAAGTAAATCATTTGTGATTTTAACGAGCGCAGTTTCAGTGCTATGTTGCGGCCTGAACCCAGACTGAAACTTTTCATAGGTGTCATTTTCTTGTAAGAAAGAGCCCAGTTGAGCGGACACAACTTTTTCTAGTATTTTAGACATAAAAGGTAGATTTGAAATGGGTCTATAATTTACTAGATTATTCGGATCTAATTGTGGTTTCTTAATGAGAGGTTTTATAACTGCCAGTTTAAATGTTTTTGGAACATAACCTAAAGATAAAGACGAGTTAATAATATTGAGGAGAGGCTCTTCCACTACAGGTAACACTTCTTTCAATAGTTTAGTTGGTATAGGATCTAGTAAACATGTTGTTGTTTTAGATGAAGTAAAAAGTTTATTTAACTCTTTTTGTTCTATAGTTGTAAAGCACTGTAATTGTTCTTGCGGGGTGATAATTGAGGCTGAATTATAAGGCGCGATTGAGGATTGAACGTTTACAATTGTGGTTCTGATGTTTTCTATTTTCTCAGTGAAGAACTTCATGAAATCATTACTACTAAACTGTAATGGAATATTTTGTTCAGGAGACATCTGTTTATTTGTTAGTCTCGCCACGGTGTTAAATAAGAACTTAGGGTTGTTATGGTTGTTTTCTATTAGTTTGCGTAGATGCTCAGCCCTGGCCGCTTTTAGGGCCTTTTTATAACGTGACATACTGTCTTTCCATGCGATTCTAAAGACCTCTAAGTTGGTTTGTTTCCATTTACGCTCTAAATTACGGGTTTCTCTCTTTAGAACACGCGTAGTATTGTTGTACCATGGTGCTTTACTTTTCTCTCTGACCTTTTTTAATCTAATGGGCGCAACAATATCCAATGATCCAGAGAGAATGGTGCTCATAGTGCTAGTTAATTCCTCAAGTTCATCTGTTTGTTTGGGTTCACTGAGCAGCTGAGACAGATCCGATAAGCTGTTTGAAAAATTATCTATGGTGGATGGAAGGATTGTTCTGCCTAATCGATAACGCGGCGCAGCATGATATATTACAGGAGTACGTAATATGCAAGTTACCATGTAATGGTCAGTGACATCGTCACTTTGTGGAATGATATCTATATCGGTTGGATCGGTTCCATGTGATATAATTAAATCGAGTGTATGATTAAATCGATGAGTCGGTCCGGTAATGTTTTGCTTGACCCCAAAGGAGTTTAATAAATCTGTAAACGCAGCCCCTAACGCATCATTTTGATTATCTACATGGATATTAAAGTCTCCAACAATTAATGCTTTATCGAAGTTAACTAATAGGTCTGAGAGAAAATCTGCAAACTCTTTTAGGAAATCAGCGTAAGGCCCAGGCGGTCTATATACGGTAGCCAAGGCTAGAGATAATAGGGATGTTTTTCGAACATCTAAGAGCGTAACATTTAGTACAAGTACTTCAAATGAAATAAACTTATAACCCGTTTTCTGAGTAACATTGAGAAAATCTCTATAGATTGTTGCAACACCGCCGCCACGACCATTCAGACGGGGCTCGTGCTTATAGGAGTATCCTGCTGGAGTAGACTCATTTAAACCGAAATAATCATTTGGTTTAAGCCAGGTTTCAGTAAGGCAAAGTACATCGAAGCTATTATCTGTGACTATTTCATTTACAATAACTGCCTTAGGCGTGAGTGATCTAATGTTTAGAAGACCTAGCTTTAAAAATTGTTTTTGATTACCAATAGCAACATTTTCTGGTTTAATAACAATTAGATTTTTTCTAGATCCTGCAGTAGATTTATGATTTGATCTCACTAAACGAGGAATAGACACAGTTTCTATGCAATGTTCTACACTATTTATATCAGTTAAATTGGTGCAGCAGAGACTATGATTTGGACTTTTGGTTACTAGTCAAAAGGTATTTAACATTTTGGAGATGTTATCTGACAGAAGATCCGATCCGAGTCTGCTTGGGTGTAAGCCATCAGCACGGTAAAGCCTAGGACGCTCCCAAAACAGATTCCAATTATTTACAAAGAGAAGTTTCTGCTCATTGCACCATGACATTAACCATTCATTAAGCGCAAATAATCTACTAAACTTTTCATGACCTAGTCGGTACGTGGGAAGCGGTCCTGACACAATAATCGTTATATCAGGCGATGTGCTGCGTACCGTATCGATCAGATTCCTGAAGTCTTTCTTCAGAACCTCCGTCTGGCGCTGTCTGATGTCGGCCCCTCCCGCGTGCAGGACCACGGTTCCGACGCGCTCGTTCAGAATCTCGGGAACGTGAGCAGCGATTTCAGAAACACGAGCACCAGGAAAGCAGTGACTATGCACCTTACTTTTATTTAACGTAACGTGTACGTGTCGAACGATGGAATCGCCGATGATCACAGCATCGCGTTCTGTTTCGCGGAGAGGGGAGAAGCGATTTTGTGTGGATATCTCGAAAACCGGGAGGGTCGGAGAGGGTCTTGGTCTAGACCTGGCTCGCGTCTACCGCTGCGGAAAAATCCAGGCTTCGTGATGGCATGTTGGAGCCGGAGTGAACGAGACCATGGCTGATCGCGACCTCGACGTTCGGGACCGATGTTGAGGAACGCACGGAGTAGACGAGGTCGGAGTCAGCGGGTTAGTAACGTTAATCTCTGATTTGTGTGCCTCGGCACGTGATGTTTCAAGAGCTAACCGCCGGTCTATCAGCTCGGCTTTTCTTACTAAAAGGTCGTGGATCTGTTTCTCAACAGCTTCCAGCTCAGACTGCACCGCGTGCAGCTAAAATGTGTCCTCACCTGCACCAAAAGGTAGACTACTTACATTTGATATATTCGCCATTTTAACAGATGGACAGTAAGTTAAGTTAGCAACGACGCTACCAGTGGTGCTATCAATATTAATACTAATTTATGGCTTAAGTCTTGGATATAATCCGTCTTTTCAGTGGTACGGGTGTAGAGTAGACGCACGATAGGCGAAAAAATGTTTGTTTGTAAATGAGTGCGGAGAAGACGCGTTCAGCCGTGATCCACGGACGTAACCTATAAGAGTATCCAGCGTTGGATCACTAGGCTTGAGACGCGTCTGCTCAACAATCCGCGTTATAACTATGAGGTGAGGAAAAGTAGAAAATGTTCGTTGTAAGTGAGTTTAAAGAGAAATCAAGAATTATAAATCAATCGATGGAGCTCCAAAGACAACAACGCGCTCAGACGCGTTCGTGTAAGAAAAATATCCATATTTAAAACTTTATCGTCTAAAATAACTAGCTTCCGGCAGACGTTCTACGGAAGTCGACTTACGGCAAAAGAGTAACATTGACGATGTATGACGGAGGATGTAGGAGTAGCGTAAGCTTTGACGTCTCTCACGGTTCAGACAAACAGGGCTGGGCAACAGCCGTCTCTACTAAAAGCGGCTTCTACAACTGCAGCCTCCTCCACTCCTGTCTCTACACTGAAGGCCATGGGGCGATGGTCTTCAGACGCTTATGAACATGTCCAACGTCCCAATCATAGATTGTAAAAAAATATGGACGTAGTGTCCGTGACGTGAGGGACAGGGAGGTTGCCGCTTGGTCCCAATGCTCGAGCCATCCTTGAGAAAAGCTATGAGTGCTACTCCCTGATCTAAGGCTTGAAAGCTAATATTATGGCTTCAGTAGCTTTTGGCCCTATATACTGTTTATTTAACCCTCTCATGCATGCATTATGGAAAACATTATCTAGATTTTTTTAAGATTTTTTTTTATTACTTTAATATGTAGATTAATGTGTGTTACCTGTACATATTCTTTGTTACATGCGCAAATTATGATCACTATACAAAATAAAACATGTAATTAACAAAAATGTCTCTATTTGTACAAATTGCTGCACATTCGTTGAATTCTGAATTTTGCACACATACTGTAAGTTGAAAGCAATTTGTTTTTTGGATAGTAGCCTAAAACATATTTGCAACATTTATCAAGTTCACGGATAATTGTGCATGCATTTATTAATCATTATGATACTAAAATCATAATAAAGTATTCTACAAAAAATCAGTCCAGAATATGAACGCAATACGTTTAATTTCACGGTAAGCATTAGTATAGCCGACTCTGATGCACCACTAACCAGTCATGAGTCGGCTTAGCCCCCGATTCTCTTCCCAACTGTGCATCCACATGCAAATGAGGGTCTACTCCGAACAACAGATAGAAAGGAGAATACCCTGTTGTCGAATGCGGGGTAACATTGTACGCATAGATCAGCTCGGCTAGATGTTCAGAAAGTTTTGGTCTTGGGAAAATTTTATGAGAAAAGCTTGAGTTCGTAATTGAGATATTTTGCTTTTTATTGCAGACTTTGGTATTTTGGCAAATCTGGGCAAAATAACTGTTTTAAAACTCTAGTTGAAACACATGTACTTAGCTAAGTGCTCAAGCATGCTATTATCAGCATAAAACAGGAAGTTGTTGTAACTCAAGCATGCAATGTGCAATCTCCCCACACATCACGTTTAATGAACACCCTGGCCTGAAGACACATACATGCCTAAATTTAGTTATAGACATGCATGCTAAAATGTAGTTATAGTCATAGCGTCACCAGCTAGCCAGTGCTAACTGAAGCATTGCATTGAAATTTGCTTCTGTCGAAAATAAAGCCTGCCTTCTTTGATTAGATTGGTCATCTCAAATATTTTTGACAATGACGAGCAGTCAGATGACGGCTGAACTCAGCTCAGAGGAGAAGGTCTGTTTAATATTGGTCCTTTGCAATATCTCTGCAGCACCAAAGAAGAGTCAATACTATATTATAAAACGGATAGTTCCAGTCCTTGATTCTGATTGGTTGAGCCACATTTGAAGCCGTTGTAAATTACTCAACAAACACACACCTGTGATCAAATTACATTAGTATTACTGCGCAACTGCCATTTGTGACTCTTTCTTGCTGCATGTGTTGCTTGGCAACCTCTTTGGAACTACTTCGCTCCGCGTCGTGCCTAACAACGCTCCTTAGCTGTTCTAAATTCACTGTAAAACACGCTGGGGTTTATTGCTTAATTAGTTAATTATTTCACAAAGTACACCTCGTAAAATATACTGTGGTCCGGACCTTGGTGACCTCATAGCTGCTACGGCCATGTCTTTGAGGCATAGCTGGGTGTAATTTATTTTGAAAAACAAAATGTAAAAAATATCTTGAAGAAATGTTCACCACAAGCACCATTTTACCAAAAAAAATTTTCTCATGGGACAATGCAAGGCTGAAAAATTTATTTATTTTTTTATAAATGTTTTTGGGTTAGGATTACTAAATGAACAGAACTATTTGACTGATTTTAGTCTCACAGCGTAAAGGAGGCCAACTAGTAAGAGTTAGTAGAGGCCAGCTGCAGTCTTTAGTGTCCTTGTTAGTGTGCCCTCCTCCCATGCTGGAGACGCTGGTTTGAAACTTGCTCGAGCAGGCTGAGGAGGACCGGTCACCTGTGGTGCCGTGACCCGGATGGGAATGAGGTTTGGGGGGGGCGAGTGTAATGGAGGCAAGTTAGTAAGAGCAGGGTCCAGCAGAACCACCAATGTTTTTTTCCATATTGAAAACTTCAGAAGTTCTGTAATAAAATGTATAATGTTTGATTCATGGAAACACCTGATGCCTTGCATAAAATAAATCATTTTATTGGGTAAGATACTAAATCTAAACACATAAACACATAAAATATGTCCGCAGAGCACAGTTTGTTTATGGCCAGATTATGGAGCAAGTCACAGTATCTTTAGGTTATGAGTGAAATGCATGACAGCAGTCTGAAGTTAGCAGCTCCCCATCGAACGTGAGTTTAGCTCCAGCACGAGAACCAGCAGCGTTAAGATGGAAACGGGATAACAGACTGGTCGATTACATGCAGTACCTTCATACATAATGTATACAAGAATTACATTTTGAAAATCTTGCGGATATACACAATTTAATAAATACAGGAAGAATTATCTTGATAATAATGTACATTTTTAGAAATAATGGGTGTCATTCAATAATACTTTATTCACAACAAATTTGTTCTTAACTTCATTCTTATCTTGGTGAATTTGGAGGATTCTATATGAGCGGCCGCATGCACAAGGTTTATCACGTAGGTAATCACAGGATGCTGATATACACTAAGAGCTCCCTATGCAACCACCCCCAACGACTAACTAAGTGTTAAAACATGTTAATAACATGGTAAGAAGTCTATAAAAATCCATAGTAACCATCTGTGACAACTATAAACCATCTAGAACCCCCCTAGCAGCCTCCCAGAACACCCTAGCAATGCCCTAGCAACCACCCAAAATACTGTAGCAACTGCCTAGCAACCGCCCAGAACACCATAGCAATTACCTAGTAACACCAGGGCATACACATAGCAACACCATATCAACCACGCAGAATACCTAGCAACCACCCAAAACACCTTAGCAACAGCCTAGTAACACCCTAGCAACCACCCAGGATACCATAGGAACCACCTATCAACACCATACCAACCACCCATAATACCCTAGCAACTACCAAGCAACCACCCAGAACACCTTAGCAACCCTCTAGAAACACCCTAGCAACCGAGTGCTGAGTTTGGCCACTGCAAGCACCACTTACATTTTCTTCAGGAAATGTACATTTTAGTCATTTGCATAAAACACTTCCAAACCATCTCCATATAAGGCATTTGCAGACGTAAATGTTCATACACTCTTAGTGTTTGTGGTGAAGTGTGATTTGTTCTTAAAATCATTCATACGTTCATTTCACACACAAATTTGTGCGTACACATGCTTAGTGAATGAGACCCAATGTTTAAAATAATGTCGATTTTAGCCCATGTGGAGTAGTGCAGAAATTGTTACAAATACATAAAGTTCGTATTCCTCTAGGGGGCGCTCAACATAATGTAATAAAACATGGAGAGACTCTTGAACCTCAGAGTGAGAAACTTTATTGATAAAGGCAAGAAAATACATAATGGCAAATGGACAGCAGTATTATTGTCTTATCTGAGAGAAATATGTCATGTTCAGCCAGTAGAGGAGAGTTTTAGAGACATCTGATCTGTACAATAATAACACTACCAGACACGTGAGAACATTTCAGTGTGATTAGACGTCATTTCTAAAGTCCACAATCAAATAAAGATAGGATTGTGAAAAAAAAAAAAAAGGAAAGCAATGCGAATTATATTAACTAATATAGAGTAAGCAACGCAATATTTGGTAGTCATCAGTATTTATCACGACTAACACTCACATTGACACTTTGAGTATTAATGAGAAAATATGTTGCCGTTTCTTCTCAAATTATCTTCTAGGGTGGAAATGAGCCACCTAAATTTTTTTTTAAAAAGTATATGCCAACTAATTAATATAAAAAGTCATAACAAATAAATGAAGATTAATAAATGATAAGAAAAATAGTAATATGAGAAATGCCATCATCAATCATGTACCTGATGTGTGAATATGTGCTTGATCTCGTTCAGCTCTTCTGGATCTGATCTCATAAACCACAATAATGACAGTAGCCACGCCCACCAGAGCAGAGAGGACCAATCGGATCACAGCTTCAGTAGGACCACACCAGTGGACAGAGTCTGAGGAATAAACACATCAAACTGAGATCAGATCAGTCAATAAACACTAATATCAGCGCTGACATCAACTAATATTTCTGAATACACAGAAATATGATCAAATCTAATCAACAATATTATATTCGGTTCCAAGTGAGTTTTTTATACGGTCTGTCATCTAAAATTATAAAAGATTCAACAATTCAACATGGAAATAGTAAATAAAATAAGAATATTTGAAGGAGAAGAAAAATTATCTCTACTCACCATAGACAGAAACTCTGAATCCATTTGATGAGAATCCTCCTGAATACATGAGTAGATCTGTAAACATCAGTAGTTTATAATCTCCATCATGTTCAGTTCTGGTGTTTGTGATGATCAGAGATCCAGTTTGATTGTCCAGCTTCAGTCTGTCTCTGAATCTCCCATCAAGAACATCATCATATACAGTGATTCTGTCGAACCATTTATTGATTTCAGCTATTACAGTGTTTTTAAACCTCCACTGAATCACATCATCATCCTTCATTTCAGTAAGATCAGAGTTTAGAGAGACTGAATCTCCTTCCTTCACTGACTCCAGGATTGAATCATCACACACACACACACACACACACACACAATTAAAATTTAAATTAATATCATAATTAAACAGCAAAAGCAAAATGGATATTGAATTATTAATTGTATCTTTGTGCTGATTAAAATATAAAACAGGGAAAATGTCTCGGAGACGTCACGTTGGTAGGAGTTACAGTACCAATGAATTGGGATCAGGCTAGGGAGACCAATTGCCTTCAAGTGAAACTAAAATGAGCCAATAAACATTGGCATGCAATATTTGCATTCAGCGCCCCGCCTACCAGTGCAGGTATAAAGCGGAAGCGCGAACATACACAAATCGATTTACAGCAACCATGGCGACGGGACGTGACGTCTCCGTTCCCTCACTCAAGGAACAAGGGTTACCATACGTAACCGAGATGTTCCCTTTCGTTTGGTCACTCCTACGTCACGTCGGTAGGAGTTACCAATGAATTGGGATTCCTAACAAAACGCCATGGTGCTGGCTCCTTCCAGCGCCCTGCCTAAGCTTCAGCCAACAGTTTCTTGAAACTTATCTTATGTGCGGAAGCTCAGCTGGAAAAGATCACACTGCTGTTCCGCAAGACCCGCTCAGTGAATATTGGATAACACTGGGAAAGCATGCCCATTTTCGTAAGAGCCATGTCCCTGTGTTCGCACAACAGATCCCGCGAGTGAGCTATTACTGTAATTTATAAAGTTAGTATTCCTCCAGGAGGCGCTCGACATGCATAATGTAAATGTAATAAAACATGCATGGGCTGTGTCCGAAATCACCACTAGACCCTTAAATAGGCCATAATCTGAGGGAACAGCCATTTGTTGTCCGACACCATAGTGGACGTTATTGAGTGCACTCATTCAATCCCACAATGCACTGCAATAACGAGTGTACGGCTGCGTCCGAAAGCTGATAAATGCTGCCGGACTCAATCCAAGGTCGGAAGACATCAAGACACGTCCGAATGCAATGTTAGCTCACTTGTCTCCTGACAAACCTTTATCTGATGGATTTCTGAAGGCAGCGTAGATGTATCCTTCTCTGCCTTTAATATCCCACAATCCTGTGCTTTCCATTCTGTGACAGTTGAGCTAGAAAAATAAAGATGGCGTCTGATAGTTGCGGCTGGTCGTCAGGTTGTGTGTAAATGTACATTTTTGATAAAACATTTCTACTTATGATGCCATTTCTAGTGAGAAATTACTGTTGTAGTCATTAAAGGGCGTCTATTATGCCCCTTTTTAGAAGATGTAATATTGGTCTTGGGTGTCCACAGAATGCATTTGTGAAGTTTCAGCACAAAATACCCCACAGTTAATTTATTATAACCATTTGAAAATGTCATTTTTGGGGCCTGTTTTAAAAAGAGCTGTTTTGGCGTCTACCACTTTAAATGTAAATGAGCTGCATATCCCCGCCCTGCTGGACCTAGATGATGAAGAGACTCCGGCACAGAATAAACACGAATGAGAATGGACTAAACGTATCGGAATGGTTATTTGATACATTTCTGTACTTACAAAGTTTTAATCGCGTCCCTTTTGCCATTATGGATGTGCAACACACACACACACACACACACACACACACGAACTGTGATAACGTTCGCGCAATTTTTTGAAACTACACACACACACACTACTGTGAAGTACAAACAAATTTTTTATTTATTTCTTAAGGGGAGGGAGACAGACGTTTATATAGCCTACTGTCTATGGAGATAGAGCAGACCTTAATTTATTTACATTTGTAAATGCTGCAAAAAAATGCCTACGTGACATAAAACTGTCTGACGTTGTTTGTTGAGACATCCTATGACGAGTTGACGACGACAATAAATAGCTTTAGACGCATTTGTTGTTGAACTTGCTGACATCGATTGAAATGACTATTTGCTCAAAAATCATAAAATACACTTACTTTTTCTGGAGGTGACGTTGGATCGCGAACTGTAGGCAACGATCCACACTCTATGATTAACTTTAACCCTTGTTCACTAAACAGTCAGTCAGAAAATGAATCTCGTATTTAGGAAGCTTAAGTGGGGCCTTTTCTTCATAAATAAAATCCATCTGCTGCGTTTTCAGTGGCTCTGGTGTCAGTGAAGAAGACTAGTATGTCCATTCTTACATCCCACAACACACTTCTTAGGAGACATTACCGGCTGTCGCTGAGGATGCAGATCACCGAGGGCGGGGTCTATGCCAAAACCAGATGTCAATCAAATCACGTCGGTGGGGCTTAGCTCATTTCTACGTCACAGTGAGGGAAATGGGTGTTCTGAGACAGTGCTTATGATTTATTGAGATAGTAAAAAAACTACTGGGTGGATTTTTAGCATTCTAGGGTGGTTTTGCTCACACACTGCCAACACACATTTATGTTCAAACACCATGTAAAAGTGAATTTTGCATAATAGGTGCCCTTTAAATATTCTCTCAGTTTTCACTAAAGCTCGCTCTGTTCTGTTGTAGATCATTAATGAAAGAGTGTCTGAAATCAGTTTTGAGACGTATCTTCGTACGCAAACGCTGCCAGCCGGCCCCTATCTTCACACAGATCTTCAACAGATCACTAGAGCTGTGTAAAGTTTCTTCCTGCTTCAAACGCTCCACCATCATCCCCGTCCCAAAGAAACCCAAAATCACTGGACTGAATGATTACTGACCTGTTGCCTTAACATCTGTGGTCATGAAGTCATTTGAAAGACTGGTGCTGGCCCACCTGGAGGAGCTCACTGGACCCTTGCTGGACAGTTTGCTTATCGAACAAACAGGTCTGTGGATGATGCAGTCAACTTGGGACTGCATTATATCCTACAACATCTGGACAAACCAGGGACTTGTGTGAGGATCCTGTATGTGGACTTCAGCTCGACCTTCAACACCATCATACCAAACATCCTCCTGTCCAAATGAACCCAGCTCCCTGTGCCCGCCTCCATCTGTCAGTGGATCACCAGCTTCCTGACCGACAGGCAAAATCCTCATCCAGCTCCTGCATAATCAGCACTGGCGCCCCCAGGGGTGTTGTGGACTGTTCACAGCGCCATCTAGTGGCTTTCTTGAGTAACAGACACAATCACTGGATCTCATTACAGATTCTGAGTAAATAACTCCTGATAACATGTGAGTTCAGGGTGAGCCACTAGATGGAGGAGTTGCTCCTCAGACGAGACCACAGAGACAAATCACACTAGAGATTTAAAGACTTTATCATTCCCTGTTGGAGGAAATGGATATCGGTGAGACCGACTTCCGGCAAGATGGCGGATTGAGCAGTCGCTTTTTTCGGAACTCGTTTAAGTTAGTCCCAAAGTCAATTTGAAGTAGTTGAAAGTCCATTGTGAAGAGGTGTCATGGATGCACAGAAACTAATTAAACCGGCCAAGTTGATAAAGGGCTCCAAAGAAAAGAATATTCCGCGGGAAGTCGGTGGGAAAGATGACCCTTGTGTTACGGTGCACGACTATGCTATGGACACCGTTCAGCTAAACAAGAGGGACCGTACTATCGACTCCTTACCAACTACGCCAGATAAAAATCCTGCAGGGAAAAAGCCCAAACCAGCGGATGACGGTGAGAATAGTGAAGTTTCCAACAACACTATTTTACAGGCAATACTGGGCCTTGAAAAACGAGTGGATGTGCAACTAGCTGATCTGAAGGAGCAGACAAAACAAAGTAGCGTCATGATTGCTAGTTTAGCCAAAGCTGTCCAGTTCAACGCGGAGGAAATGAAAGAATGCAAAAAGAAAGTTGAAGATTTGAAGAAACAAAACGACCAGCTTTGCAAAGATAACGATGATCTTAAAAATAGAGTGAGAGAGCAAGAGAGATACAGGATGAGGTGGTGTCTGCAGATTAAAGGTTTGGAAGAAAAAAGAGATGAGAACATTAGAGAACTAGTCACCGAAATCCTCCGGAAAATCGCACCTGATCTTGAGTCGAAGGTGGAGGATGCAGTTGACGTCGTTCATAGAACGGGGAGAAAGATGGATAACAAGATCAGACACGTTGTCATTCTTTTTGCAAAGAGATGGGTGAAAGAAGAAATCTGGCGTCGGACCAAGAACTCGCAGGTCTGCAAGGATAAAGGCATCCGCTTTGCTGAAATGTTGCCACGAGAGGATTGGGAGGAGAGAAGACGCCTGTGGCCGCAAATTGAACAAGCGAGGCGTGCTGGAAAAGTGGCTTTTTTTCGGGGCCCACATGGATACGTAGACGGACGTCGGATTGGAGAGGAAAGGTGAAGAAGTTAAATATGACTGTGATAAAATGGAAACGTTTGTAAAGGGACATTATAACTCTATTAAGGCTTAAGTTAAATCACTAACTGGACGGAGTAAACAAGGGTTACATTTACCGTTTACTTTTCTTTTTTGTTGTTACTGTTCATGGAAAATGTTAACATTTCTTTTGGTTCATTAAACGTTAGGGGCCTGAAAGGCACTTTTTTTATTTTGTAAAGGGCAAAGATCTCAGTGTTTATTTTTGCAAGAGACTCATTCGGCTGATGTGGACGTAGCTTTTTGGACTAACCAATGGGGAGACAAGATTTTATTTAACCATGGCTCTAATCGCTCGGCTGGTGTGGCAATTTGTTTTAATAGATGCCCTGGAGAAATTATAACGCATAGAAACGATGGAGATGGTCACTGGTTAACAGTGGTATTAAAGGTAGAAAGTCAGTTTCTCATTATAACAAACATTTATGGATATAATAATGTCGGACAAAACAAGAAACTTATGGAAAAAATAACAAATGTGATATCAGAGCTTAAAGTGCGGTACCCCACTAGCTATATTTTAGTAGGTGGAGATTGGAACATGACTCCGGATGAATGGGTGGACAGGATGCCTCCAAGACTATGCAAACCAAAGTGTAATGAGATTATTAAAAGTTTTATGACAGATAATAATTTAACTGATGTTTGGAGGTGTCTCAACCCAGATGTCGAAAGTTACTCATGGTTTAAGCCCAATGGGGATAACAAGTCCAGAATCGATTATTGGATGGTGAGTGATGACATTCTAAAGAATACTTTATGTTCTAGAATCTCTAAAGCACCCTTAACTGATCATTGTTTCATAGATTTAGCTTTAGGACCCGCATTGAAAGAAATTAGGAATAAAGGGTATTGGAAATTTAATGCCAGATTGCTAAAGAATGAAAACTATTGTGCTCAGATTAGAGAATTGATAAAAGAAAATGTAGATAATGAATCGTTCAGAAATAATATGGGTAGATGGGAATTTACTAAGTTTAAGATAAGACAATTTACTATTAAATTTAGCAAAAAACTCAGTAGGGAAAAAAGGGAATATGAAAGCAACTTACTTCGAGAAATAAATATGTGCTGTAGTAAAGTATAATTAAACTCTCAAGAGAAGAATAAACTAATGGAGTTACAAGTTAAATTAGATGATCTTTATTTGGAAAAAGCTCAGGGCGCCTTCATAAGATCAAGGGCAAAATGGATTGAAGCAGGTGAAAAAAACTCTGCATACTTCAGCAATTTGGAAAAAAGTAGACAGCGAAAAAACTCTATTACAAGTCTAAGAATTAATGGAATAGAAAATATAGATTTTAGAAGTATAGAAAAAGAGGTTTTCTCATTCTACTCTGAATTATATTCCTCTCGTTATTCGGCAGTCGATACCAACATCCTGTTTGATAAGATTAAGAACTCTAGATCTTGCATTGATGACTCCTTTAGGGACATATGTGAATCGGATTTTAAAATCGAGGAACTGGATTCAGTTATTTCTAAGATGACCTTAAATAAATCCCCAGGGACAGATGGACTTACAACAAATTTTTATCAATTCTTCTGGAAGGATGTAAGAAATCTAGTTTTTAAAGCTATAAAAGAATGTATAGAGGAAAAAGAATTATTGGCAACCATGAAACAAGGTTTGATTATCTTGATTCCTAAATCTGGGAAAGACAAAAGGATATTAGACAACCTTAGACCAATTACTTTACTTAATATAGATTATAAGATTCTTTCAGGAGTGATTGCTGCAAGACTAAAAGAAGGCATCTCTTCTATAATTAGTGAGACACAATCTGGCTTTCTGAAAGGGAGGCTTATTCATAATAATATTAGACTTATATTAGATTTGCTTGATTATAATCAGATGGTTCAAGAAAGGGGGTTTATTTTATTTCTAGATTTTTATAAAGCATTCGATTCTGTTGAACACTCTTTTATTTTAAAAACTTTAGATCATTTTGGTTTTTGGAAGAAAATTTATAGATATGATTGGAATGTTATATAAGGGGATTAATAGCTCTGTTGCTTTAGGACATGGCACCTGTTCTAGATTTGAGATTAGGAGGGGAATTCGACAGGGATGTAGTAGCTCACCATTACTGTTCATAATGGTTGCTGAAATGTTAGCTATTTTAATTAAAACTAGTCATATTGAAGGTCTAAAGGTGATGGACAGACAAATAATAATAAGTCAGCTAGCAGATGACACAACTTTATTTCTTAAAAATGAAGAGCAAATTCCCTTAGCACTACAATTTATTAATCAATTCTCAAAGGCATCTGGTTTGCAGCTGAATATGAATAAATGTGAAATTCTGGCATTACATGATTATCATTTGCATTCCTTATACAACATAAAGATTAAAAAGGAAGTTAAATATTTAGGGATTATTATCTCTAAAGATAAAACAACAACTGAAAACATGAATCTTTGCAACAATGTGGACAAATGTAAGTCTATTCTTAACAGGTGGCTGCAGAGAGATGTCTCAATTTTTGGAAGAGTGTTATTATCGAAAATGGATAGTTTGTCTAGACTTATTTACCCGGCTTTGTCATTACCCATCTCAACAAGAATGATTAAAAAGATAAACACTGTTAATTTTAAGTTCATATGGAGAAATAGATGCCAATATATAAGAAAGATTGATTTGGTTAAAAACTATGAGGAGGGGGGGTTGAATGCGATTGATTTTGATATTATGAATGGTGTCCTGAAACTGAAGTGGTTAAAGTCTTTTCTGACAAATAGCAATTCCTTTTGGTTTACTGTCCCGGATATGATTTTTAAAAAAATGGGGGGGATTGACTTTCTCCTGCGCTGTGACTTTGAATGTAACTCATTACCGATCAAACTCTCTGCTTTCCATCAGCAAGTACTTCTTTATTGGAAATTAATTTACAATCATAATTTTACCCCACATAATACACCAGTTTGGAATAACAGGTACATACGGCTCACCAGAAAATCTGTGTATATAGAGGAATGGAGATCCAAGGGCATTTGGGCTGTTGCACATTTTATGGACGAGACTGGAAACATGTTACAACATGAGGAATTCTGTAAAAAATACCAACTTCAATGTAATGTTAAGTATTATGACAGAATTCTAAAAGCTATACCAAGTTCCGTGAGATCAATGGTTAGAGAAGACATTCGATATTCTGCCGTTTCCCCTGACCTTAGACAGTTCTGCATTGAAGGTTTGGATTTTTGTGATTATAAATGCAACAACAAAGTTATTAAGAATCTTCTGATTAAAGAATTTTATCCCAACCCAGTAAAAAGATTATACATACTGTAGCCACAACGACATCTGCTTGTAATTAAGAGCATCATGTGATCTCCGAACACATCATCTTTTGTACTGACTGGTTAATGATTCCCCCAGAGGGACAATAGAGTCACCGAAGAGTTCCTGTGACTTTACAACCTCATGACCCACGCACACACACACACTCACCCCCACACACACAAAACCTCCTTTGAGTACAATTTCAGGTAGAGATATGGCTCTTGAGTGTATACCTTCTGATATGTATTTGTGAATAACTTTGATTAATAATAGAAGTGTGGTTTGCTAGAATATAGGTTGGAATCCTATAGACTTATGTTCCTTGAAAGGAATTCCTCAGTCGTGTCCTGTTGTAATCCTCCCCCAGACCATAAAACTTTATGACCTCAAGACGGCATCTCATCCAGTTCCTATGGTAAAGCCAACATTCCAACACCTTAACATACATGAAACTCTTCAGAGAAAACTCCCTAAGATGTTGATATGTATTCCTATGTTCTCAAGTGTCTTCACCTGCCATAACGGAAACACTGACAATTTTATTGTGTGTTTAATCAAGCTTTATTTGTGTGTAATGAGGCATATGAACGTAATGTTATGTGTATCCAATATCTACCTGTAATTCTTGGTATCTGTCTGACCGTCCTGTTTTAATTCAACCAGTCCCGCACATAGTATTATCGTAAGATGTATTATTCTGTATGTATAATCTTAAGAGGAAATATTAATTATTTCGCTCAGAAGACATATGACACAAGGGGGCGTGTTGCTCTTTACACAAAGAAGACGTCTTCCCGCTACCTCTCGGAAGTTTTGATTCGCTATGTCACAAAACAAGGCGTAAACAGATTGTCTGTTAAAAGGAAGAGACCCCCACTCTTCTCTTCTCTTCCTTCTTCGACCCCGCTGATTCCACTTCCTCTCTTCTCCGGTCGCTCTCATCCCGGACCTCATCCACGTGTAGCGCAGCTCCATGGCAACCAGCTGAACAGGCCTCGCCGTGGCCTCTGGGACACAAACCCCCGCGCCATGTAAAAGCCTGCTGCCTTAGAAACCAAGATTTCTGGCCTCTTCCGCACGGAAGACGAACCTAATTTTCGCGGTAACTTAAATTCAAGTAAGCCTTTACATCGTCTTGCAAAACGACCCAGAAGACGAAGCCAGACGCAAACCAGCCGGACACGCGCGCCTCTTTTACAGCATCGCACTGAAAGAGCACAGAATACTGCAAGTATATTGAGTTGATAAAAGCGGTTTTCCTGGTGTCTATCTCTTAGGACTGTGAATTAAGTTCCCTTTCTTCCTCTTCTCTTTTCTTTCTTTCTTTCTTTCATTTCATTCTGATCACTTATGTTATTGTTTGGTTATATGTTGTTTGTTTATTGTTTGCATTTTTACGTACGTGTATATTCGTAGCTCATAATCTCTAGTTTTGCATTTATTAAAATTCATAAATACTTTTCACTGCCTCTGTGTTTGGAAATCCACCTTATAAGTCAATGAAACTTTAAAAGATCTTAAGCTACAAGCTCGAAATATAGACTACTTGAGTAGTTTTAATTAATAAACTCAGGAAGTTTGATGTCCGTGGCCAGGACATAAACTCTCTCGAAGTTTGTGAATACCTCTTCTTGACTGTAATGATTTTACATTTGTTTCGCTGGACGAATTAAATGTTGGTCAGATAGTTATAGAACAAGGTAATCTCGATAATTGATAAAATAAATGTACATGCGACTTATGAATTATGACCATGAGTCATAAATATTAATATTCCCAAGATTCCCCATATTCTTGAGCTAATTCACATTTACCCCGAGTCGTAAACGCTACAATACTTAAGGACTTTGAAGTGGAAAAAATTAAGAAAATAAGGAAAAATTACATTTCATTTCCCCTCCCACCTAAAGTAAAAGAAGTCAACTTCAAAATCTTAAATGAAATTTACCCAACAAACGAATTCTTGAGATTGAGATTCAATTTCGATCTAAATAATTGTGTCTTCTGTGTAGAAAACATTGAATCGTTAGAACACCTTTTTTTTTTACTGTGACCCAGTCCAATCTTTTTGGAGAGAAATGCAGAGCTGGCTAATGTCCAAGGAAATTGTACTGTCTTTATCTGTGAAAACAATTATTTTTGGTGTTTTTGATGAAAATAAGAATGTGGACTTTGTACTTAATTCTCTTTTATTACTCGGAAAGTTTTTCATTCATAAATGCAGGTATTATAAAAACAAACCTACTTTGACTCATTGGAAGAATGAGTTGAATCTTTTAAGTAAGTCTCTTAAACTTGTGGAGGAAAAGAAAGCCCTTAAATTGTTTTCTTTACTTGAAACATTTAAATTAATTTGAAATGGCCCCGGTAAGTTTTGTTCATTTGTTGTTGTTTTTCTTTTTTTTTTTTTGTTGCTGTTTTTTTTACTGCTTTGTTTTGTAGCTGTATTTATAATCTCAGGTATGCTTTATATTGTATTGTTATTGCTGATTTTGCTCAATCTTTACTGTAGTATATGATAATATGCTTAACTGTTTAATGCCTTGTATGTTTGTAATTATTTTCATTTAATAAAAAAAAAAAAAAAAAAAAAAAAAAGATATCGGTGAGACCCGAGTATTTTGGAGAGAACTCAGTTATTACTTAGAAAGAAAAGCTGTGATTCCTGTTAACTTTGAAGAAGGTGATGTTATAGTAAAATATTTTTCATTTGATGGTGATAAAAATCTTTTGTTTATATTTGATTTAATTATTATGATTGCCCGTTACTATATTCATAAAGTCAAATGGAATGAAAAAGACACATTTTGAAAAAATTTAAATTGATATTAAAATATATTTAGAAACAATATCCAAATATAAAAACTTAAAAGCATGGAAAAATATATGTGATGCTGCATGCGATCTGTAACACGAACTTTACACGGTATTGTATATTTTTCTTGCAGTAAATCTGCAACTACAACATGTAACAGAGTTAGTTTTATGAGTTAATACAATATAAAAACTTTTTTTAAATAATATTTTAGCTGTATATTTTGTCTATGCCGGAAAATATTGAAAGAAAAACAAACTAATTGGTAATATTAAAAATAAATAAATAAATAATGTTTTTACAGATAGGCTATAAGACTTTTGAGAAAAGTAGCAATAAAGCTGTATACGGTACACTGCTGAAATATTTAAAATATACATAAAGTTTGTATTCCTCTGAATAAATCATGAGAGACTCTTGAACCTCAGAGTGAGAAACTTTATTGATAAAGGCAAGAAAATACATATGACAAATATACAGCAGGAAAGTGAGATCTGTGTGTCTCTTTATTCATTTTTTTTATTATTTTTTTTTATCTGAGAGAAGTTATAAACAATAAAGTGAAATATAAACAATAAAGTGACACTGTTAAAATCTGACACTGAAAGAGAGCACAAACTCAAATAATCATCAGTATTTATTATGAAAAAAACACTAGAAGAACAAAAACACACTTGAAGAACCTTTAAAGTTCAGCGTTCTGCTTTAGATTTCAATACTTCCTGAAAAAGATGAACATATCAAGGCATAAATATATCTGACATACATTGAAATATGCAGTATCAGTTTATGAGAAATGAGATCATCAATCATGTACCTGATGTGTGAATATCATAGACAGTAAAAGAATCTTTTGTTTATATTTGATTTAATTATTATGATTGGCCATTACTATATTCATAAAGTCAAATGGAATGAAAAACCCACATTTTGAACAATTTAAAATTGATATTAAAATATATTTAGAAACAATATCCAAATATAAAAACTTAAAAACTTAAAAGCAAGGAAAACTACACAGCTGTTTAATAGGTTCAAGTTCTTTCTGTAAAATGGCTTTCTTTTTCTCTCTTTCTTTCTTCCTTTTCCCCTTGTTTCCCCCTGACATGTTATATGTCCTCCTGTATGTACATTATGTTTTGTTGTTATTAAAATGCATACAAAAAATGAAAAAACAAGTATCGTGAGATCGTTGACGTGATAAAGTAAAAAATATGTGATGCTGCATGTGATCTGTAACACGAACTTAACACTATACTGTATATTTTTCTTGCAGTAAATCTGCAACTAGAACATGAAAGAGAGTTAGTTTTATGAGTTAATACAATATAAAAACTTTTTGAAATAATATTTTAGCTGTATATGCTGTTTATACAGGAATATATTGAAAGAAAAACAAACTAATTGGTAATATTAACAATAAATAAATAAATAATGTTTTTACAGATAGGCTATAAGAAGCACCTGTGAGAAAAGTAGAAATAAAGCTGTATATGGTACACTGCTGAAATATTTAAAATATACATAAAGTTTGTATTCCTCTGAATAAATCATGAGAGACTCTTGAACCTCAGAGTGAGGAACTTTATTGATAAAGGCAAGAAAATACATCAAATATACAGCAGTAGTAAAGAGAGATCTATATTAATTTAATCTTTATTATTTTTTTTTGTATCTGAGAAGTTATAAACAATAAAGTAAAATATAAACAATAAAGTGACACTGTTAAAATCTGACACTGAAAGAAAGCACAAACTCAAATAATCATCCGTATTTATTATGAAAAAAACACTTGAAGAACAAAAACACACTTGAAGAACCTTTAAAGTTCAGCGTTCTGCTTTAGATTTCGATACTTCCTGAAAAAGATGAACATAAAAAGCCATAAATTAATAAATCTCACAGATGCTTGTACATGCAATATCAAAATCAGTTTGTGAGAAATGCCATCATCATTCATGTACCTGATGTGTGAATATGTGCTTGATCTCGTTCAGCTCTTCTGGATCTGATCTCATAAACCACAATAATGACAGTAGCCACGCCCACCAGAGCAGAGAGGACCAATCGAATCACAGCTTCAGTAGGACCACAACAGTGGACAGAGTCTGAGGAATAAACACATCAAACTGAAATCAGATCAGTCAATAAACACTAATATCAGCGCTGACATCAACTAATATTTCTGAATACACAGAAATATGATCAACGATCTTATATTCAGTTCTTATATGGTTTGTCATTTCATAATGATTCAACAATTCAATATGTAAATAGTGAATAAAATAAGAATATCTGATGGACAAGACTAATGATCTCTACTCACCATAGACAGAAACTCTGAACGGCTAGAGAATACCCATAATGCACTGTGAGAGTCGAGCGCTGAATGAGAAGATGGCACCGCAGCTGAATTATTCATCCATTCGTTTTCCAACCCGTGCTGGTCCAGTATAATATCATACAGGTATAAATTCCTTTTTTATTGATTATTCAATTGTTTAATTACAGTTTACATGCTAGTTTCCATAGCAGAGTTCAGGATAAATCTTTTCACTACTGGAGCTGCCAGTTTGCTACGTTTCAATTCATTATTAAACAGCACAAACTATGCAAAAGCTTCAGCCCTTCCAGCGAACTCAGTGTCTGAATCCACTAACTCGTTTTCATTCACTCCCTCAAGGGGACTATATTAGTGGAGTAATGTAGGGAACAGAGAATGAGGGTATAGGGGATTTCAGAGACAGCAATGGAGAGACTCTTGAACCTCAGAGAGAGAAAACTTTATTGATGAACACAAGCAGACACATATGGAGGATAAAGCATGTTATACTAAATATTTAAAATGGTATTTGGTAATCTACTGTATTTATCATCCAGGATCACAATAAACTCATCAAAGATCATTTAGAGGAAATATAAATGACAAAACAACAAATCAGATTATACGTGAAACAGTAATAAACTGTAAAGACAGATGCAGTTTTTGTGATCAGATCATCATTTGTGATAAAATGTGAAATATGGGTAAATTACCTCCGTCATCTCAGAGTCCTGTAACACAAACACAAAAGGAGAAAAACAAACTTGATACAAACATAATCAATGAAAATTTATAAATGAGTTTTGAGGATCGTGATAGAAATATTTAATGTAATGGGTATTTTCAACATTAAATGTACAGAGAAATGCCAATTAAGGATGCTCAGGTCAAAGGCCATACAGTACTTACCCAAAAAGTGCTAAACACAGAAGAACTAACAGTCACATGATTAGCTTAGATCATTTTAAACTAATGACCAGAACAAATCACAGTGAAGAAGACTCAACTGTATGATATAAATGTACATGTATCTTTTGTTCAGGAGACTCACTTGGTTGTTGTGGCCAGTGATCTCTCGGATGTGAATAAAACTTCATGGGCCCTATCTCGCACCCAGCGCAACTGACTTTATACACCGCCGCATTCCCATTTTGCACCAGCGCACAGCGGACTTTTCCCTCCACAGACGCATGTCGGTAAATTAGGGAATGAACTTGCGCTCCCGGGGGCGGTACAGTGAAAATACCAGGATTAAAGGTGAACTAAGTAACTTTTTTACCTTAACTGAACAGCTTCGGAGTCATTGGAATGGTTATATTACTTATTTCGGGTTGAATGGTGGTCGTTTCGCACCCCCCTGGTGCCCGTGAGCGGAAAATTCGCACTTGCAACTTTGAGACGGCGGGCCGCCGGCCGCCGCGGCAGAAAGTATCGCGTGATATCAGGTCTCGCGATGTAAACAATTGCTTTACGGCCAAAAGAAATCTGCTCAAATAATGTCATTATTGCGCTCCCTCACGCTGTCCGAACCCGAAGGAAGAAGACGTTTTAAAGAATGTTCCATCTGCTTTGATGTCGTTGATCTACTAGCCTCTGGTGTCTGAGAATCACCAAAGAGTTTTTACAACAGTGTTGTCAAATATTTATTCCGAAGCTGTGGGGGGAGCTCTAGAGAGAAACCTGCGAGCGAAAAGCGAGAATACAGCGAAGAAATCCCGAAGCTACTGAGTGCTGCTTTAACCTAGTTTAAAGTCAGTGGCGCATGTTATTCATATGCAATTTTAAGGGCGCATGCTTGGCCATAATGTAGCATGTGCACAACGCGCATACACTTTGCTTCTCTCATCTACACACAGACGCAGCAGTTTCCATTTTTGCAAACCATATGTAACCCACCCAATTGAGGTTTTGATGTATTTTTCATTTATGATTTTTTTTTGTTTATTTTGATTCTATATTTTTCCTTGCCTAATGCATGAAATGTTCAGACATAATTTCTTTATTTTATTTATTATTTTGTTTTCGCTGATTGACGAAAGTAATAAAGAATTGCGTCGATGGGTGCTGACGTCACATACGCGCCAGCTCATTGAAGAGAGATGTGAGCCACATGTGTGGCTATCATTAATCTAAACCATCGTTGTCAATATTTGCCTAAATGGATGTCTGAACTGTTTTATTGCATTAGGTAAGTCACAATTGTTTCATCTTTTCATAAATAATGTTTAATTTGGTGTTTGTTCATATAAGAAAATGTGGATGGTTAATGCTGTTCGTAATCGAGTATAAAGTGTGCCATAGAACACATGTAAAATGTTTATGCTGTAGAAGTATACTTGTTAAAACTTGTTTGCACATTTGTGTAATGGGAATAGTGTTTTGAGTTAAAAAGTTAAGACTGTTAAATACATTTCGTGATGGGTTCTGACGTCACATACGCGCCAGCTCATTGAAGAGAGAGATGTGAGCCACATGTGTGGCTATCCTTAATCTAAACCATCGTTGTCAATATTTTCCTAAATGGATGTCTGAACTGTTTTATTGCATTAGTGTGGATTGTTTCAACGCTCCGTGATCGTGTTGGATTCGCGCAGTGTGGGAGAACCGCGCTGGATTTCACTGCGGAGGAATTGCGTCATCTGAGACTCTGCCTTCACGAGGAAAAAGAAAGATTCGTTCATCGTTCATCCCTGCAAAGATTGTAGTAGGCATTCACAAGCAAACGAACTGAACTGAGTCACTTCCACTTCCACGCGAACTGAGTCAATTACATTCACACAAACTGAACTGAGTCAATTGCATTGCACTCGGACTTCAGTGTAAACTGATTGATTCTTTGTTTATCCCAGATAGCAGACCAACATTGAATCTACATTGAATCAATGTTAATGTATTAACCAAAAGATCATTGAATCAATGTTGAAATTTAACATTGATTTTTCATCAGGTTTGCACCCTGAAATAATGTTATTTCAACGATGAAATATTGATTGATTTGGTCATAAAATCAATATTATTTCAACCATAATTAAATCACTTATTTAACATTGAATCAACATAGAAACAATATAAAATCAATCTTGCTTTATGTACAGCAAGATTCTATGCTAGTTTATCATGCTTGTACTGTGCTTGAATTTTTAAATTACTCATTTCAGACAGAGACCATGTACGGTTGCAATTAAATATGTTTTTAATCAAAATGTCATTCAAAGTAAACTAACGTTACATCCTTCAGTTTACAAGTAAATGTATTATTTATGCCCCCAAAACTGAACAGGAAATATCACATTCAGAAAAAGAAATTGCATTTCGTGGTGACAAAGACAAAAACAGCGCAGTACTACGGTAAGAAAGAATGAAACATTACTCTGATAAATTTTTCAAATTCAATTTTATTTAGCACATTTAGAACAGACCAAAATGCTTTACAGAAGAACAACATTAAACGATATAGCATGCATTAAAAAATAAAACAAGATATAACATGCATTATAAAAAAAAAGATATAACATGCATTATAAAATAAAACAAAAACAAGAGCAGCATAGCTGAGTAACCACAAAACAAAAGAACAGGAACAGAAATCAGAACTCAGATATAAATTAATAAAAAAATAAATAGCTTGCTATTATTTGAATACATAAATATATTACCCATCGTACACGTCGTCTTCCATTTGCGTGCCCAAAGAACTCCCGCTTCTTTGCACCTTTTTTAACTTCAGGGATACTCCGCCCTAGAATGAAAATGAACAATTTGTCATGGGATGTGCAGAGATGAACCCAAAAGCAGACGAGGTGCAGACACTCAAAAGGTTTATTTGGTCAAAAACAGAAAACAAAACCCACGAGGGGGTAAAACAAGACAGGATGAACTACAAAGACAGAAAACACTAGACTAACACTCAGACGATAAACTTAGACAATAAAGACAGGATCAAAAACTTCTAACTAGACAAGACTTTCTTCAGGTAACTAACGGAGGGTATCAGACAAGGATAGACAATGTCCCGACACAGGACAGCAAACACAAGGGGATTAAATAGGGATCAAACTAATCAGGAACACAGGTGAAAGCAACAATCTAATAATTACAAGATGAGATAACAAGGGGGCGGGGCAAGAGAACGAGACAACACAAGCACATGGCACAAACAAAAGGCCATGTGCTTGCACACAAAACACGGGTCTGTCATGATTCTGCCTCAAGACTAAAGAAAATCACAGACACGAGTGCAGAATCATGACAGAACCCCTCCCTCAAGGAGCGGCTTCCAGACGCTCCTCAAGGGAACATCAAACACGGGACAAGACAGACTGAGACATAGACACGAACCAACAAAACATGACAAATAACAATAATGGCATACATGAATAAACAATAACAGGGTTGGGGTGAAAAATCAAAAACAACAAACAAGGCAGAGGAGGTGGAGGAAACACAGAGTTCATGGGGGAATGTCCAGGGTGGATGGGAGGACTGGGGGGAAACACAAAGTCCTTGGGGGGCAGTCCAGGGTGAACGGGTGGACTAGGGGTCTTGGGTGGACAGGACGAGGGCTGACGGTGAGGGGTCCGGGCAGACATGGATGGGGACACACGAGGGACAGTCTTGGGGGAAACAGTCCGGGGTGAAGTGGAGACAGGGGCGTCCGGGGAGACAAACAGAGGTCGGGTGACAGCTGGTACGGGGCTGGACACATTAGCTGGGACAGGGCTGGACACATTAGCTGGGACAGGGCTGGACACAGACATCCCCCTGTCAGCTGGGACAGGACTGGACACATCCGCTGGGACAGGACTGGACACATCTGCAGGGACAGGGCTGGACACATCAGCTGGGACAGGGCTGGACACATCAGCTGGGACAGGGCTGGACACATCAGCTGGGACAGGGCTGGACACATCAGCTGGGACAGGGCTGGACACATCAGCTGGGACAGGGCTGGACACCTCAGCTGGGACAGGGCTGGACACCTCAGCTGGGACAGGGCTGGACACCTCAGCTGGGACAGGACTGGACACATCAGCTGGGACAGGACTGGACACATCAGCTGGGACAGGCATCTCCAGAATCTTGGCAAGACTGGACAGATACTCGGACAAGGCTCTTACAGCGATGACAATCGGCGTCTCGTGGCTCGCCGAAACCGACCGCAAAACAGCCTTAGCAGCTGAATCGGCCGCTGCTCGCTCTGCAGCCCTCATGACTGCAGACTCTGGAACAGCGCTTGCAGAAGTTGGCTCTGGAACAGCGCTTGCCGTGGCGGGCTCAGGAACAGCGCTTGCCGTGGCGGGCTCAGGAACAGCGCTTGCCGTGGCGGGCTCAGGAACAGCGCTTGCCGTGGCGGGCTCAGGAACAGCGCTTGCCGTGGCGGGCTCAGGAACAGCGCTTGCCGTGGCGGGCTCAGGAACAGCGCTTGCCGTGGCGGGCTCAGGAACAGCGCTTGCCGTGGCGGGCTCAGGAACAGCGCTTGCCGTGGCGGGCTCAGGAACAGCGCTTGCCGTGGCGGGCTCAGGAACAGCGCTTGCCGTGGCGGGCTCAGGAACAGCGCTTGCCGTGGCGGGCTCAGGAACAGCGCTTGCCGTGGCGGGCTCTGGAACAGCGCTTGCAGTGGCGGGCTCTGGAACAGCGCTTGCAGTGGCGGGCTCTGGAACAGCGCTTGCAGTGGCGGGCTCTGGAACAGCGCTTGCAGTGGCGGGCTCTGGAACAGCGCTTGCAGTGGCGGGCTCTGGAACAGCGCTTGCAGTAGCGGGCTCTGGAACAGCGCTTGCAGTAGTGGGCTCTGGAACAGCGCTTGGGACAGCGCTTGCAGTAGCGGGCTCTGGAACAGCGCTTGGGACAGCGCTTGCAGTAGCGGGCTCTGGAACAGCGCTTGCAGTAGCGGGCTCTGGAACAGCGCTTGGGACAGCGCTTGCAGTAGCGGGCTCTGGAACAGCGCTTGGGACAGCTAGAGATGAAGAGCGAGAGGCTCCCTTTCTCCTCTTCTTTCTCTTTGAACGCGAAGCCGAATCTGTAGCTGGACTAGCGACCAGTTGGAGAAGTTCAGCTGGAACCGCAACAGGAGCAGGGATGGCGTTCTCGGGCAGCGCTGACTCGGTCGAGGAAGACTCAGACGGGGAATCCCAGGAAACTCGTCTCCCTCGTTTACCATGGAGGACAATAGGTGTTGAAGAGACCTCAGGAGAAGTGGAACCAGCCGGATCACCATGGGCAACAACCGCCAAGACGCGATCCTCCGGGACAACTGGCAGCGAGGCGGGTGGAGAGAAGATGGAGCACCGCAACTCCCTACGCGACAGGTAGTCCACCATATCAGCAAACGGGCGGTCTACCAACCTCTCCCGTTCAGCAAGAGGGGGAGGAGCGTTGAGACCCGCTAAGAAGTAGCGGTTGAGAAGGATGTCAGGGAGGAAAAAACGCTTCTCATGAGCGACCCGAGCGTACTGCTTTATGGACCTCTCTCCCTGAGGCGGAATGGGCAGCTTGCCGATCCTGATGTCTGAACTTGTCTTCTGCCACCATTCAACTAAAAGGTCCGCTTGGGACTCGACAGGCAAGGACCTACTGTCTGCTGGGTTCTCCTTTGGTCGGTACATTCTGTCATGGGATGTGCAGAGATGAACCCAAAAGCAGACGAGGTGCAGACACTCAAAAGGTTTATTTGGTCAAAAACAGAAAACAAAACCCACGAGGGGGTAAAACAAGACAGGATGAACTACAAAGACAGAAAACACTAGACTAACACTCAGACGATAAACTTAGACAATAAAGACAGGATCAAAAACTTCTAACTAGACAAGACTTTCTTCAGGTAACTAACGGAGGGTATCAGACAAGGATAGACAATGTCCCGACACAGGACAGCAAACACAAGGGGATTAAATAGGGATCAAACTAATCAGGAACACAGGTGAAAGCAACAATCTAATAATTACAAGATGAGATAACAAGGGGGCGGGGCAAGAGAACGAGACAACACAAGCACATGGCACAAACAAAAGGCCATGTGCTTGCACACAAAACACGGGTCTGTCATGATTCTGCCTCAAGACTAAAGAAAATCACGGACACGAGTGCAGAATCATGACACAATTTACCCACGGCGTTTGGTAAAAGACAAATTGAAATTCAATATATTATTAGGGAAAATCCCGGCCGTTGGTTTGTGTTCATGTTACTAATAAGCCTACATTTAACATAGCAGTTAATTCCGACTCACCCAGGAAAAGCAAACAAGTTGTAAGAAATATAGATAAATAAAATTGAGAAATGAAAGATTAGAGATTTAAGATTAACTTACCTCTAAAAATCACTTTGTCGTTGCCCGAATGCTTCGTCTGTCTGTCTGTTTCGCGCTTGAAATCTGTTATGCCGCGCTTGAAATCTGTTGACCGTTATGCAGCGCTTTGATCTGATTGGTTGGCAACCAATGTTAGGATTGTCTCTAGGCAACCAGTGGAGAAATTTAAGCTGACCAAAAATCAACATTGATTCAACGTTTGTCTTTTCAACACTGAAAAACATTGAATTATCAACATTGATTCAATATTATTTTAACATTGAATTTTCAACATTGTTCCAATATTATTTTAGCATTGATTTTTCAACATTGATCCAATATTATTTAGCATTGAATTTTCAACCTCAACCAAAATGATGATTCTGATGGAATTTCAACATTTAATCAATGTCACCTTGCTATCTGGGATTTCTTCTATTTTATTTTATTTTTATTATTTTGTTTTCTTTGATTGTCATTTATGAATGATATATTTTGTTCTCAAGTGGTGATTTGTAAAGGGGCAAAAGTATTCTCAGGTGATGCGTGAATTGAATTGAAAGTGATGTAAGGACTGATTTTCCTGCTAAAACAAAACGCACCCTGCAATAAAGCCATAAAACGCACCCTGGACAGCAGATAGCAAAGACAGAGCACAGAACCTTGTCCTGCCCAAACTTTTCTCATTGTCCCTTTGTTTGACTTCAACTCATCCCCCCTCTCCTCCCTCAAGACACTGAAAGTTCATGAAGAATGTCTATTTAACACATATGGTGTTTCTTGTGAATATGTTGTTTTTCCTTTTCATGTTTGGTATCATTTTAAGGGTCTCAGTGCGATTGGTAAAATGGTCTTAATTTCATTGCAGTCATTGGGTTAATGAAAAAGATTGAGAACTTAGGAGAATCATGTATCTCTCAGGCTGATATCTCTTCGCGATATCTCAAGAAACCAGGTGCTACCCCCCTGGGGTACATGGATTGGCCCAACCAACTCTAAACAACATTTGTATAACCCCTGTTGTTCTGGTCTGGTATTTAAGGCAAGGGAATAGAATACACTTTGGGAATCTTTTACCAGGATCTTTCCCCCACAGTAATGTTTCAGTATTTTCCCGTTGGAAGGTCCTGACACATTACTGTGTGTCTTTGTCAGGAAAACATTACTTACTTTTAGAGTCATCTTTGAGTAAATGATGTCATGTATTTTTGAATTGGCTTTTTATAATTTACTTCTGTAATTGGCATGATACACTTTTACCTGACAAATAAATGTTAACCTTGATTTATTCTGCATTTTTCTGAAATCATTATTTCCAGTAGATTAATGTGTAGTCTGGTGTTTCCGCAAATCTTTGTCCAGGATAGATCAAACTGAAGGCACTATGAATGGAGCATGGAGCACATCTTAGGAAAAACCTTCTGATTTCTGACTATCTCCTGACTTAGCATGTTGTATGCTGCAAATATTATAAAAAATTACGCCTATGAGTCTGTAGTGCGCGACTGCATAGGGTAAAATACTTGCACTGCACCCTCTGACTATTTCAGGACTGGCTAGTTTGTGATCGTGAGCGCGCAGTCGCGACGTGACGTCTCAAAGCGACACTAGGTCCGTAATGAACGAATAATTGAAAGTATGGGATAATCAGAATAATCAAAGGTCTAAATTAATTCATAATCAATATTTATGATTATTTTCTAATCAGAAATACGATCTAAATTTGATTATCATTTGAAATTGGAGTCAGATTAAGCGTAGAGCTAAAGTACTACTAAAACTAAATTCCAATAAATTAAGTGAACTTCACTGGAGCGCTGAAAAGACATACACGCTTTAAACCTTCGCCAGGCCGTTGGATTCCGTCATTGGGCCAATGGGTGGTCCTTACAGTGAAAGAAAAGATTTCAGAGAATACAGTTACTGTTAAGTGAACTGATTGTTTCATTCATTCATATTATTATTATTCATTAATTGATTCTATTTCATATTTTATTTTATTTACTGGTTTATTTTTTTTTTCCAGTTAGTACTGTAGGAAACTATTTAAACAAGTGCAGACACACATTTAAGATTATTAAATTATTTTCTTTTTGTTAATGCAAGGTGTGAGACCCCGAACCCGGGACTCCAGATATTAATATAGTTTGTGATTTATCTGTATCTGGTGAGCTCAGACCCGGTAGATATTTTTCCTCCTTTTCTTTTCTAGTGTTAAATCCTACTAATGGGTTACACATACATAATGAAAAATATTACCACACGAGGGAAATCATTGTTGTGTCCATGAAGATGTGAAAAAATAGGCATAAATCTAGCTTACACATTTACCCAAATTATTATACGCCTGTTTAACCGAAGCTAATTTGGGCTAATTTGGTTTCTCCATCCCCAGTGTCACTTCTCTGTGTTTTACGGCCCTGACGAGAACGTCGTTCTCCTCGGCTGTGAACCGCTCCTGGCGTGCGTCTGGCAAATCCGCCGCTATAATAGCAATCCGTCAAGGAAAAAGCGCGTCTGCTCTTAAAGGGAGTGTGAGATGTTGCTCTGATTGGTTTATTTCACGTTACGCCCAAACCACACCTATGAATAATGAAGCTACTTCAGACCAACCCATTTTAGATTTGCGTCGGGCGCAAGAGTCATTTATCCCGCCGGTATAATAGCAACAGCGCCCGAGACCAGCCCACAAAGTTACTTGAGTTTCGCGTTTGATACTTGCGTTTCAGATCGTTAAAATAGGGCCCCATTTCTACAAAGAGCAACTTGGGAGTCGTGTGGTATATGTCAGGTATTTGCTGCGCAGCTGAGAAACAGATTCTACGCTCAAAAGACAACAACAGAACATCTATGTGTGATTGAGGTAAGAATAGAAGTACTAATGTTTCTACGCTCAAAAGACCATCGCAGAGACAGTGATAGTATTGAAGACTATAGTAGGCCTGTCACGATAGTCAATAAATCAATTAATCGCACAATAAAAAAAAATGAGCTCGATAATTTTTCTGGCCGCGATAATTCCATTTGCATGCTTGTTTGTTTTCCTCGTCTATCTCTCTCTCTACCAAAGAGACTGGATGACCACTCTCGGTTCTTTAGCGTTACGGAGGAGTGAACCCTTTTGTCAGTTGCATGTCTTTGTGTGGGGAGGCGGCGCTTGTCAGTCACATGTATGGGAAAGCGCTTTTGGTTTCAAAGGCAAACGCGACAGCGAGCCCGATCTCATGAAAATGTGTATCTATACCACGAATGTTATTTCTCGTGCCATTTATACGCCAAAAAAAGTTTTTGCGTGCATATGATATGCACTTTATGGCTCCTCACCAAGTATTTTCAGTGCGTAGCATACACGCAATAAAATGCGTCTCCGACTTCCCGACAAAGTTTCAAAACATTTAGTCGACAAAGTAACAGGAGGATAGTGCAAAATGGTGTGATATGGCCTGTTGAGGCTTTTTTTTTATTTGTTTACAAAGGTCCTAACTGGCAGTTTTGCCTGTTATGGAATATATCACTATTTATACCTAATGTCTATAAGAAATTATGATCTGTTCCCAAAAACTTCCACTCCTATATATATATATATATATATATCAAAATGTTCCTTCACTTAAAAGAGCTTAATTATCATATAGAGACAATTACATCCAATCTCAGTAATATGTAATTAGTATCACAGAGGGCAACCAACAACCATCTTGATTACAGGGACTTCAAATAGCTTGTCATCTTAAACATTTGGCCGTTCTGTTTTAACCAAGCGGCAACCTCCCCGTCTCTCTCTTGAAACCAACACGGAAGTGAGTTAAACTGCAATTCATTGACTGGCCGCTTGGCCTGGCTGCAGAAGTGAGTCAAATCTGTATCTCCCTCATGTTAAAATGACCAACTTTACAGCAGAAAAAAATATGTTTACAGCCTGGATCTCTGTGTGGCTTTGGTCTATACAGCTAATTTTGCCCTTCATAACAACTGTGAGGGGAGTGAATTATTTTATAACTCGTCCGTTTAGTTGATTAATATTTAAATTTAAGGGTGTGGCCAGTGGCCCCTTGAGTGACAGATGGATTGCCGCTGTCAGTGCTAGCCGTTTGTCTGCTGTTACTAGCCGTCACTTCACCTCAGCAATGTTAGCTGCTGAACTTGCCTTCTCTGCAGTGTTTGTGCTTTTTTTCGGGATTATTTCATACAATTTAATACTTGGGTACAAAGCCCACGTCTTTGGATTCCGTCGTTATCGTTCGAGAGAACAACCAGCGCTGTATTTCAGTTGTTTTCCTCTGTGAACATGCATTAATGGATGTCTGACAATTTCGTTGCTTTTTGGGGTTTTCAAATTTAAAACGTCAATAAATGCTCGTTCGTTCTGCTCTCACGGAACAGATGTATTATAATATGCTTATGTACCGTCTAGGGCTGTAACGATACACCAAACCCACGATTCGGTTCGTATCACGATTTTTGACCCACGATTCGGTTCGTATCACGATTTTTTTTTTTTTTTTTTGGGGGGGGGGGGGTGATTTTTATTAAAACAATATTTTTTATTAAATAACATTTGTAAAACCTTTATAAACTGAACACCAAAGAACAAGATTAACTATGCAAATTATTAACAATATAAATAGCCATATATAAAATAAATAAATAGCCAAAGCTATAACACTTCTGTTTTCTTTGTAACAAAATACTGTTGAAAAGCAAACAGAACTAAACTCCATTGTGGTGATGATTCAAGCATGTTGAAAATTCTCCTTCAATCAAGTTCTCTTACATTTACAAAGTAGGCTAAATTAAATGGCTACTGTTTCACACTGAGGTAACTGAGGCTTACTGCCTGTGCTGCAAACCACCAATCAAACCTTACAAATTGAGGTAAATTGTGTTTTTTCTTGCTTTTCCCCAGTCTTAAAGTGAAAAAGGTAGTATTTAATTAAATACATTTATAGTGAGATTACTACATTTTATTTAATTAATCGCATTTATTGTCAATCTGTGTTCATTTTGACCACGAACCATGCGCTGTCACTTTAATTCAGCGCGTGCAGCACAAAAGAAATACTCGTTGCGGAAACGATCGCTGCACTGCTGTATACGCACGGCAACTGGAACGGATCGACGGACGGCAACCGCGTGCAGTCTGAAAGCTCTGACCGGTTAACATGGGTAGGCTACGGAAAAAATATGCACCGCATACGCACTGCAAACGGAGTATGTGTGAAACGGCCGTTACTCTGAGAGTTGGAAGGGGTGTGTCGCGATTTTGCCTTCTCACACCGCGAAACAGGATCGTGGATCCGAGTGTCGCGATTTCGATTTCATATCGCGTATCGTTACAGCCCTAGTACCGTCAGATGAAATCCTGCTTATGTACCGTCAGATGAAATCCTGCAGGCGTCGGCGCTTTCTCCATCCATGCAATAAATGCACATGAATGAGCGCGGATTTTCTAGCACATTTACTTGCACTTCAAAGGCAATATATCTATGGTTTAACCCATTTGAGAGACGGCCAAAATCAGAATTTAAAATGGACTGAATAAGCTCTCTACGAACTTGACGAGCGATGCCGCGCTGACGGACCATGAAAGAGTGACTGACATGTATGCACATAGATCACTGTCACACACAAACACTCTCGAAGTAATACACAGTCTCACTTGTAGCCATGTCTTTTAACTATTATAATATTTCGAAGGGCAAAAATAGGAACGTTTAATTGGCTTTACATCATCAGCTAACTCGATCACGTCGAGGTGATTTCAGATAGCCAGGCCAGGCTCCTCAGCTCCACTCACGCCCCGCCTGTTTGCCTATTTTCTGTTATCCGGGAGTGACGCAAGGCCAAGATGGCGACGGCCGGCTCCGCCCACTTTAGGCTTCAAAAATGATCTTCAGAAACCTACGGGTGACGTCACGGACACTACGTCCATATTTTTTTACAGTCTATGGATTTAACAGAAGATCAAAGATGTGATCACTTCAGATAGATTGTATCACCTAAACCCTTTGCTTTTCTGATTTCATTTACATTAAGAGTTGACCATTTGGGTTGATCACATCCTGAACAAATGGTAATCAATTGTAGAATTGTCACGGCTGAATGAACGAGAGACGAGGATTCAAATGCAGAGGAGATTTATTCCACACAAACAGATAGGATACAAACTCAAGACACAACTAGCCAGCGGGAAGGAACATCAGGAACAGGTAACTCAGACAACGAACCAGCACAGGACTACAAACACAAGGAAGCTAAATAGGGGAACAAACAAAGGAGGGTAATGAGACTAACAGGTGGGATAAATTAACCAATAATCAAATAACAAGCTGGGAGGGGCTAGACAATAGACACGAGCACATGGCCCAACATAACAAACACCCATGTGCAGCACAAGACAGGACAGGCATGTGACATTACCCCCTCCCTACGGAGCGGCTACCAGACGCTCCATAAGACCAGGGCGGGACGGGAGGGACAGACCAGGGCGGGACGGGAGGGACAGACCAGGGCGGGACGGGAGGGACAGACCAGGGCGGGACAGGGGAAAAAAAATGTCTGGGACACCAGAGTGGTCCACAGGGTTCAGGAGGCCAGGACGGGGCAGGCTGTGCAAACGGCCAGGGTGGAGACTTTCCTTCGGGCGGCCAGGGCGGAGACTTTCCCTCGGGCGGCCAGGGCGGAGACTTTCCCTCGGGCGGCCAGGGCGGAGACTTTCCCTCGGGCGGCCAGGGCGGAGACTTTCCCTCGGGCGGCCAGGGCGGAGACGGCAGTTCATCGGGCGGCCAGGGCGGAGGCGGCAGTTCATCGGGCGGCCAGGACGGAGACTTTCCCTCGGGCGGCCAGGGCGGAGACGGCAGTTCATCGGGCAGCCAGGGCGGAGACGGAAGTTCATCGGGCGGCCAGGGCGGAGACTTTCCCTCAGGCGGCCAGGGCGGAGACTTTCCCTCGGGCGGCCAGGGCGGAGACGGCAGTTCATCGGGCGGCCACGGCGGAGACGAACCCTCGGGAGACCAGGAAGTAGACGACCCTTCAAGGGACCATGGCACAGGAACCGACCCCAACTCAGGAACAGGAACCGACACCGGCTCAGGAACTGGCACCGACACCACCGGCTCAGGAACTGGCACCACTGGAACTGGCCCTGGAACTGGCACCGACACCCCCGGCTCAGGAACTGGCACCGACACCCCCGGCTCAGGAACTGGCACCGACACCACCGGCTCAGGAACTGGCACCGACACCACCGGCTCAGGAACTGGAACCACCGGAACTGACAGTGGAACTGGCACCACCGGAACTGGCACTGGAACTGGCACCAACGGCTCAGGGACTGGAACTGGCACTGGAACTGGTACCACCGGCTCAGGCACTGGAACTGGCACCACTGGAACTGGCACTGGCACCACCGGCTCAGGCACTGGAACTGGCACTGGAACTGGTACCACCGGCTCAGGCACTGGAACTGGCACCACTGGAACTGGCACTGGAACTGGTACCACCGGCTCAGGCACTGGAACTGGCACCACTGGAACTGGCACCACCGGCTCGGGCACTGGAACTGGCCCCTCTGGCTCGGGCACTGGAACTGGCACCACCGGCTCAGGAACAGACACTGGCTCCGGCTCAGGAACAGACACTGGCTCCGGCTCAGGAACAGACACTGGCTCCGGCTCAGGAACAGACACTGGCTCCGGCTCAGGAACAGACACTGGCTCCGGCTCAGGAACAGACACTGGCTCCGGCTCAGGAACAGACACTGGCTCCGGCTCAGGAACAGACACTGGCTCCGGCTCAGGAACAGACACTGGCTCCGGCTCAGGAACAGACACTGGCTCCGGCTCAGGAACAGACACTGGCTCCGGCTCAGGAACAGACACTGGCTCCGGCTCAGGAACAGACACTGGCTCCGGCTCAGGAACAGACACTGGCTCCGGCTCAGGAACAGACACTGGCTCCGGCTCAGGAACAGACACTGGCTCCGGCTCCGGAACAGACACTGGCTCCGGCTCCGGAACAGACACTGGCTCCGGCTCCGGAACAGACACTGGAGGTTTGAAGGGCGTCTCCAGGATCCGAGCTAAACGCTCTAAATAGCCGATCAGTGCCCCCCCGGCCGTGAGAATGGGCATCTCCCGATCTATCTCCGACTGGGCAGACGTGGCTTGAACCATCTCTGGCTGGGCAGATGTGACCTGAACGGTCTATCTTGGCCATCTTGTCCGAAGACACAGGCTCGGCAGGCGTGACGTGAACAGGCTCGGCGGCGGCCATCTTGTCCGAAGACACAGGCTCGGCAGGCGTGAAGTGAACAGTCTCTGTTGCGGCCATCTTGTCTGAAGACACAGGCCCGGCAGACGTGACGTGAACAGGCTCGGCGGCGGCCATCTTGTCCGAAGACACAGGCTCGGCAGGCATGACGTGAACAGGCTCGGTGGCGGCCATCTTGTCCGAAGACACAGGCTCGACAGGCACCACCGGAACTGGGACCACCGGAACTGGGACCACCGGAACTGGGACCACCGGAACAGTTACGGAGGGAGCCTTTCTCCTCCTCCTATGTTTCGGGACCACCGGAACTGGGATCACCGGAACTGGGACCACCGGAACTGGGACCACCGGAACTGGGACCACTGGATTCGGGACCACCGGAACAGTTACAGAAGGAGTCTTTTCCCTCCTCCTGTGTTTCGGGACCACCGGAACTGGGACCACCGAAACTGGGACCACCGGAGTTGGGACCACCGGAACAGGCATGGAGGAAGTCTTCTCCTCCTCCTCCGTCTCGGGATCAGTGGTGAAGGCTCTCCTTTCCGCTGATCGTCATCGGCCATGGTCCTCTCCTCCTCCCAAGTCCTTTGAGCGCATCTGGCGAAGTACTCAAATAAGGAGATTGAAGATCCCTTCTCCTCTCCCTGAGGAAAAACCTCACTCCGCTGAATCCACATATTGGCTGGTTCGTTCTGTCACGGCTGAATGAACGAGAGACGAGGATTCAAATGCAGAGGAGATTTATTCCACACAAACAGATAGGATACAAACTCAAGACACAACTAGCCAGCGGGAAGGAACATCAGGAACAGGTAACTCAGACAACGAACCAGCACAGGACTACAAACACAAGGAAGCTAAATAGGGGAACAAACAAAGGAGGGTAATGAGACTAACAGGTGGGATAAATTAACCAATAATCAAATAACAAGCTGGGAGGGGCTAGACAATAGACACGAGCACATGGCCCAACATAACAAACACCCATGTGCAGCACAAGACAGGACAGGCATGTGACAAGAATGGGAATGGGTGTGGGACACAGAGAACCTTCACAGACAATGGGGTGTCTCAACTTCATTAACATACAGACCACAGCTGTTACAAGGGCAACTTAATTTACATTAAGAGTTGTAAACTGTAACAGGATAAAAGGTTTGAGATTTGGATGTTCTCGGTTCATTCTGACGCCGGTGAACCCAAGGTGCTTTGTGTACCTTGCCACTGCTATGCTGTAATAAACTTCATTTTTGAGATCTTCGACGGCCACATCATTTTTTCTTACATTGGCGAGCCACCCAGCGAGGAATTTCCAACAAAAAGTGGGGAAAGGTAAGAAAAAGCTGTTTTCTTTCATTTATGCTGTTTTTTGTCAGGGAACCCCTCGTTTAAAAAAATCTAGAAAAATTTTAAGGACAGAAGAGAATTTGGTTTATTCAGTATTAGCAGGAGGAGTTGTTAAGCCAATTCTGTATGATTTTGTTTAAGATTCTAACGGAACTGAATCAACCCGAAGCAGGTTGGTGGCAGACTTGTATTGGAATTGTTGTTTCTAAAGTAATTGAAACAAAGTGCTTAAGTGTAAAGTTTCTAAAGTAACTGAAACTTGGTGTTGGTCTGTTATAATCTGTTAAGATTCTAAAGTAATTGAATAAACCCGTAGTAGTGTGGTGGCAGAGTTATAGGCTATTAGATTGGTTGTTTCTAAAGTAACTGAAACAAATGTGTGTTTCTAGTATACTTGAAACCGATTGTGAAGTTGTAATAATTCTGAAGTTGTAATAATTCCGAAGCAGTGTGGTTTTGCCCGACGTACTGTGGCAGTGTTTTAAATTGGATAAATATTGTTTTAGCCCGAAGTACTGTGGCTAAGTAAATTGTTTTAAGAAAATAACATAAAACCCGACGTAGTGTGGTTTCGTCCGACGTACTGTGACAGTGTTACATTTCTTAACTGTTTTGCGTAATGAAATTTAAGGTCCAATGGATTGTGGCTGTGGTTAAGTTTAGAAGCCTCAGGTAGTGTGGCTATTTTGTTCATTTGCGCCCGAAGTACTGGAGCTGTGAATAATTAGACTAACGGATATCTTAAAGGATGTAGTCATCTAAATCAGACTTTGTGAATAACTATTAGATCACGAGATACTCTAAAGCCTGATAAGACTTTTAAAAATGGAAGAAATGATTGTTAAATACATTGCTAAACATGGTTCTCAGTAGTGTTGCTTTCGTCAACGAAAATTATGACGAAATATTGTCGTCAACGAACCGTTATCACCTGACGAAAACGAGACGAGACTAGACGTAAATGCATGGTCATGTGACGATGACTAAAATACATGTATAATGCAATATCGTTGACGAATAAAAACGAGACTAAATGTGGTTTAAAAAAATAAAAACTATGCTAAAATGTCTCTTCATTTTCGTTGACCAAAACGAGACGAGACGAAATGTTATAACGTCACGACGAATGAGAGAGTTGTGCGTGAACCCATAGCTTTAATTGTCGGCTTTAAATTCTGGATTGCGATCTGGTCACCCGATTATCAGCGAATTTAACAATATATCACTCCATTAGTTATTCTATTAAAATGTCTCATTGATGTATTTGACACATTCATAATCATTACTTTTGCCGGTTCTTTGTGACAGCTGCATGTTATTGGCAGCGTCTCTGGTTACATGAACACGTCACCGCATCAGCGCCAGAACATGGAGATTTTATTTTAGAGAATAATCGCACAACCTATTCGATATCCTATAATTAAATAAACTAATCGAATATCCAAAAATCGTGACTCATCCCTGCATGGAATCTCTTGTTCCCTTTCGTTGTCACTCCGAGTTACGTCGGATGACGACGAATGGGGTTTCGCTTAGAAATCCTATCATCTTCGAGTATTCAAACACGAGCCAATGGCAAAGAAAATGCCATGGGTCTGCGGAATTTGCATAGCGTAACTCCGCCCCACCCTGGGGGTATATAAGGAAGTCGCTGGCAACATGCAGATATGTTTTCGCTTCGGAGCCAAGTTGATTTACTTCACTCCACAGCCAAATCCTGAGTTCATCTCCTTATCTCTTCGAGACGAGCCTCTCTCCAGGTGTTGGTGTGACAGCGAGTTCCAGCGAGTGCACATTCCCTGCTGATCTGTGCAGTGATTTGCCAGAGTTTGTGTGTTCTCTCCCTGGTCGCTTCAACACTCTGCGGAGAAATCTCCTTTCACAAAAGAGCATTGCACGCGGCACGTCTTTTTAAAGATGCCTCGCCCGTGCACTTCTGGTTGCGGTCTATTTGTGTCTGACTCTGATGGGCACAATCGCTGTCTTGTGTGTCTGGGTGTTGAGCACGCTAGGGCAGCGTTTGTGGATGAGTCATGTTCCCATTGCGGGAACATGCCCATCGCACGGTTGAGATCGAGACTCAATGATCTTAATGTGAGAGTCCCCTCATCCGCACCCCGATCTACTGGTCCCGAGAGGGCTGGTACTTCGGCTGGCGGCCAGGGTGATCTGAGGGTTACAGTGTGGAACAAAGCGCCGACTATTCCACGCTCCACACTGCCCTCTGTTCCCGTGCAACCCGCGAGTGTCCGCGTGGAAACCGCTGTACAGTCCTCTGACTTGCCGCGAGTTTCATTCGGCGCTCCAGAGGAGGACTCGATGTCGATCGCTGCATCACAAGGTGGGCAGGAGTCCTCGGGAAGTGAGGATTCGGCTGTGCTGCCACCCTCGGGTGTCCCAGCATTGCCCGAGTCTGATCCCGAGATGACGGCCATGCTTTCCCGGGCAGCCGCGGCGATCGGTCTTGAGTGGTCCCCGCCACCTGGGCCAGTTCGTTCGCGGCTGGACGATTGGTTTTTGGGTGCGGCTGCTGATCCGCGTCGGCAGCCAACCCCAATGCCTTTTTTCCCGGATGTGCATGAGGAGGTCACGAGGTCCTGGAAGGCACCATTGTCTTCCCGTGATCGTTCGGCGACCGCCTCCGCCTTGCCTCCCCTTGATCAGGCGGCTGCCAAAGGGTACACTGGGGTTCCCCAGGTTGAACGCTCTGTTGCGATGCAGTTGTGTCCTCAGAGTGCTTCTTCCCGCGGCGACCCAAAGCACCCCTCCAAGGCCTGTAGGTTCTCCTCCACCCTTGTGGCGAAGGCCTACAGAGCTGCGGGGCTGGCAGCCTCCTCACTGCATGCCATGGCGACACTCCAGGTCTACCAGGCCCAGATGTTGCGTGACATGCACGAGGGGAGGTCTGACCCAGCACTCTTTGATGAGTTGCGTGCCGCCACCGACCTTGCTCTCCGAGCGACGAAGGTGACCGCACGCTCGCTGGGTCAGGTGATGGCCACTTCGGTGGTCCAGGAGAGACACTTATGGCTAAACCTGGCTGATATGCGGGAGGCCGAGCGAACCCGGTTCCTCGACACCCCCATATCCCAGGCTGGCCTGTTCGGCGGCGCAGTCGAGGACTTTGCTCAGCAGTTCTCGACTGCCCAGAAGCAGACTGAGGCTTTAAAACACGTCCTGCCCCGGCGGCCCGCTGCTCCGGCAGCGCAGTCGTCGGCACAGGTGCCTCAGCCCGCTCGCCGCCGAGGGCGCCCTCCTGCGGTTCCCCTCCCTCCCGATCGGCCCCAGCAGTCCGCTGCTTCCGGGTCGCGTCGGCGAGGAGGCCGTAGGAAGGCGCCACAGCCCTCTCCCGCCCCGTGCCCCGCTAAACGCCAGGCTAAACGGCGCTCCTGAGACGGGCTGCTCAGAGATGGTGTTGAGTTCTGTTCAGGAGCCGGTTGCAGGGCCGCTCCTTCCCCCGGTGGAGGGCCGGGGGAGAATCCTTGGTTTTCCCATTCCCGCTGCTCGTCCCACGACGGGCAGCACCCTAAAATGGTTAAAGAAAGAACTCACTACCCCATCTCTGAGCACACGGAGTGTGCGGATGAGAGCACGCGCCGCCCACGGGCCACGCTCCTCTCATCCCCCTCTGTCGCCAGACCCCTGCCAGAGCACGCCCCCGTGGGACGCTGGTCCTCCCCTGGCCTCCTCTGGCAGGACGCGGATAATGACCGTGCCCCCGCACCGGGCCGCTATGCCACCCACGTCTGGGCCGGTCATTCCGCTTCGCTGCACCCCCGACGGAACGTCTGTGGTTCGTATGACCCCGCTGGTGCACTTTCTGGAAGCCTGGCTAGAGCTTCCCAGACTGTCCCGCTGGGTCGCGAGAACCATCAGGCTCGGCTACGCGATTCAGTTCGCGCGATCTCCTCCCCGCTACAGAGGAGTCCGCTTCACTATGGTCGGTGGCAATGCCCCTGTCATGAGAGCGGAGGTCGCCACCCTACTGGCGAAGGGTGCGATCGAGATTGTCCCTCCAGCCGAAATGAGGTCCGGCTTCTACAGCCCTTACTTCATTGTTCCGAAGAAATCGGGTGGGTTACGACCAATCCTGGACCTGCGCGTCCTGAACCGCTCCCTTCACAGGCTGCCGTTCAAGATGCTCACGGCCAAACGCATTTTCGAGTGTGTGCGGCCACAGGATTGGTTTGCAGCGATCGACCTGAAGGACGCCTACTTCCATGTCTCCATTTTACCTCGACACAGACCGTTTCTACGGTTTGCTTTCGAGGGGCGGGCATACCAGTACGCGGTTCTCCCTTTCGGGCTAGCCCTGTCTCCTCGCGTCTTTACGAAGGTCGTCGAGGCAGCCCTTGTTCCCCTCCGGGAACACGGGGTTCGCATCCTGAACTATCTCGACGACTGGCTGATCCTAGCTCACTCTCGAGACCAGGTTTGCGAACACAGGGATCTTGTGCTCCGGCACCTAGCTCGTCTGGGCCTTCGGGTCAACTGGGAGAAGAGCAAACTCTGCCCAGTGCAGAGGATCTCTTTTCTCGGTATGGAAATCGACTCGGTCGCCATGTGCGCGCAGCTTACGAGCGAGCGCGCGCAGTCACTGCTGACTTGTCTTCGCCAGTTCGAGGGCAAGAGTGCGGTCCCACTGAAACTTTTTCAGAGGCTCCTGGGGCATATGGCATCCGCAGCCGCAGTAACGCCGCTCGGATTGCTTCATATGAGACCGCTTCAGCTGTGGCTTCGCGATCGAGTCCCGAGGTGGGCATGGCAACACGGCAAGCTCCGGGTCCCAGTGACTCCGGCCTGCCGTCAGACCTTCACCCCGTGGTCGAACCTCAGCTTTCTACGGGCCGGAGTGCCCTTAGAACGAGTTTCCCGGCATGTTGTTGTCACAACAGATGCCTCCACCACGGGCTGGGGCGCCATGTGCAATGGTCATGCTGCCGCGGGCTCCTGGACAGGACCCCAGCGCCTTTGGCATGTCAATTGCCTCGAGTTGCTGGCTGTACGTCTCGCCCTGCACCGTTTCCATGCGTTGCTCAGGGGTCAGCACGTACTAGTCCGATCAGACAATACCGCAACAGTAGCGTACATCAACCATCAAGGTGGTCTACGCTCCCGCCGTATGTCGCAACTCGCTCGCCACCTCCTCATATGGAGTCAGAAGCATCTGAGGTCGCTTCGAGCCATTTATATCCCGGGACACCTGAACCAGGCGGCCGACGAGCTGTCTCGAGTTCAGCCTCTCGCTGGAGAATGGCGACTCCATCCCCGGACGGTTCAGCTGATTTGGGATCAGTTCGGCGACGCACAGGTAGACCTGTTTGCCTCCCACGACTCGTCCCATTGCGACCTGTTTTATTCCCTGACCGAGGGCACGCTCGGCACGGATGCACTGGCGCACAGCTGGCCGAGGGGCCTACGCAAGTATGCGTTTCCCCCAGTGAGCCTTCTTGCGCGGACCCTGCGCAAGATCAGGGAGGACAAGGAGCAGGTTATATTGGTTGCCCCATTCTGGCCCAGCCACACCTGGTTCTCAGAACTCGTACTCCTTGCGACAGCACCTCCCTGGCCAATTCCTCTGAGGAAGGACCTCCTTTCTCAGGGACGGGGCACCCTTTGGCACCCTCGTCCCGGTCTTTGGAACCTCCACGTGTGGCTTCTGGACGGGACGAGGTAGGTTTGAGTACCCTACCACCAGCGGTGGTGGCTACCATCACTTCCGCTAGAGCATCGTCCACGAGACATGCCTATGCGTTGAAGTGGAACCTCTTCGTCAACTGGTGTTCTTCCAAACAGCAAGAACCCACGAAATGCCCGATCAGTGTCGTGCTTTCCTTCCTGCAAGAAGGGTTGGAGCGAAGGCTGTCTCCCTCCACCCTGAAAGTGTATGTTGCCGCCATTGCCGCACATCACGATGCAGTTGAAGGTAAGTCTCTGGGGAAGCATGACCTGATCATCAGGTTCCTGAGGGGAGCGAGGAGACTAAATCCTTCTCGTCCTCCCCTCGTACCCTCTTGGGACCTCTCAGTGGTGCTAACTGCCCTGCAGAGCGCTCCATTTGAGCCTTTGCAATCCGTGGAGCTTAAGTTCCTGGTTGCTTTGGCCTCCATCAAGAGGGTAGGGGACCTGCAGGCATTTTCGGTTGACGAAGCGTGCCTGGAATTCGGGCCGGCTAACTCTCACGTGATCCTGAGACCCCGGCTTGGATATGTGCCCAAGGTTCCTACCACACCCTTTCGAGATCAGGTAGTGAACCTGCAAGCGCTGCCCTTGGAGGAGGCAGACCCAGCCTTGGCACTGCTCTGTCCAGTACGCGCCCTTCGTGCTTACGTAGACAGAACGCAGTGTTTCAGGACCTCAGACCAGCTCTTTGTCTGTTATGGTGGGAAGCTGAAGGGAAAGGCTCTCTCCAAACAAAGGTTGTCTCACTGGATAGTGGACGCCATTGCTTTGGCATACCAGCAGCAAGGTCGACCGTGCCCCCTTGGTGTGACGGCCCACTCCACTCGGAGTGTGGCCTCCTCTTGGGCTCTAGCGCATGGCGCCTCGCTAACAGACATCTGCAGAGCTGCAGGCTGGGCGACACCTAACACGTTTGCGAGATTTTACAATCTCCGAGTAGAGCCAGTTTCTTCTCATGTACTCGCTTCAACTAGCCGGTACTAGATTCTGCTCAGGTGTCTTCGCTTGCTCGCCATTCCTCTCCACGGACGGGATACGTGCGATATTCTCCTCAGGTGAGCTTCATAAGCCCTGAGTCTCCTCCAGCACTGACGACGTCAGCGCCAGAGTTATGCCACGAGCAGCTTTCGCGCTTGGCTAGGTGCCTCCATGTGCATGGTTCCCTTCGGTGACCCCCACATGTGTATTTCCACTGTAAGCCTCCTTGAGCATGTGTCTTTCCCTTGGCAAGCCACCTTGCCACCCCTGGGGTTGAAATATTCCACCTGCGGCTGGACACCCCAGTGTTACTCCGTATGCAGCCCTTCGGGGTCATATGTGTATTCCAAGTCCCCCCCTTCGGGTTGGGCATGATTGCATATTTCCACCGGATATGCTTCCCAGTGTACCTTGGTATTCCTGTGTTAAGTGGACTCCTTCGTCCGTGCTAGTTTCACGACAGGGAGCTCAGACTTACGCAGGGCACTGGTAGACAGTCGAGAGGTGGCGTGATTATACGGGAACCCCATTCGTCGTCATCCGACGTAACTCGGAGTGACAACGAAAGGGAACGTCTCGGTTACGTATGTAACCCTCGTTCCCTGAGTAGGGAACGGAGACGTTACGTCTCCCTGCCACTTCCGCTGTACCGCTGGAACGCCTGAGTTCAGTCTCGGCTCCTCAGCGAAGACATATCTGCATGTTGCCAGCGACTTCCTTATATACCCCCAGGGTGGGGCGGAGTTACGCTATGCAAATTCCGCAGACCCATGGCATTTTCTTTGCCATTGGCTCGTGTTTGAATACTCGAAGATGATAGGATTTCTAAGCGAAACCCCATTCGTCGTCATCCGACGTAACGTCTCCGTTCCCTACTCAGGGAACGAGGGTTACATACGTAACCGAGACGTTTCTTTTCCCAAATCTTCACTCACGTCACGTCTCACCCATTTTCTAAAGGTATTATAAACGTTTATTGGTTCGCTTTTAATTAGGCCTATTATATTCGTATACTTTACTGTGGTAAAGTAGAAAAACGCTGTAGGACAGATGGCCTACATTTGTACTTGCATGTCAAATTCTTTTTAACACAGTTTGTGCTTCTTATATTAGACATAGGGCGCGTCAAGTTTAGTTGTAAAGCGCGTTTCACACGCGCGGGTGATTTTTAGTTTCACTTTCTCTGGCAGCGCAATCTCAAACATAGCCTAAATATTTCGCCCTTGTGGAGGATAAAATTCGCTCTTCAAACCAATTTACATCAAGTAGAAAACACAAAGATATCATAAAGAGATCGATGGAGATCGATATCGTGTTTTCCTGCCTGTGTCCCACATCCCTCTCAAAGCGCAGAGTGTATATCACGCGTCTTTGTGTGGAAATATAAAACGAGTTTTTTTTTTAAATAACCCCCCAATCACCGCCGGTAGTTGGTCCATTACCGCGGTGGTAAAAAAAAACCTGCCACCATCACAGCCCTAAATATAGGCCTACTAAATAGCCTATAATAAGATAGCCTTGTTTGAAATTCTATATTGACTGGGTTAAATAGAATCACATTACTAAAAAGAGACTAAAATACAATTTTCATTGACTAAAACTAAACTAAAATGTCATCAGTTTTCGTTGACTAAAACTAGACTAAAATGTCATCAGTTTTCGTCGACTAAAACTAGACTAGACTAAAAAGAGTATGAATGTGACTAAAACTAATAAAAACTAAAATGACAGCCTGACACAAAGACTAGACTAAAACTAAAATTAAAACAGGCTGCCAAAAACAACACTAGTTCTCAGGGAATGTTTGATGGAATAGAGAAGATTGTTGATAAACCGTACAAGTGGGCTATCTCTAAGTTTGAAAATTATCCCAAAATGCCTAAGAACAAAAATGGGAAAATTGCTAATCCGCTTCAAGCACTTTTTGCTTCATACAAAGTAACTAGGAGGAGAGTAGATGAGTTAGAGGCTAAAAATGAGCGACTCAGTGTTGGGGTAATTTCTACAAAAAATTACCTGGCTAGTGAAATGATATGGAAAGAAGAAAAGGTCCAGATGCAGAATGAGATTGCACGTCTTAGAACTAACAATAGTATGCTTAAATCATCAGTGGAAACATTGTCCAAAAATTTGGAGGAAGCGAAGGAGGCTTGTCAGTTTATGATAAAGAATGGCACAACTGAGAAAAACCCTAGTAAGACATTGTTAGGTGTCACATTAGCCGCGTTTCCACTGTCGGGCCAGGGCCGGGCCGTGCTAGTGCGTGCCAGGGCCAGTCGCGTTTCCACTGTCACTTCCGGGGCTTGATCGGGGCTTACTCGGGGCCAACGGCCAGGATTTCTGGCCCGTCGAATACCTTGGGCCAAAGCGGGCCAGCTCGGGCTAGAGGAGTGGTTACCAACAGAGGAGGAGTTTACCGTTGGGAGACGGCAGCGCCGGATGATTCTGTCAGCATTTAAGACTTAAAAATAAAATAATTTAAATCGCGTTCATGTTTGAATGCCTTCTGTTTGTGATGCAAAAGACTATGCGCGCTAGCCGTTACCATAGTAAACATAGTAAACGCTTGAAGATACGCATAGTAAAAAAACAGTGAACGCTTGAAGAAATCAGACCAATCATAAAGGCTATCATGTTTTTATTTTATCTGTCAGTAGCCTACGTCTCGTCTCTTTAAACCGGACTATCAAAAAATGAAGTAACTTTTTTTTTCGGGAGCTTCCTCTGTTTCTCTGACTGAAAATATCTGTAGGCTATGGGAGTCGAGAGAGTGCTGAAGCTCCTCAGGTCGTATGGCATATATTTGTAGAAATTATCATTTTTTCTAAATGTGATTTAAATATGTCCTGTAGCCTAACTAAGTTACCAGATAAAGAAACAGACGCGACTGAAAAAGTAAATGTGTCGTCTTTCTTTTGTGAAATAGACCTAACGTTATTTCTGAGTGACTAATGTGCAATTTTTACATAAATTAATTCATTATGATCAATGTATCACTTTTTATTGTAAACCTGTGGTAAAACATCGATGCTTGGGTTTTAAATATTCAAGTAGCCTAACTGTTAACTGCTAAACAAACAAACAAACAAACAAAAGCCAGCAAACGGCCGCTTTTATCGTGTTTGTTTTCAGCGCTGTTTCCAGTGATTTCTGATTAGTTTTCTGATAAAACTTCCATTTGTTGGTGAAATGATGGGTTAGTGTGACGTTGTCCCAGTCCCAGAGAGGCGTGTTACGGGCGTGTTTTAGTGAAGCGCTGTGGAGCTTCTGGCCCGACAGTGGAAACGCATGCCCGGTGCTATTGGCCCGAGGCTATTAGCCCGGCACGGCCCGTTTAAAGCCCTGGCCCGGCCCTAGCCCGACAGTGGGAACGCGGCTATTGTGTAACCCAGTTCCAGAAATGCCAGATTTACAGGAAGACAGGACTGAGGTTTGGGGAAAAGATTCTAAGTCATTCAGTAGCCAACTCTGACTATAGAGTCAGATTTCCCATGGCACCAGCCCATGCTACTACCACTATGCGTGCTAGTGAAGGAAGGGAATAACCAATGACTTCTTCCATAGTTCGAGGATTTAATCCAACTGAACTAGAAACTGTGATCAAGAATATTGTTCAATTTGATCCTGCCAAACAATATCCATTAGATTTTCTGAAAAACTTGGAGGAATATGCTGAAGTTTAAAATTTAACAGATGGTGATGCATGTGTTTTGTTAAGAATGTGCTTGCCTGAGACTTTGTCTGGAGCCTTAACTAAGAAAGTAAAGGACAGAAATGCTAATAAGTCAGAGAGGAAAAAGGCACTGCTTGAAGTTGAAGTCTTAGGTGTGATGTCAGTTAATTGGGATAAAATATCTGAGATGCACATGAGGAAAGGGGAGCATCCAGCAGCATTTTCAGAACAATTATTGGAGATGTTTAAAACTTTCAGTGGCAATCCGGACATTACTAAGAATGATGTCACTTTCAAGTCTGCCTTGATTAACAAATGTGACAAACTCACCCGGTCTGCTGTGACAATGCTAGTGACACCACTCTCTGAATATAATGACATTATTGCTAAAATGATACAGTTTTACAACAATAATGTTCATGCAAATAGTCAAATGAAAGCTGCCAAATCTAGACATCCAGGTGCTGCCTTTGGCGAGAGAGAATGTTCTACACTGTCTAATGGTTTCTATCAGGGACCAAGGAGATTTGCAAGAATAAATTCAGAAGGTGTTATTCTTTGCTATGCATGTGGAAAAGCTGGTCACATTGCTAGACATTGTCAAGACAATGAGAGACTTCTTCAAAACTTTGTCTGTCATGCATGTGGAAAGGATGGCCACATTGCAAGGCACTGTTTGGAGAAAAGAAAGGAAGATCAGGAAGTTGTTTGTTTTGCTTGTGGAAAGATGGGACACAAGGCAAGACAGTGTCACGTTTCACACAAAAGAAAGATGGGCTATCGTGGTTTGGTTAGGAAAATAGGCAATTTAGAAACCCAGTTAGCACTGTTGAAAGGAAATAAAGAAGTCATTCACACCTTGTCAAACATATCACTGCACCACAGGGATGGAAATTAGGGTAAACTCGCTTCACCTACCGGCCACCGTGGCGGGTAAATAAAAATATACTGTTTCACACAGACGGCGGACACTTTTAGAGGACATAAGTGTACGCTGAAATAAAGTCTTTCACCTCAGAAAAACGGACTTTCTTGTCCTGTCACGTCAGCCGTTATCCTGACCTGTTCTCATAGCGAACACTCTTCAATTGCACGCGCATGCGGCGGCGCGCGCTGTGTATCGCCTCACTGTATATAAAGTGCAGAATAAACTACGAGCATACAACGCCGTTACGTTGTAAATTACACAAAATAAAAGTAATGCAGGGATGATTTTCATTCTATTCATCAGGAGTAGTTTCCATGGTTCATTAACAGTTATTGTTAATAGGCTATTGTGTATTCACCATGGTAACTGTCGTTTCCATATTAACCCCAAAATGCTACTTTATTTTTCTTTGTGTTATTTTTTATATTTTTAAATGACTCTAGTGGCTCATACCAACATTGTATTAACAAAAACTAGTTTGGGACTGCTATTTAATAGCTTTAGCATAGGCCTAATGTTTATTTATTAGTACTAGTCTTTACTATTAGTCATATTCTTACAATTTATGTTAAGTAAAGGGGGACAGTACATGTGTGTGTGGAAATAGCTGGTTTCAATAAAACTACTTGTGACATGTCATATTTGGCTTTGATTTTGACTGAACATTTGCTCTCACTTTGCGGAAAAAATATTGTGATATATCGTATATCGATATTCAGCCTAAATAATCGGGATATGACTTTTGGTCCATATCGCCCAGCCCTAGTTTCATTGTTGGGACTAAAAACCTAAAACTCGAAGCCATAAAAGACCACGAATCATTCAAATGCCACATCCAGGTAAAAAAGAGAAATATATATAAGAGAGAAAGAAATGTCAATATTTCATTGAGACTTGAGATTAAATAAACTGCTTAAGTATTGTAGATCTTGTAGTATTAATTTTCACATGCAGTTACACATTGTCGGTTAAAAACAAGAAAGTGGCTGGTAAAAACATTGAGTGGCTGGTAGATTTTGAAATCCACCAGCCACAGTGGCCGGTGGACAAAAAAGTTAATTTCCATCCCTGCTGCACCAGCAACATGACTGTAGCTCAGTCACAAGCAAATGCTGATGCAAATTAGAATAAGTTTTTGATAGTAACACATTGTAGAGATAGGTTTACTATCAAAAGGGGGTGATTCTTTATGATTCTTTATGATTTTTGATTCATTATGATTTTTTTTAGCATTGATATGTAGTTATAATTTTTTATAAATGTTTAAATGACATCAATTGTAAAGTGAAATTTTATGACATTAATGATGTTTGATGTTCATTCGATCAAAACTTTGACTTTAATGTTTTGAATGTGAAAAGATGATTGTGGGGAAAAGGGGTGGCAACTTCTTTTTGATTATCATTTCAGATATAAGCATAAAGATGTTTGCATGAAAGGAGTAACCTCATGTAGAAACATGACATGGTCGTTTGAAGGACGAGAAGGAAGTACTGTAGAACCAGTGGAGACAGTGGATTTTCTCATGAAAAATTTCAGAATACAGAGATTTCCAGACCTGCAAAATCATGAACTGCAGGCCTAAAAGACCTAAAAACCCTGAAACCCACCATGGGATAGATGGAACTGATGAAGAGGCACAGACTCGAACAACACCTGTGACTGCTTCTTCTAGAAGGACTTATGGTCCAAGTGGAAAAGAATGGACAATGAGAAGAGAAAGAAAAGGAGATTTCAGAAACAAACCATTTCTGAGACTATGGACAATAGTCTTTCCACAGAGGGAAAACAAGTGGATAAAGGATGTCCACACTGAGAAAATGGACACAAAATCACACACACACACACACACACACACACACACACACACACACACACACACACACACACACACACACACACACTATTGTCTATTGATTGTTGATTATTTGAGTTATCAAAACTAAACAATATGCTAACATCACTGATGTGAACATCACTGCACATCTGTAACATTGTGAGAGCCCAACAAGGCCTTGAAGAAAGACAAGATTTTTGCAAAACAAATGCATGATGGAGATATGGCCTATTCTGGTTTAATTTAAAATGTAACCTTAAAATGGCTGTTTGCGTATGTATCATTCTTATTATCGGTCAGTGCATTATGTTATGCTGTATGTGTTCCATGCTTAAACATAAGATTATAGATAATTCCATGATCAGTATCGAATGTTCCAAGTGGATATGATGGTTCTTGGTTACCTCGTATAAAAAAAATAATAATAATAATAAAAAAATACATTTCATTATCACAAACTATGATAATTTTGCTCAAGTGAAGTAGAGCCATAACTCAGTGTGCAGGAGGCGTAGATCCCGAAGACGGGTAAGATTCTCTGATGGCCATAAGGGAACAACCTAAGCCAGGGCTACGCCGCCACTGGGGCGCCTGCCCACCAGGTTTCGGGAGGTGTTATCTACGAAAAGAGAGTGGTTGTGATGCTACTTTGGGCCAAGAGGGGGGTCTATAAGAAATTATGATCTGTTCCCAAAAACTTCCACTCCAATATATATATATATCAAAATGTTCCTTCACTTAAAAGAGCTTAATTATCATATAGAGACAATTACATCCAATCTCAGTAATATGTAATTAGTATCACAGAGGGCAACCAACAACCATCTTGATTACAGGGACTTCAAATAGCTTGTCACCTTAAACATTTGACCGTTCTGTTTTAACACCATCATACCAAACATCCTCCTGTCCAAATGAACCCAGCTCCCTGTGCCCGCCTCCATCTGTCAGTGGATCACCAGCTTCCTGACCGACAGGCAAAATCCTCATCCAGCTCCTGCATAATCAGCACTGGCGCCCCCAGGGGTGATGTGGACTGTTCACAGCGCCATCTAGTGGCTTTCTTGAGTAACAGACACAATCATGTGAGTTCAGGGTGAGCCACTAGATGGAGGAGTTGCTCCTCAGACGAGACCAGGGGGGCAGGGATTTGTATTATTTTGAAGGTACCCCCGGGCGCCGCCATTGGCTAGCGGAACCCCACCTGCTGTTAGTATCCCATTGACTCCCATTCATTCACAGCGAATAACTTTACATCTGAGACTCCATTTGTCCATTATTTATTTCTAAAGAAACACGAAAATGTATAAAATGCTCCATTACCCTGTATCTTACGTTATGGCCCTGTAGAAGCAGTTTTTGTAAAAGTAGGCTAACGATTGCATCACAGCCACGCGACTCTCTGTCGCACAGTAGGAAATTACCGTATGGACAGGAGGAGAAGCTCGCGGGCAATCGGGGGGACGTCGAGGCAAAATGACAAAATAATTAATCAGAACACCTACAAAAAGTTTCTCCTGCTCCAAGATCATGGACATCTCCTACTCACGCTCTCCGTCTCTGCGAGTTTCGGAAGGTAATGATTCAGATTGATCTTGGCACAGCCACTAGAAGACAGACGGTTTGCTCACGTCACATCTACGTCGTCGAGCTCAGTTTGAGTCTGCGCAGTACGCTGGACCCCCAGGAAGTAAGATTTTCTAATTGGCTTTACTTTGTCTCCGTTGAATCCAATGGGGTCGCTGTGTCCATTTCTTTTACTGTTTATGGACGAGACCACAGAGACAAATCACACTAGAGATTTAAAGACTTTATTGTTGGAGGAAATGGAGAATGATTCCTGTTAACTTTGAAGAAGTTGATGTCATACTAAAATGTTTTTTATTTGATGGTGATAAAAAATCTTTTGTTTATATTTGATATAATTATTATGATTTGCCGATACTATAATCTTAAATTCAAATGGAATGAAAAAAGACACATTTTGAACAATTTAAAATTGATATTAAATATATTTAGAAACAATATCCAATTGTAAAAACTTAAAAGCAAGGAAAACTACACAGCTGTTTAATAGTTTTTTTTCCCCTGTAAAATGCTTTTCTTTTTCTTTCTTTCTTCCTTCCTTTTCCCCTTGTTTACCCCTGACATGTATTATATGTACTCCTGTATGTAAATTATGTTTTATTGTTATTAAAATGCATACAAAATTTTAAAACAAGTATCGTGAGATCGTTGACGCGATAATAAAGTAAAATATATGTGATGCTGCATGTGATCTGTAACACGAACTTAACACACTATTGTAAATTTTTCTTGCAGTAAATCTGCAACTAGAACAAGTTAAACAGAGTTAGTTTTATGAGTTAATACAATATAAAAACTTTTTGAAATAATATTTTTGCTGTATATGCTGTTTATACAGGAATATATTGAAAGAAAAACAAACTAATTGGTAATATTAAAAATAAATAAATAAATAATGTTTTTACAGATAGGCTATAAGAAGCACCTGTGAAAAAAGTAGAAATAAAGCTGTATATGGTACACTGCTGAAATATTTAAAATATACATAAAGTTTGTATTCTTGAATTATTGTATTCTTGTATTCATGACAAATATACAGCAGTAGTAAAGATAGATCTGTGTGTCTCTTTATACATTTTTTGGTATCTGAGAGAAATATAAACAATAAAGTGAAATATAAACAATAAAGTGACACTGTTCAAATCTGACACTGAAAGAGAGCACAAACTCAAATAATCATCAGTATTTATTATGAAAAAAACTAGAAGAACAAAAACACACTTGAAGAAACGACACTCGGTTACTAACGTAATCTCGTTCTCTAGAGAGGGAACTTACGAGTGTTGCGTAAGTTTAGCATACACTACGGTGAAAACTCCTTTTCTCAAGAATATTGAAGCAAAAAATTATCCTTAATTTTTAGAATGTAAAACGCATTTGCTGCAGCAGGCAGACCTAGGCGAGACAACTCGCGCGCCTATTGGCTGCTCTGCGGCAACTGCTGCAACCTATCAGTGCGTCAGACATGACGTCAGCGCCAATCAGAGGCTCGCCTCACTCTATCGTCATGGCCCGCCAAGATGGGTGTGGCCTCAGCCTATAAATACCCATCACCCAGGTTGCATTATGATTTCAGTCGACTGGAACCAAAACCATAGCGCAGCACAAGCACAGCAGGCTATGCAACACTCGTTCCCTCTCTAGAGAGAACCGAGGTTACGTTAGTAACCGAGTGTCGTTCTCTTACGAGAGTACTCTCGTGTTGCGTAAGTTTAGCTTACGCTACGGGAACCCTATGTAAAGTGCCCTGCGTGCTGAGGTTCCAACACTTACGTCCCAAGGGCAGTAGCCCGGGCTCATAAGTGAAGCGATCGCAACGGCAGAACAAGGCGGGACGACTCGGTATTATGAGATAGGTGCAGGCCCGGAGTGGGTAATCGGGAGAATCGGGAGAATTCCCGGTGGGCCGCTTCACTTTTGGGCCGGTCGAGGAATTTTTATTTTTTTTCACATTTCAATGTCACGTTAGTTACATAGGCTACACACGTTTCGCATTCTGACACCGCAGCGCGCAGACTCTGCATGGGTTGTACCATGTGAGGGAGTTCTCCCCTCCCCTCCTATAGAGTTGGTTGGGTCCATAGTCCGTCTTTTCCAAAACGTTTTCTCAGGAAGGCTACCGCGGCAACGCCGGCGCCTACCGATAGCTGGGCCGGCCCTACCGTAACGCGTCAGGGAGGATGGATGGGAGGAAGAGGCCAGGAGGTATAGAAGCTTTTTTTAAGCCACAGAATAAAACATTTTAAAAGATAATTGCAACTTTTTATCTCACAATTGCGAGTTTACATCTCGCAATTCTGACTTTATTTCTCAGAATTGCGAGATATAAAGTCAAAATTGCGTGAAATAAAGTCGCAATTGCGTGTTATAAAGTCAGAATTGCGAGATATAAAGTCAGAAGCGTGATATAAAGTCGCAATTGTGTGTTATAAAGTCAGAATTGCGAGATATAAATTCAGAATTGTGTGAAATAAAGTCGCAATTGCTTCTTATAAAGTCAGAATTGCAAGATATAAAGTCAGAACTGCGTGAAATAAAGTCGCAATTGCTTATTAAGTCAGAACTACAAGATATATAGTCAGAATTGTGTGATATAAAATCGCAATTGTGTGTTATAAATTCATAATTGTGTGAAATAAAGTCGAAATTGCTTATAAAGTCAGAACTGCAAGATATATAGTCAGAATTGTGTGAAATAAAGTCGCAATTGTGTTATAAATTCAGAATTGTGTGAAATAAAGTCGCAGTTGTGTGTTATAAATTCAGAATTGTGTGAAATAAAGTCGCAATTGCTTATAAAGTCAGAACTGCAAGATATATAGTCAGAATTGTATGAAATAAAGTCGCAATTGCGTGTTATAAAGTCAGAATTGCGAGATATAAAGTCAGAATTGTGTGTTATAAAGTCAGAATTGCGAGATATAAAGTCAGGATTGTGTGAAATAAAGTCGCAATTGCTTCTTATAAAGTCAGAATTGCAAGATATAAATTCATGATTGTGTGAAATAAAGTCGCAATTGCTTATAAAGTCAGAACTGCAAGATATATAGTCAGAATTATGTGAAATAAAGTCGCAATTGTGTTATAAATTCAGAATTGTGTGAAATAAAGTCGCAGTTGTGTGTTATAAATTCAGAATTGTGTGAAATAAAGTCGCAATTGCTTATAAAGTCAGAACTGCAAGATATATAGTCAGAATTGTGTGAAATAAAGTTGCAATTGCGTGTTATAAAATCAGAATTGCGAGATATAAAGTCAGAATTGTGTGTTATAAAGTCAGAATTGCGAGATATAAAGTCAGGATTGTGTGAAATAAAGTCGCAATTGCTTATAAAGTCAGAACTGCAAGATATAGAGTCAGAATTGTGATATAAAGTCGCGTTATAAAGTCAGAATTGCGAAATATAAAGTCAGAATTGTGTGAAATAAAGTCGTAATTGCTTCTTATAAAGTCTAAGTGAATTATTATTTAACCTTTACATTATTTGTTAACCCATGGTATTAATACAAACTACACAATAGTAAGAGCTGAACTGTTGCTTCATTTATCCAATTTAGAAAAAGTGCTAATTTGGAATTCCGCCATGGAAAAAGTGGGCCGGTCTTGGGCCTGAAACTCCCGGGCTGAAAAGTGGCCCCACTCCGGCCCTGGATAGGTGCATACACATATATACAGTTAAGGCAGTATATCAACCTTGAAACTGCATAAGCCCACAGGACGTTTCAGCATATCAACAGTCTAATCAAACCGAGTTAGGTAGACAATGTTAATATGGCACAATCAGACTGAGAACAGTCTTGCCTGTAGGACGGCCACTTCCAGGTTATAGAACCTCACAAATGTAGACAGTGAGGCCCAGCCTGCTGCCATTCAAATGTCATGAAGTGAGACCCCACTTGTCCAGGCCCACCGAAAGGCAGCAGAGCGCTCCACATAAATCCTTAAAGCCTTTACTGGGCAAAGGAAGTTAACCCCAGCCTCACTGTCAGACGTAGGGAGGTCCGAAAGGGAAATGACTTGCGCTCTAAAAGGGGTCGCAAGCACCTTTGGGACGTAACCATGCCTTGGTTTGAGGATGACCTTAGAGTCATTAGGCCCAAATTTCAGGCACGTAGCGCTTACTAAGAACACGTGCAGGTCGCCCACCCGTTTTACTGAGGCTAGCGCCAACAGAAAAGCGGTTTTGAAGGACAGGTACTTTAGCTCCACCACGTGTAATGGTTTGAATGGTCCACCTTTCATGGCCTCTAGGGCCGTGGAAAGGTCCCAAGCTGGAACCGAGGGTGGCCGAGGAGGGTTCAGCCTCCTAGCCCCCCTGAGGAAACGGATTATGAGGTCATTCTTTCCCAGCGACTGGCCATTCACAGGCTTCGTAAAAGCCATTATAGCCGCCACATACACCTTGAGCGTGGATGGGGTTCTCCCGCTGTCCAACAACTCTTGTAGGAAAGAAAGCACCACCGTTACCTCACAATCTAGCGGGTTTTAGTCATGAGCTGAGCACCATTCAGCGAACACTGACCATTTAGACGCATAGAGCCGTCTAGTAGACAGGGCTCTAGCCTCTGTGATCATGTTCAGCACTCCCTCCGGGAGGTGAAATGATGATAGTTGATCGCCCACACATATAGGGCCCACAGCTCGGGGTACGGGTGCCAAACTGCACCCTGGGCCTGGGACAACAGGTCTTTCCTCTGCGGAATCGGCCATGGAGCTGTGTTCCCCAGTTCCATCAGTTCTGGGATCCCGACTTGATTCTCCCATAGCGGGGCTACCAGGAGTATCGAGCATTTGCTCTCCCTGACTCGCTTGATTACCTGTGGTAACAAGGCAACCGGGGGAAACGCATAGAGAGGACGCCTGGGCCAGTTTATGGCCAGCGCGTCTCTTTCTTTTGAAAAGAACATTGGGCAGTGAGTGTTGGTTTGCGACGCGAACAGGTCTACCTCTGCTCTGCCGAAAATGTCCCAGATGTTTTGCTCCGTCAGGGGATGCAGGGACCACTCCCCTCGGGAAAGTTTTGCCCTGGATAGCATATCTGGGCCCACGTTCAGGACGCCCGGCACATGTGTGCTGCAGATTGTGCTGGCCCCATATGAGGAGGTGTTTTGCTATTGCAAGAAGGCTCCGGGACCTGAGGCCGCCCTGGCGATTTATATAGGACACCACTGACGTGTTGTCTGTTCTGACCAGAACATGGTGGTTCCTTAACGCGGGGAGGAAAAACTGAAGGGCGTTTTCGACCGCTTTTATCTCTAGACAGTTTTTGTATAGACGCTTCTCCACGTCTGACCACAGCCCCATCTGTCGAGACTACTTTGATTCATGAGGCGATGCCCAGGTTCACGCCGGACTGGCACTGTCGAAGCTGAGGCCATGAGACCCATCATCCTCTGAAACACTCTGAGGGGGAGATTCTTCCCTACAGTGAATGTCGCTGCTAGGTGCTGGATCGCTGCCAAGCGTTCTCGCATCAGGCGTGTCACCATAGATCTGGAGTCCAACTCTATCCCCAGAAAGTATATTTCCTGGCGATGTTGCTGGGCGGGCGGAGGAGGCGGTGGGGGTGCTGTTTTTCAAGCGTGCGGCTGCTTCTTAGCACTGCCTGCTGCAGAGCTGGAGCACCACGGCAAAAAGTGCCTGAGACGTTTTCTGCACCTTCGAGTTTCACTCCGTAAAGCCCTTCACCGAGGGACCGAAGAGACCTGCTGGTGAAACAGGAGCGTCCAGAAAGTTGGCACGGTCAGACTCCGTAGGTGACGCTCTGTGGCGGTGAGGGAGGCCATGTTGCGGCCAATGAACAGAGAAGGTTGACCTGGTAAATTTGCAAAACTGCCATGGTGTGGAGAGCAGATGCGGCTTGACCGGCACCGAAGTGGTCCGGCAGGCTTTGGTAGGCAGACTCGACTTGGCCCGCCATCCCGCAGAGGGCGGACACAAGTGCGTCGCTACGGCTTCCTCCACGGGAGGAACAGAGAGATATCCCCTGTCTTTCGCGCTGTCGACCACGGAGAGCGTCGAAGAGACAGAGGACCTCAGCCTGGCCGAGTAAGGGGCTCCCCACGACCTGGAGAGCTCATTGTGCAGCTCAGGGAGGAAGGGAGCGGGCCTCAGAACAGGTGCAGAAAACAGCCATCCAACCTCTTGGGCATGGGCTCCTCGGGCATAGTTCAGTCAAGGCCGAGGTCCTCCACGGCCTTCGTGAGGAGGTGGAGAAGCTCAGCATCGACAGAGGCCATTACGCTGGACTACTGTGTCGACGGGGCTCTCCCCGGACGTGAGGAGAGAGCAGCTGTCGTCCTCCATAACATCTCTCTCCATCTCCTCGGCCGCTGCGGGGCGCTGGCCGTCAAGGAAGGAGGCGGGGACTCCGACAAGGAGGTTCGCGGGAACGCCGCCGGCGAGTGCTCCTTCACCGAAGCTTCTGGTGGCCTTTGTGAGCGGCGCTTCTTACGGCACTGCCCGACAGAAGGCATGGGAGAGGTGGACTTGATGGCGAACAAAGCCTGTCGAGCCCGCAGGGTCGAAAGAGGCAATGACTCGCATTCACGGCCGCCGTCGGCGAGCGAGTGGTCCGCGTGTTCTTTACCCAGGCAGGAAGCGCACACACGTGGCGGTCCCGGTCACTGAGGACGGCTCTGCATGAGCTGCAGAACATGGGAGGCATTTAGAAATGCCTGGCTCTTTTAGAGAGAAAACGTGTGTGTCGCAGCGGCAAACACACACGGTGCAGTGAAAAGGATATAGGCACCGGATAGCGCAGCAGGTACGGCGAGTGAAGGCAGCGAATATCCAGCCGGCATCCTCAGAACTCAAGCTCATCCCGCTGAAAATGCTGTTCGACGGAGCAGCTTCTTCTCTCAGAGATCCAGTGAAGTAGTCACTCGCTGAAAGGAGACGAAATCATTGTGCAACCTGGGGGATGGGTATTTATAGGCTAAGGCCACACCCATCTTGGCGGGCAATGCGAGCGCGAGGCGAGCCTCTGATTGGCGCTGACGTCATGTCTGACGCACTGATAGGTTGCAGCAGTTGCCGCAGAGCAGCCAATAGGCGCGCGAGCTGTCTCGCCTAGGTCTGCCTGCTGCAGCAAATGCGTTTTACATTCTAAAAATTAAGGATAATTTTTTGCTTCAGTATTCTCGAGAAAAGGATTTTTCCCCGTAGCGTAAGCTAAACTTACACAACATGAGAGTACTCTCGTAAGAGAACTTTAAAGTCCAGCGTTCTGCTTTAGATTTCAATACTTCCTGAAAAGATAAACATATCAAGGCATAAATATATCTGACATACATTAAAATATGCAAAATCAGTTTGTGAGAAATGACATCATCAATCATGTACCTGATGTGTGAATATGTGCTTGATCTCGTTCAGCTCTTCTGGATCTGATCTCATAAACCACAATAATGACAGTAGCCACGCCCACCAGAGCAGAGAGGACCAATCGGATCACAGCTTCAGTAGGACCACAACAGTGGACAGAGTCTGAGGAATAAACACATCAAACTGAGATCAGATCAGTCAATAAACACTAATATCAGCGCTGACATCAACTAATAATTCTGAATACACAGAAATATGATCAAATCTAATCAACAATCTTATATTCAGTTCTTATATGATTTGTCATCAAACTCTAAAATGTTCAACAATTCAATATGCAAATAGTGAATAAAATAAGAATATTTGATGGACAAGACTAATGATCTCTACTCACTGTAGATAGAAACTCTGAATTCTTTTGATGAGAATCTTCCTGCTGAAAACATCTGTAGATAATAATCTCCTTCATGTTCAGCTCTGGTGTTTGTGATGGTCAGAGATCCAGTTTGATTGTCCAGCTTCAGTCTGTCTCTGAATCTCCCATCAAGAACATCATCATATACAGTGATTCTTTCGGGCCGTTTAAAGATTTCAGCTATTACAGTGTTTTCATCTCCAAACATCCACCGAATCAGATCATCATCCTTCATTTCAGTAAGATTAGAGTTTAGAGAGACTGAATCTCCCTCCTTCACTGACACTGACTTCACTTCATCTGTCAAACACACAGAGAACAAACAGAAACAGGGTTTGCAAAGATTAATACTGTTAAATCACTTTATAATGGTTTACTAAATTGAATAATAGTTTAAAATTTACATTAAAAATAAACAATATAAAATAACAAAAATAAAATGGTGAATGAATTCATTTAAATTGTGCCATTAATTTTTTTTTTTTTTCAACTCACCAAAGACACAGAGAAAGAACCTCTTGAACACATTGATTGTGATTTGATTTTTGATTGTTAGTTCATAATCTCCAGCATGTTCAGCTCTGGTGTTTGTGATGGTCAGAGATCCAGTTTGATTGTCCAGCTTCAGTCTGTCTCTGAATCTCCCATCAAGAACATCATCATATACAGTGATTCTGTCGGCCCGTTTATTGATTTCAGCTATTACAGTGTTTTCATCTCCAAACCTCCACTGAATCACATCATCATCCTTCATTTCAGTAAGACCAGAGTTTAGAGAGACTGAATATTCCTCCATCACTGACACAAACTCAACAATCATTCCTGAAGAACAGAGTTTTTCACAGATTAAAGCTTTAAAATCACTTGATGTTGGTTTGTTGAAGCTTCCCTAAAATACTTTTAATCATTTAAATGTGAAATTAATAATATTCTGCAGCAGTTCAAAGACAAAAGATGAAGAATAAAAAGAGAAATAGATTTATATATGGAACAATAACTAAAAAAGACACTTTTAGTTTAATTTTTAATGTCACACTCAAACTAATGCTGTTGAGTATCTGAGCTTCATATTTACATTATTTTATTTAATCAATCCATCATAACTGAGTTTAGAGCTGAATTTTGAGCTCAAACTTGATCTGACAGTAAAATCACAGTTCAATTATTTCTATATGAGAATAACAGTGTCACGTTTAAATCAAGAAACATAAACGAGGACTCAAATGCAGAGAAACAAAGGTAAGATTTTAATTAACAAACCAAACAAAAGTACAAAGAATAAACAAAACTCCCACGTGGGGGAAAACACTAGAACAAATACTAAACAGGTTTAAACACTAGGAACAAAACACAAAGAACATAAGACAACGTAACAGCACAAGACTACAGACACAAGGAGACTAAATAGGGGAGCAAACAAAGGAGGGTAACGAACACAACAGGTGGGACAAATTAACCAATAACTAGATAACAAGATGGGAGGGGCTAGACAATGGACACGAGCACATGGCTCAAAACAACAAAACACCCAAGTGCAAAACAAGACAGGACAAGCTTGTGACATAACCCCCTCCTAAAGGAGCGGCTACCAGACGCTCCACTAGGACAGGAGGGACGGACCAAGGCGGGATGGGAGGGACGGACCAAGGCGTGACGGGAGGGACAGACCAGGGCGGGACAGAAGGGACAGACCAGGGCGGGACTGGAGGGACAGACCAGGGCGGGACGGGAGGGACAGACCAGGGCGGGACGGGAGGGACAGAAGGGCGGGACGGGAGGGACAGACCAGGGCGGGACGGGAGGGACAGACCAGGGCAGAGACAGTCCAACGGGCGGCCAGGGCGGAGACGACAGTCCAACGGGCGGCCAGGGCGGGGACGACAGTCCAACGGACGACCAGGGCGGAGACGACAGTTCATCGGGTGGCCTGGACAGAGGAGACGACCCCTCGGGCGGCCAGGGCGGCGGCGACCCCTCGGGCGGTGTAACTGGCACCAACGGCTCAGGCACTGGAACTGGCACCAACGGCTCCGGCTCTGGAACTGGCACCAACGGCTCCGGCTCTGGAACTGGCACCAACGGCTCCGGCTCTGGAACTGGCACCAACGGCTCAGGCACTGGAACCAACGGCTCAGGCACTGGAACTGGCACCAACGGCTCAGGCACTGGAACTGGCACCAACGGCTCCGGCTCTGGAACTGGAACTGGCACCAACGGCTCAGGCAATGGAACTGGCACCAACGGCTCAGGCACTGGAACTGGCACCAACGGCTCAGGCACTGGAACTGGCACCAACGGCTCAGGCACTGGAACTGGAACTGGCACCAACGGCTCAGGCACTGGAACTGGCACCAACAGCTCCGGCTCTGGAACTGGCACCAACGGCTCCGGCTCTGGAACTGGAACTGGCACCAACGGCTCAGGCACTGGAACTGGCACCAACGGCTCAAGTGTGTGCGTAGCCCACACACACCACATGGCTGTGGCCATAATGGCCAGTGTCGCGGTCACTGAAGGCTCAGGAACAGACGTCTCCGGCTCAGGAACAGACACCACCGGCCCAGAAACATACACCACCGGCTCAGGAACAGACACCACCGGCTCAGGGACTGGAACAGACACCACCGACTCTGGAACAGACACCACCGGCTCAGAAACAGACACCACCGGCTCAGGCACAGGCTGTACGGCCATCTTGTCCAGGGACACCGGCTCAGCAGGCATGACGTGAACAGTTTCTGGCTGGGCAGACACGACGAGAACAGTCTCCGGCTGGGCAGACGTGACGTGAACAGTCTTTGACTGGGCAGATGTGACGTGAACCGTCTTTGACTGGGCAGACGTGACGTGAACCGTCTCTGACTGGGCAGACGTGACGTGAACAGTCTCCGGCTGGGCAGACGTGACAGGAACAGTCTCTGACTGGACAGACGCGACATGAACAGTCTCTGGCTGAGCAGGCGTGACGTGAACAGTCTCTGGCTGGGCAGACGTGACGTGAACAATCTCTGGCTGGGCAGGCGTGATATGAACCTTCCCGGGAACCTCCAGGATCTTAAACAGCGTCGAAAAATAATCCAACAACGTTTCAGCAGGCGTTCTGTCAGGGGACACAGACTCAGTGACAGCCATCTTACCCGGTGACACAGACTCGGCAGACGTGACGTGAACAGTCTCTGACTGGGCAAACGTGATGTGAATAGTCTCTGGCTGGACGTGAACAGTTGCAGAGGAAGCCTTTCTTCTCCTCCTGCATTTTGGAGTCCCCGAACTCTGGACCACCGGCACTGAGATCACTGGGACCATCGGCGCTGGAACCACCGGCGTTGGAACCATCGGCACTGGAACCACGGGAACAGGCGATGAAAGACGCCCGGGGCTGAACCTCGCCGGTCCATGGTCAGAGAATGACCAAACTGGAGAATGCTGTCGGTGCTCACCTCTAGTATCTCCTCCCCTACGTCCTCCACGAGTTCCCCTAAATTTGACCAGCCGGGTTCCTCTAAAAGTCTCTCTGTCCCATGTGGTAGGAGAAAGTCCGCGAGAATCCATACTGCTGAGTCCTCAAATGGCTGTTACGTTCTGTCACGTTTAAACCAAGAAACATAAACGAGGACTCAAATGCAGAGAAACAAAGGTAAGATTTTAATTAACAAACCAAACAAAAGTACAAAGAATAAACAAAACTCCCACGAGGGGGAAAACACTAGAACAAATACTAAACAGGTTTAAACACTAGGAACAAAACACAAGAACATAAGACAACGTAACAGCACAAAAACAAGACAGGACAAGCTTGTGACAAACAGTGAATGTTGATCCTCTGACTAAATTAACCAGTAATTTATCACACCAGACAGACTGATCTCATGAAATGGCGTATGTATGACACGCCAATTCGTTTTCCATTTTTGGCGTGCTATCAACACGCATAATCGCTTTTTAGCGTGTTTATCAACGCCGATGACTTAACGTTACATTACTGTATAAATATGACCTACCCCAACTCCGTCCCTAAACCTACCCGTCACTGGGGCATGTATAGATTATAAATGTAAGATCCCTTAACTGTACTCCCACACCTAAACATACCCATTTTATGGACAATATTAAAATGATAAAACGTAATGGACAGGTATGTAGGAAAATGGCATTTTTATGAACAATATGGCATTAAAACATAGTTTGAGCCACGAATCCTACCCCTAAACCTAACCATAACCATTTTTAAAAACTAACTAGGCAACAATTATAAAGAAAAACAACAGACAGACGAGTATAATCACAATAATTTAATATAACCTTACAACACAACATCGATTCACAAAATACACCAATTTTATTAGCTTGATGTAATCCAAACCTTCAGAATCCATTATTTGCAAGAAAAAGATCCAAACTCAGCCCTTTTATCCAGTAATCGTCATCTTGACCGTAAACGTCAAACCCCGCGCTTGTTATGAATTCAAATTCAAAAATTGCGCCCTCAAGAAGTGTTAGGACAGGTTACTATGGTTACGGCAGTAATATCAAACGCTCATTGGCTCTCGCCTCGCCTGCTTCGTCACAGATTGCGTCATGCACATTTGAAATGAAATGAAGCGCGCACTGCCGCGCAGCCCTCTCAGAGCAGCGAACCGAACCGAAGACGGATTAACATTTTCATGGATTTGAATTAATAACTTAAATTCTGCTTTGTTACCTCATATACAAAACCACTGCCAGAGAGGACTGCGACACATCGTCACGTGAACAACTTTTGGTACCGATTTTGACATTTTCTCATTAAATAAATTATTGTGATTATACTTGTCTGTCAGTTGTTTTTCTTTATAATTGTAGCCTACGTAGTTTTAAGAAATGGTTATGATTAGATTTTGTTTATTGGCGTAGACATACACGCAGAAGATGACGGTTCGTTTCGGCGTAAACATACACGCGGATAGCTCTATGGAAGTAAAATAATCTCAAATGTTTTTGAAACAAAAAGCCTGTTGAATTGCACTACTTGAAAAATAATAGGCATTGCATTAACCATGCTTGCATTTTAATGCATTGTATTTTTAGGGCTTGCATTTTTATGGGCTGAAATTCAACATGGTTGAATATTTAAGCTGTGAATATTTCAATTAAAAACATTTCAAACACATTTTCATTATTAAAAATTCAATAATCCATATTCACCTTTCATATTTCACTTCCAAAATATTCAAACTGTTTAAAAATACAACCTATAATATTCAACAGGCAATTTTCGGTCCATTTTATTTCGCTTCCACAAATTCGCTTCCACAAATTCAGTGGTTCAAATTCGACAGTAAATTCAACGGAACTGCAGGAAAAACAATAGATTATCGAGCATACTATCCATCTGCTGTTAGTCAACCTCACCAGCAGGTGGTGCAAAAGCGCGTGTTGTTGACGAAGACCAGCAACAGTTAGAGCAAGCCATTCATTCATAAAATGAAAATGATTAGTATATGCGGAAAAGATGATAAAGACACAAAAGCTGTGTTTATGTTTCATTCAATAACTTCATTGTTACATTTTGTAGCCTACATGTTATCAGCTTTCTCTACCTACATGAACAGGATTATAATCGGTTTCCCTCAATACCTCACACTCAAGGATTCCCCTTCTGTCGGGGCAAAACGCTATGGACTAATACAGTGATATGAAAGACCAAACTCGCACCTTTATGGGGATGTAGGCTACTATGGACTAAGAATATGAACGTAACGCTAACGAAAGTTTCATGCAGAGTGTTTCGTGATATACTGGCATAAAATCAACACTTGATCATTAACACTTTCTTTTCTCTTCTCTCTCTCTCTCTCCACACACACACACACACACACACATATGTGTGTGTGTGTGTGTGTGTGTGTGTGTGTGTGTGGAGAGAGAGAGAGAGAGAGAGAGTAGTACGTTGCATTAGCTTAAACTGTGAAGAGTCATAGTACTTGCATATTGTTGTCCTCCTATTGTTAGTTTAACTGTAAATCGCTTTGGATAAAAGCGTCTGCTAAATAAATGACTAAATGTAGCCTAATAAATGTAAAATTGGCTTGACATTTGGACATTCGCACATTTAGGGACCGTCTCAAAAGTTGCATACAACATTGGCATACACGTTTCTAACTTCAATAGCAAACTTTAATTTATTTGAATAAATATCAAAAATCCAAAGGGTGCGCATTATGGCTGGCACCACATGAACACTTTACAGTTGTTTTTATGACTGTAAGTCGTTCTATTCAAATGCTATTGAAGTTAGAAAAGTATATACCAATGTCGTATACACTTTAGAGACGATCCCTAAATGTGCGAATGTCAAACGTCAAGCCAACTAAACTTTGTGCGTTATTCTGAGTCAATCTGCTTGCCTGCGAGTTTGGTCTTTTATATCACTGTAATTAGTCCATTAAGCTACGTTAAGTGTTTTATATGTCCAGCAGGGGAATCCTGACGTTTTGAGGGAAACCCTAATAGCTTGCATGCAGCACATCGCCACAATATAAAGTTAAGGCAACTAAACAACCAAGAGAAATACACGTCAACCTCAAAAATGTAACATTGGATCTGCGTATCCGCATCGGGGAATAACATTATAATCTTGTTCACGGTAGAGAAAGATGATTGTAGGCTACACAGGGAAAGTAACTGTGAAGACACTGAATTTAACATACAACCGCCGTCATAATAATCACAAATACACTTACATTGCTGTTAAATGAGTTTAATGAATGAATGGCTTGCTCTAACAGTTGCTGGTCTTCGTCAACAACACGCGCTTTTGCACCACCTGCTGGTGAGGTTGACTAACAGCAGATGGATAGTATGCCCGATAATCTATTGGTTTTCCTGCAGTTCCGTTGAATTTACTGTTGAATTTGAACCACTGAATTTGTGGAAGCGAATTTGTGGAAGCGAAATAAAATGGACCGAAAATTGCCTGTTGAATATTATAGGTTGTATTTTTAAACAGTTTGAATATTTTGGAAGTGAAATATGAAAGGTGAATATGGATTATTGAATTTTCAATAATGAAAATGTGTTTGAAATGTTTTTAATTGAAATATTCACAGCTTAAAGGTGCAATGTGTGATATTTCTGAGGATCTATTGACAGAAATGCAATATAAGATCCATAACTATGTTTTCAGTGGTGTATAAAGACCTTACTTAATGAACCATTATGTTTTTATTACCTTAGAATGAGTCATTTATATGTACATAACCGCGGCCACCCCTTCTATGAAGGTCGCCATATCGTGACGTCATGTTTCTACTGTAGCCGACAGCGAACAGACAGACGCGTTTCATCACTAACTTGAATGAGAAGCAGCAGAAAAAGACGCGGCTTCCTACGTCGGCCACCGTAGCCTCTCATTCGAGTTTGAAATTTCAAGGAAAGGCCGCGAATTATTGACCGATTGCAATTCGCAAATCTCACCACTAGATGCCGCTAAAAATCACACACTGCACCTTTAAATATTCAACCATGTTGAATTTCAGCCCATAAAAATGCAAGCCCTAAAAATACAATGCATTAAAATGCAAGCATGGTTAATGCAATGCCTATTATTTTTCAAGTAGTGCAATTCAACAGGCTTTTTGTTTCAAAAACATTTGAGATTATTTTACTTCCATATAGCTCAAAATGCGTATAAATAACACGCCACTTTTGACTTGAAAGTGGCGTGTATGTTTACGCAAAGTCATGATGCCATGTTGTACCAGAACAGAAACAACTGAAGTCATAAAAACACATTTAAACTCACCATCCAGACGCCAAAAACACAAGCAGAGCAAAACAGGGAGAAACATCTTCATCGGTTTCAGTCCACAAATATGAAAAGACAAACTCTTCAAAACTGGTTCAGTAATAAAATGACAGACGCGCTGATGTGAAGCTGCTCTGTAGTGAAGTGAAGTCAAACTCCACAATCAGTTAAAATATCTGCCTATTTATTCAGTGCTAATGCGTGTGACCGTCTAGCACTTTTTTGGATGATTAATTCACACTTTGATCATTGACACTTTAAGCTCCAGTAGGCCTCAACTTCCTGTATGTCACTGACATCATTTTCAACAGAAATAAACGGAAACATAACGTCACACAAACATCTTAAAGCAACAGTTTGATCTTGTCATGAGATCCTGTGAGTGTTTGGCTCTGCTCTCTCCTGTAACTCTCTTCAGGACGTTAGTTGTTCATTTCTGATCAAATGTCTCGATTGTTTCTCCTCTCAGACTGATTTCAGAGTTTCTCTAATGGTTTTATGGAGCAGGAACAGATCGCCTGCTATAACTGTGTATGAAAGTGTCCTCTGATATCTTCATATGATTAATAGTCAAATAACTATGCTCAATTAATGTAAACACACCAGGATGTTGAATATCTGTGTCAGGAACAGGAGATACTGCTGTAATCATATCAAATGTTTATAGAATAGAATGTTAGAGAAGATATGAGAGATGAACATCAAACATCTTAATGTTGAGATTTAAACAACCTTCAATCTCACACTGACGTCATACAGCACTGATGGAGCGGATCCTGTTCAGCTCTTCTGGATCTGATCTCATAAACCACAATAATGACAGTAGCCACGCCCACCAGAGCAGAGAGGACCAATCGGATCACAGCTTCAGTTGGACCACAACAGTGGACAGAGTCTGAGGAATAAACACATCAAACTGAGATCAGATCAGTCAATAAATGGTTTGTAAAGTCATTCTGTGAGTTGTATTGTGATTTCAGAGGTGTCAAAAGTATTCACATTCATTACTCAAGTAGAAGTATAGATACTAGGGTTTAAAAAGACTTCTGTAGAAGTTGAAGTATCAACTCAAGCTTTTTACTCAAGTAAAAGTATAAAAGTACTGGTTTCAAAACTACTTAAAGTATAAAAGTAAAAGTAATGTAAGGAAAAAAATGCCATTAAGGACAAAAGCTAAGGCCGCGCCACAGGGGCCTATATAGAGCACTACCCCAGCCCCTCAAAAAAACACATTTTTCTAAAGGTTGTGTGTAAATGTACATTTTTGATCAATGATTTCCTCTTATGATGTCATTTCTTGAGAAATTACTGTTGTAGTCATTAAATATTCTCTCAGTTTCACTAAAGCTCGTTCTATTCTGCTGTAGATCATTAAACTGTTACGCTGCCTCAGAAGAGTTTCTGAAATCAGTTTTGAGACGTATCTTCACACAAACGCTGCCAGCCGGCCCCTATCTTCACACAGATCTTCAACAGATCACTAGAGCTGTATGAAGTTTCTTCCCGCTTCAAACGCTCCATCATCATCCCCGTCCCAAAGAAACCCAAAATCACTGGACTGAAGGACTACTGACCTGTTGCCTTAACATCTGTGGTCATGAAGTCATTTGAAAGACTGGTGCTGGCCCACCTGGAGGAGCTCACTGGACCCTTGCTGGACAGTTTGCTTATCGAGCAAACAGGTCTGTGGATGATGCAGTCAACTTGGGACTGCATTATATCCTACAACATCTGGACAAACCAGGGACTTATGTGAGGATCCTGTATGTGGACTTCAGCTCGGCCTTCAACACCATCACACCAAACATCCTCCTGTCCAAATGAACCCAGCTCCCTGTGCCCGCCTCCATCTGTCAGTGGATCACCAGCTTCCTGACCAACAGGCAAAATCCTCATCCAGCTCCTGCATAATCAGCACTGGCGCCCCCCAGGGGTGATGTGGACTGTTCACAGCGCCATCTAGTGGCTTTCTTGAGTAACAGACACAATCACTGGATCTCATTACAGAGACTGAGTAAATAACTCCTGATAACATGTGAGTTCAGGGTGAGCCACTAGATGGAGGAGTTGCTCCTCAGACGAGACCACAGAGACCAATCACACTAGAGATTTAAACACTTTATTGTTGGAGGAAATGGATATCGGTGAGACCCGAGTATTTTGGAGAGAACTCAGTTATTACTTACAAAGAAAAGCTGTGATTCTTGTTAACTTTGAAGAAGGTGATGTTATACTAAAATGTTTTTCATTTGATGGTGATAAAAATCTTTTGTTTATATTTGATTTAATTATTATGTTTGCCCGTTACTATATTCATAAAGTCAAATGGAATGAAAAAGCCACATTTTGAACAATTTAAAATTGATATTAAAATATATTTAGAAACAATATCCAAATGTAAAAACCTAAAAGCAAGGAAAACTACACAGCTGTTTAATAGGTACAAGTTTTTTTCTGTAAAATACCTTTCTTTTTCTCTCTTTCTTTCTTCCTTTTTCCCCTTTTGTTTACCCGACACGTATGGTTATATGTACTCCTGTATGTACATTATGTTTTGTTGTTATTAAAATATATACAAAAAAAACTAGTATTGTGAGATCGTTGACGTGATAAAGTAAAATATATGTGATTCTGCATGTGATCTGTAACACGAACTTAACACAGTATTGTATGTTTTTCTTACAGAAATCTGCAACTACAACATGTAAAAGAGTTAAGTTTTATGAGTTAATAAAACTCATAAAAAACATTTTTAAAATAATATTTTAGCTGTATATTTTGTCTATGCCGGAATATATTGAAAGAAAAACAAACTAATTGGTAATATTAAAAATAAATAAATAAATAATGTTTTTACAGATAAGAAGCACCTGTTAAAAAAGTAGAAATAAAGCTGTATATGGTACACTGCTGAAATATTTAAAATATACATAATTTTGTATTCCTCTGAATAAATCATGAGAGACTCTTGAACCTCAGAGTGAGAAACTTTATTGATAAACACAAGCAGACACATATGGAGGATAAAGCATGTTATACTAAATATTTAAAATGGTATTTGATAATCTACACAATAAACTCAAAGATCACAGAGGAAATATAAATGACAAAACAACAAATCAGATTAAATGTGAAACAGTAATAAACTGTAAAGACAGATGCAGTTGTTGTGATCAGATCATCATTTGTGATTAAAATGTGAAATATGTGTAAATCACCTCCGTCATCTCAGAGTCCTGTAACACAAACACAAAAGGAGAAAAACAAACTTGATACAAACATAATCAATGAAAATTTATAAATGAGTTTTGAGGATTGTGATAGAAATATTTAATGTAATGGGTAATTTCAACATTAAATGTACAGAGAAATGCAGATTAAGGATGTTCAGGTCAAAGGCCATATATACTTACCAAACAAGTGCTTAACACAGAAGAACTAACAGTCATATGATTAGCTTCAGGCACAGGTAGGGCTCAACCTGTGCAGAGCACAAGCCCTTTTTTACCCTTACACTCCAAAGTGCCCTTTTTTTGGTGGTGGTGTTTTTTTTCAATGCTATTGTTCACCCTTTATGTCTGTCTGTCTGTTTTAAAAATATTTAGCCATTGAAAGTTCTTAAAAAGAGCTTGTGTTAATTTTGTTCATCCTCAAACTGTCAGTAAGCCTGATAACTCCACCCCCTCTATCTGAATACTCCGCCCCCTCTATCTGAATACTCCGTCCCCTCTATCTGATAACTCCACCCCCTCTATCTGATAACTCCACCCCCTCTATCTGCATACTCCGTCCCCTCTATCTGATAACTCCACCCCCTCTATCTGATGACTCCACCCCCTCTATCTGAATACTCCGTCCCCTCTATCTGAATAACTCCACCCCCTCTATCTGCACACTCCGTCCCCTCTATCTGATAACTCCACCCCCTCTATCTGATGACTCCACCCCCTCTATCTGAATACACCGTCCCCTCTATCTGAATAACTCCACCCCCTCTATCTGCATACTCCGTCCCCTCTATCTGATAACTCCACCCCCTCTATCTGATAACTCCACCCCCTCTATCTGCATACTCCGTCCCCTCTATCTGATAACTCCACCCCCTCTATCTGATGACTCCACCCCCTCTATCTGAATACTCCGTCCCCTCTATCTGATAACTCCACCCCCTCTATCTGATAACTCCACCCCCTCTATCTGAATACTCCGCCCCCTCTATCTGATAACTCCACCCCCTCTATCTGAATACTCCGCCCCCTCTATCTGATAACTCCACCCCCTCTATCTGATAACTCCACCCCCTCTATCTGAATACTCAGCCCCCTCTATCTGATAACTCCACCCCCTCTATCTGAATACTCCGCCCCCTCTATCTGAATACTCCGCCCCCTCTATCTAAATACTCCGTCCCCTCTATCTGATAACCAGTAGAAGACACTCGCCGGGTTTAAATTCCAGTTGTGCAGGCGGGGCATGTTGTCACAATGCGTTACAATGTTCCCCTATTAGAATATGCTATTATATTCTATTTTTTTATTAATTCTATTGAGAAAACATGAGAAAAAGGTGAATAAAGACTGAGAGTCAATGTTCAGAAATTACTAATTATTTATTTGTTTTGAACTATGTTGTATAGCTGTGTTTTCATGTGTTCGTAGTCAAAACTCAAAAATGAGTTTATATTTAATTATTAAAAATTGCCATTATTTTATATGAAAAAGTAAATAATTGTATTTTATTAAGAAAATATTTTAGTTTGTCTTGTATATATTAGATCAGATAACATTTTAAGCTGTCATATGTTCATGTTACAATGTACCCCACCTATGGGGCATGTTGTCACATTTCACTTCCATTCTTTCGGGGTATATCAAGAAAAAAGTATACACTGTATTAATAAAACAAAACCACATAATTGTACTAGACATGTGGGAAATTAATGTGGGAAAAATTAAATACTCTGAACCCTAAGTAGATTTAGACAAACTGAGAAAGTCAAAAACTGTTACTTTGTGCCCCGCTCTCCCCTACATGTGCGCCCACGCGCTGTTTACTGGAACTTACACAAAGCGACTGAGTGATCCTCGTCACCTAGGTAACATATTTCTAAGAAATTTCTTATTTGATTTATGATTGCTGATACACTTAATTTATTAATATTTAATCATGTTATGGTAATATTATTAAATTATGGTTAATTCAAGGCTGTTAATATACACGTAGCTCATTTTTTAATCTATTGTATTCTATACTCTCCGGTCGTCTTCACTGTATAAATGTAGTAAAACATGTTTTTTTAGGACTAAAGAAGCCCTGAAACCCTGTAGCCTATATCTTTATTATTATTATGGTTGTTATTAATAATGAATAAATCTAAAGCTTTTGAGACTATTATTTTGTGTTATTGAATTTGTCATGAAGATGTGACCATTTTTTCCTTTTATGTAGGCTTACAAAATAATCTTAACCCTTTCAGGCTCAAATTAAGTTTTAGTAACAGGAAAAATCTGATATTTGGGGGAAATTATCATATGGGGTAGTACAATAGAATCCTGACTTTTTTTTTAGAGAGACCTTCACATGCAAGGCGTTCTGGGATGTTGCAGATTTGCAACATTGGCCCAGTGTGGTAATTAGACACTGACGACTGAATATGATATGAACAATAACTTTTTATATACAACTTTTCAAACAAAGTGCTTTTCAGTGGCAGAACAACAACAAAAACAATATGGGATCCAAATCCAATATCTCAAATACTCATTGAGTAGGGCATGTTTCCAAGTCACTTTGTCGTGTGGTACTCCAAGAAACAGTTTTTGTCTTTTGTAAAGCACAGAAGTACTTTGCACTTCAGGCAGGCCATTTGCGTGTAGCCACTCTTGCACAGTCTGCATCGTCCACGTTTCTCAGCATGGATGGGGAAATGATCGCATCGGTCTAATCTGACATCAACCGATGGTGCAGAGATCCTCTGAAGTGGAGGTGGAGGTGGGGCAGCTTGATGGGACGTTGGATCATCTTCCAATGACGGTCGTCCTCTTTTCCTACTGTTCAAGTCAGCCTGTTTGCCAACCTTGATGAGGGCATCTGCAACTTGAACACGGAAGTCAAGAAGTGGCATATACTACTTCTCCTGCTTCTGGGTGAGATGACGGCGATAGAGGAGCCAACCATTGACCAGTGATAGGTCAATCAAGTAGTACAAGATGCGCAGATACCAACGACGTGGGCGGATGTCAATGCGATAGAGAGCTGCAAACATGTCTGCTAAGTCTACTCCTCCCATGTTGTGGTTGTACACCTTGACAATGTGGGGTCTGTCCATTTCCACATATTCCTTCTTCTCTTTCGACCACCTTCTGCATCTCTCAACAGGTTCAGGGCCAATGAAGGATGATGCCAGCAACACTGCCTTGTTATCATACCACTTCACGATGGACATCCCACTTGTCTTTTCGTATTTCACTTCATACGCACCACACCCGGCCTTTGAGAGTTCCTTGTCACTCTTGAGGGTACATCCACGGAGACGGTTACGATTGATGGTAGCAACTGTTAGAATTCCCATTTTCTTCAGTTCCACAATGAGTTCAGGGGAAGTGAACCAGTTGTCGAAGAAGCACTTGTAGTTTAGTCCTTTAGGAACTTCTGATACGAGACGAAGCACAACTTCACCGGCAACACCAAGTACACACTCATTGGTCACGGTCCCTTTTCCAGTGTATACTTCAAAGTCATAGACTAGTCCAGTGACACCTGCACGAGTAAAGACCTTGATTCCCCATTTATGCGGCTTGGTCTTGATATATTGTTTCATTCCACTCTTTCCTTTGAAGGGGATCATCTGCTCATCAATGGAGTGGTTTTCTTCTGGTTCAACCTTCAAACAGTTGGCACTGACTTTCTCAAGAACTGGACGCACCTTGAATAATGGATCGTATCCAGGCTAACCCTTTTGCTTCACATTGGTATTGTCGTTCATGTGAATGTATGTACGCAGATTATCAAATCGCTTACGTCCCATGACTGTCGCAATTGGGTGGTAGCGGGTTGCCGTCTGCCAGTACATGCGGTACGATGGCATACGTACTACGGTCATCAAGATGTGTAAACCAATGAATTGCTCTATTTCAGAAGGGGTTGTTTTCAGTTCTGGGCCATTCTTCATAACAGCATACAAGTTAGATTGTTGAGAAATATGTTCAAACACAGATTTGTCCATGAACTGATCAAAATACCACTTTGGACTTGGTATTTCGTCTGGGGGAGGTGAGAATGCAGGTCCTTGGAATGAAGAGTCTATGTCAGCTGCTGGGGGTTTCCTCTGCCTCCAAGAAAACTCTTTGTTGACTGGAGCTGGGCCTGGCTGAGGTTCATTGTCATCTGGGACCTCAGTGTCACTGTCTGCATGTATGTTATGAATTTCAACATCAAGGTGGTTGAGATTAGCGTTTGCCAGTGGCTTATCATCATCAAAGCTGGAGTCAGACTCGTATGCTTCAGGAGATTCCTCAAAATCTGGATCAGCAATTTTATCATCTGGAATGGATTCTGTGTCAGATAAAGCACCATCAGGAAGGCAAACGTACTCAATGACTTCCTTGACTGAGTAAATCTTTCGTCTGCCTGCCATAACACTGCAAATCCTGCATAGAGAGTATTCTGTAAGGTAGTTTGCCAAAAAATGCTTTGACACAATGATCTGTACTAATAAAAGTGCCATGGAATTTAGGCTACATCAGTTTTCCTCAATGCACAGTCAAATGAACATGGTATTGTGCCATTGCTTTTGATCAAATCTGCCTCTGATTGTTTGTAACTTCACTCCAAATTATAACATTTTCCATATAGGAAAATAACCCTAGTATAAACTGTTGCTCAAAATATAGGCAAACTAGTAGATAAAGCATGTGGTATCCAGTGGTACATATCTGGCCACACGTTGCAAATCTGCAACGTTGAAATAGAGCTGCACCAGATGAAAAATCCAGAAGAGATCAAATCTACTAATTGGCATTTACTGTGTCTATATACACTTATGACTCTTCTTATGCAGTTTTAGTTTCAAATTAATGGAGGTTGATAGTGATACTTACACGAAATTGATGCCAAGAAAATCAGTTTCAGGGAATCCATGGAAACAAACATGCTGGAAGTGACACTACACTGCCATCTGGTGAGCAAGTGGAAAACTGTTTGTTGCTAATGGACAACCAAGTCCTGCAGTGGTACTTCTGAGTAAAAAAAAATCATTAAATGTGTATCTGGAAAAATAAGGTAGTTAATTTTTAACTGTTGCAAATTAGCAACGCCTGCCTTTTAATATAAAAAAATAAATAAAATAAGGGAGAGGGGTGCCCTTTCTCAGTTTCTACACATGCCCCTCAAAAGATCTGTGCACGGCCCTGATTAGCTTAGATCATTTTAAACTAATGACCAGAACCAATCACAGTGAAGAAGACTTGAGTGACATTGATTTTTACTCAACTGTACGTATGATATAAATGTACATGTATCATTTGTTCAGGAGACTCACTTGCTTGTTGTGGCCAGTGATCTCCCGGATGTGAATAAAACTTCATTCCTGCAAAGAGCAACTTGGGAGTCGTGTCAGGTATAAGTTGTGCAGCTGAGGAATAGAAGTACTAATGTTCCTACACTCAGAAGAGACAGTGATAGTGTTGAAGACTATAGAGCCGCCCTCGGGGTGAGGCTGTGATACTCTGAGTTAGTATTAATGATCCTGTGTCGGACCAGCGTACACCTGAGAAGGACGGTGAGAGTGTGTAGATGATAAAGACCTGTGTGCTCATGTGTGTTTGAGGTAGTGATATAGAAGCTTCTAGACGGGACGCCGTCACCGTACTTCAGGGAGTATTGTACAGTAAGTATTCAGGGAATTCAGGGAATTACCTCGAGAGACTGTATGTATTATTTTTAACAACTGGAAGTTTAAATTGTCCGTGGTGAAGAAGTCAGATTAAGTAGGTGGTATTCGTATTAAGAATTTCCACGACAGGATTGATAATGCACTGGACCTGAGCGTTGTTATAATACTCAAATGTGCAGATTGAGTATTATCGGACACAAATCAGTTTTTTTTTTTTTTTTTTTTTTTGTTGCATTGACTGATTGTTTTGTGTTTGTTCATAATGTAGGAGTTTCTGTCTTTTAAATGTTATTCTGAAATTTTAGAACACAAGAGCAACTTTATTAACAGTACCAAAAATAAAAACCAACAAGAGAGACTCTGGAAACCATAAAACTTGTCCATATTATACCGCACACTGCCAAATATATGTTCAACAAGTTTGTTGTAAAGTAGTTTTTCGGAATGAAATCATACACATTTTAAACAGGAATATTGCTATATGCTCTGCAGTTATTTGTTAATTAAACTGACTGAAATGACACAAAGACACTTACCTTCATTTGTCCAAAGTGTTTATAGAGAGTTGCATCAGTTTGATCATTCTGATCTGTAATTACACACACGTTCAATCAAAACATGAATAATATTTTTTTTAAGGATGTTCAAGCTGTAGTTTCACTTTACCTTCATCTCTGCGTTTCCTGCAGTAACAAAACATCCCAATTACAGCCACAATCAGCAGAACACCAGCAGCAGCAACAGCAGCAGAAACCAGCACTGTCAGAGAAGGAGGACCTGGAGGAGGACCTGAAGTAGGAGAACTTGGAGGAGAACCTGAAGGAGAATGTGAAGAAATGTGTGGGTCTGGTGTTATAGCGGAGAAAGAAAGACAGTCTTTAGTCTGAGTGAATGTGTCTGAACTACAACAGAAGACAGAGATCAGCTCAATAAATAAACACTATATAGTCAAATTTAACAAGATTACACTGCCAAAGAAGAACAAGTCATATAAAAATGCCCAATCTTAAATGAGTAAGTGGTTTGTTTGTTTGTTTGTTTGTTTGTTTGTTTGTTTGTTTTGTAAACTTAATGAATAATTATTATGTGTTGCTGGGCCAGAACTAATCTGGAGAAATATATATCTAAACCAAGTGAAGGTGGAGGACACATATCTAGTTTATAGAATATGCTATTATTAGGTTCTCAGGAGTAATCTTCATCCAGATTAGCCATGTGGGAACAAGACCTCGGATTGGAGATAGATAAGGAAAAATGGGAGCAAAAACATGTAAAGGCCCAAACACAGACAGTTAACAGCAGACTAAAACTCTTACAGTACAATTGTGACAGTGGACCACAAAACCAGTCACATGGGTCAATTTTTAGAAATTGAGATTTATACATCATCTGGAAGCTGAAAAAAAGGGCTTTCCATTGATGTTTGGTTTGTTAGGATAGGACTGAGATTCAACTATTGAAAATCTGGAATCTGAGGGTGCAAAAAAAAAAACATCAAAATATTGAGAAAATCTCCTTTAAAGTTGTGCATTTATGTTCACAATTTTGCTGCATTCACAAAAATAAATATATTTACGGTAGGAATTTACTTCATGGAACATGATCTTTACTTAAAGCTACACTGTGTAGGATTTTCTCCCATCTAGCGGTGAAATTGTATATGACAACCAACTGAATATTACTTTCTAGCTCCTCCCATTCCGAGGGCGTTTTAACTCCTACGGTGGCCGTATTATTTCAAATCTGCCGGCAGTCGTGAGTAATCTCCCTCTCGCATTCGTCACGGCGCCACTGAGTGTAAAACACAGAAGGCAAAGCTTGAATTTCCAGGTATGTCCCTCTTTGGCTAATGTATTTTCAAGATGGAGGCGCAACATGGCCGCCGCCAGTCAAGCGGCTCGCTTGTATGTTTTCTAAATGGCAGATTCTACGCTTACGAGAATACTTGATTAGTTGGTAGAAGTAATTACACATTAATGAGCACATATCATTTTGAAAGAACAAAGTGTTTTTGCTAGAAAATCAACTTAAAAAACTACACAGTGTAGCTTTAATATCCTAATGATTTTTGGCATAAAAGAAAAATCGATAATTTTGACCCATACAATGTATAATATTGTTCATTAATAAATATTCATTAATAAATATATTAATATGAAAATATATTTGAATGTGCACTATATTAACTTTACTTTATTGCTTATCTGTGGTTATTATTGACTGCAATGTATTGTGACATGTGATGTACATTGTTGTGTAAGTGTTTAAGAGAATTTCATTTAAAAAATAGTATTAAAAAGTATTGTTATTTGTGTAAAAATATTTAATAAAAAATTATTATTGTGTAATTGTCTCACCATAGACAGTAACATTGAATCTGTGTTTAGTCTCTGAACTGCTGTTGCTGATCTCAACCTCATAAACTCCAGCATGTTCAGTTCTGATGTTCATGATGGTCAGAGATCCAGTCTTCTCGTCCAGCTTCAGTCTGTCTCTGAATCTCTCATCAAGAACATCAGGGATCGTATTCTTCACTCCATCAGTTTTAGCTATAAGAAGAGGCCCGTAAGTTCCAAACCTCCACCGTATCTCTTCATCTCTCTGTATTTCAGTGAGACTAGAGTTTAGAGAGACTGAATCTCCCTCCATCACTGACACTGACTTCACTTCATCTGTGTCAGCAAACACTCCTGAAGAACACACAGAAAAAGTCGAACCTGTTTGAGATTTGAATAGCATCTCTACAACAGAACAGACACAACAGAAGCAAAACGGTGTTAAATGGCATGACTCATTGCATCTCATATTAAAACTCTGATTCGCGCGGCTGGAACTGAAGTTGGTCTGATCTCCACACAACATCAAACACAGAAACACTTTTACTTCAGACGAGAATCACGTCACACTGAAACTAATGCTGTTTGAGCTTCAGTGTTTTATAGAACCAACATTTAGAGAAACACACAGTGAATCTGATGCAGAAACAACTGAAGTCATAAAAACACATTTAAACTCACCATCCAGACGCCACAAACACAAGCAGAGCAAAACAGGGAGAAACATCTTCATCGGGTTCAGTCCACACATATGAAAAGACAAAACTTCAAAACTGGTTCAGTGATAAAATGACAGACGTGCTGATGTGAAGCTGCTCTGTAGTAAAGTGAATTGAAACTCCACCGTCAGCTAAAATAACTGCACATCTTTAAGTGTTAATGCATGCGACCGTCTAGCACTTTCTTAGCTGATAAATTCACACTCTGAACATTGTCAGTTTGACACTTTGAGCTCCAGTACGCCTCCAATTCCTGTAAGTCACTGGTGACACTTTCAACAGAAATAAACTGACCAGTAATGTGTTAAAAACATCTTAAAGTAACAGTTTGATCTTGTCATGAGATCCTGTGAGTGTTTGTCTCTGCTCTCTCCTGTAACTCTCTTCAGGACGTTTGTTGTTCATTTCTGATCAAATGTCTCGATTGTTTCTCCTCTCAGACTGATTTCAGAGTTTCTCTGATGGTTTTATGGAGCAGGAACAGATCGCCTGCTATAACTGTGTGTATGAAAGTGTCCTCTGATATCTTCATATGATTAATATTCAAATAAATATGCTCAATTAATACAAACACACCAGGATGTTGAATATCTGTGTCAGGAACAGGAAATACTGCTGTAATCATATCAAATGTTTATATAGAATAGAATAGAATAGAATAGAATAGAATAGAATAGAATAGAATAGAATAGAATAGAATGTTAGAGAAGATATGAGAGATGAACATCAAACATCTTAATGTTGAGATTTAAACAACCTTCAATCTCAAACTGACGTCATACAGCACTGATGGAGCGGATCCTGTTCAGCTCTTCTGGATCTGATCTCATAAACCACAATAATGACAGTAGCCACGCCCACCAGAGCAGAGAGGACCAATCGGATCACAGCTTCAGTAGGACCACACCAGTGGACAGAGTCTGAGGAATAAACACATCAAACTGAGATCAGATCAGTCAATAAACGGTTTGTAAAGTCATTCAGTGAGTGTTTAGTGTGATCAATTGTGATCAATGTGCCTATCAGGAAGTGTAACTTTTAAATATATATATAGATAGATAGATATCAAATACTTTTATTCATTTAAAAGTGGAGTGAATAATATTCTAGCAGTAAACACAAACAAAAGATAATAAATGAAAAGATAAATAGATTAAAAAAAATTGATATGGACCAATAACTAAGCAGCAAATAGACAAATTTTACATCACATAAGAGTAATGTCACACTCAAACTAATGCTGTTGGGTATTTGAGCTTCATATTTATTTTATTTTATATTATTTTATTTAATAAATCACTAATAACTGAGTTTAGAGCTGAACTCAAACTTGATCTTTCAGTAAAATCACAGTTAAATAATTTCTATATGAGACTAACTGTGAATGTTAATCTCTGACTAATTTCAGCAGTTATAAAATGATTGTGGGAAACGGGAAGACTCCTCTAGTGGTCATCAAGAGCACTTCATTATTTAATGTGACATTTTTATTTTTGAAAATAATTTATAGGAAAAATTACTCATGACTCATTGATTACTCTGTGAAGAAACAAACAAATATACAGAATTTAATGTCTTTTATAAACATTAATTTCTTAAATCTAACCATGACAGAAAGTTTATAAACAAAATGTTTTTTTGTTTTTTCGAAAAAATTTGCTAAAAAAGTGTACAGAGTAAACAAATTACAATTTAATAGTAAATGAAAAAATATATTTTTGAAAAAGAATAATGATCTTAATGTACATTTACCAATGATGGTTTAAATAATGTAAAGCTGTATATGTTGCTCTCTGCTGAAAATTAATATATATATAAAGTTAGTATTCCTCCAGTATTCGACATAATAAATGTAATAAATCATGCATGGGCTGTGTCCGAAATCGCCACTAGACCCTTAAATAGGCCATAATCTGAGGGAACAGCCATTTGTTGTCCGACACCATTGTGGACGTTATTGAGTGCACTCATTCAATCCCACAATGCACTGCAATAACGAGTGTACGGCTGCGTCCGAAAGCTGATAAATGCTGCCGGACTCAATCCAAGGTCGGAAGACATCAAGACACGTCCGAATGCAATGTTAGCTCACTTGATGTATCCTTCTCTGCCTTTAATATCCCACAATCCTGTGCTATCCATTCTGTGACAGTTGAGCTAGAAAAATAAAGATGATAGTTGCGGCTGATAGTTGCGGCTGGTCGTCAGGTTGTGTGTAAATGTACATTTTTGATCAACGATTTCCTCTTATGATGTAATTTCTAGAGAAATTACTGTTGTAGTCATTAAATATTCTCTCAGTTTCACTAAAGCTCGCTCTGTTCTGCTGTAGATCATTAAACTGTTACGCTGCCTCAGAAGAGTGTCTGAAATCAGTTTTGAGACGTACCTTCGTACGCAAACGCTGCCAGCCGGCCCTCATCTACACACAGATCTTCAACAGATCACTAGAGCTGTATGAAGTTTCTTCCTGCTTCAAACGCTCCACCATCATCCCCGTCCCAAAGAAACCCAAAATCACTGGACTGAAAGACTACTGACCTGTTGCCTTAACATCTGTGGTCATGAAGTCATTTGAAAGACTGGTGCTGGCCCACCTGGAGGACCTCACTGGACCCTTGCTGGACAGTTTGCTTATCGAGCACAGAGACAAATCACACTAGAGATTTAAAGACTTTATCGTTGGAGGAAATGGAGAATGATTCCTGTTAACTTTGAAGAAGTTGATGTTATACTAAAATGTTTTTCATTTGATGGTGATAAAAATCTTTGTTTAAATTTGATTTCATCATTATGTTTGCCCGTTTCTATATTCATAAAGTCAAAAGGAATGAAAAAAATGGCAAATTCTGAACAATTTAAAATTGATATTAAAATATATTTAGAAACAATATCCAAATGTAAAAACTTAAAAGCAAAGAAAACTACACAGCTGTTTAATAGGTACAAATTCTTTGTAAAATGCCTTTTTTCTCTTTCTTTCTTCCTTTTCCCCTTGTTTACCCCTGACATGTATGGTTATATGTACTCTTGTATGTACATTTTGTTATTAAAATGCATATAAAATTAAAAACAAGTATCATGAGATCCTTGACGTAATAATGAACAAGAAAAATATATGTGATTCTGCATGTGATCTGTAACATGAACTTTTTATATAAATAAATAACACGGTATTGTATATTTTTATTGCAGTAAATCTGCAACTAGAAAAATGTAACAGAATTAGTTTTATGAGTTAATACAATTTGGAAACTTTTTTTTAAATAATATTTTAGCTGTATTTGTTGTTTATACCGGAATATATTGCAAAAACTAATTGGTAATAAAAAAAAATTTACCAAAAAAAAATATTTTTACAGATAGGCTGTAAGAAGCACCTGTTAAAAAAGTAGAAATAAAGCTGTATACGGTACACTGCTGAAATATTTAAAATATACATAATGTTTGTATTCCTCTGAATAAATCATGAGAGACTCTTGAACCTCAGAGTGAGAAACTTTATTGATAAACACAAGCAGACACATATGGAGGATAAAGCATGTTATACTAAATATTTAAAATGGTATTTGATAATCTACACAATAAACTCAAAGATCACAGAGGAAATATAAATGACAAAACAACAAATCAGATTAAATGTGAAACAGTAATAAACTGTAAAGACAGATGCAGTTGTTGTGATCAGATCATCATTTGTGATTAAAATGTGAAATATGGGTAAATTACCTCCGTCATCTCAGAGTCCTGTAACACAAACACAAAAGGAGAAAAACAAACTTGATACAAACATAATCAATGAAAATTTATAAATGAGTTTTGAGGATTGTGATAGAGATATTTAATGTAATGGGTATTTTCAACATTAAATGTACAGAGAAATGCAGATTAAGGATGTTCAGGTCAAAGGTCATATATACTTATCCAAAAACTGCTTAACACAGAAGAACTAGTTATATAATTAACTTAGATCATTTTAAACTAATGACCAGAACAAATCACAGTGAAGAAGACTTGAGTGACATTGATTTTTACTCAACTGTATGATATAAATGTAGATGTATCTTTTGTTCTGGAGACTCACTTGGTTGTTGTGGCCAGTGATCTCCCGGCCGTGATTAAAACTTAATGGACCCTATCTTGCACCCAGCGCAATTTACTTTATACACCGACGCATGTATCATTCCTATTTTGCACCCGCGCACAGCGGACTTTTCCCCTTCACAGACGCACGTCGGTAAATTAGGGAATGAACTTGCGCTCCTGGGGGCGGTTCAGCGCAAAAGACCAGGATTAACCTAGTCTAAAGTCAGTGGCGCATTATTCAGATGCTATTTTAAGGGCGCATGCTTGGCCGTAATGTAGCGTGTGCACAACACACACACACTTTGCTTCTCTCATCTACACAGACACAGCAGTTGCCATTTTTGCAAACCATACATAATTACAAGGAAAAATATTACCACATGAGGGAAATCATTGTTGTGTCCATGAAGATGTGAAAAAATAGGCATAAATCTAGCTTACACATTTAGCCAAATTATCATACGCCTGTTTAACCGAAGCTAATTTGGGTGTGTTTCTCCATCCCCAATGTCACTTCTCTGTGTTTTACGGCCCTGACGAGAACGTCGGTCTTCTCGGATGTGAACCGCTCCTGGTGTGCGCCTGGCAAATCTGCCGTTATAATAGCAATCCACCATGCAGCGCGTCTGCTCTTAAAGGGAATGTGAGATGATGCTCTGATTGGTTTATTTCACGTTATGCCCAAACCACACCTATGAATAATAAAGCGACTTCAGACCAACCCATTTTAGATTTAGATCCGCCCACAAAGTTACTTGCGTTTCGCGCTTGATACTTGCATTTCAGATCGTTAAAATAGGGCCTCATTTCTAAATAAGAGCAACTTGGGAGTCGTGTCAGGTATAAGTTGTGCAGCTGAGGAATAGAAGTACTAATGTTCCTACGCTCAGAAGAGACAGTGATAGTGTTGAAGACTATAGAGCCGCCCTCGGGGTGAGGCTGTGATACTCTGAGTTAGTATTAATGATCCTGTGTCGGACCAGCGCACACCTGAGAAGGACGGTGAGAGTGTATAGATGATAAAGACCTGTGTGCTCATGTGTGTTTGAGGTAGTGATAGTAGCTTCTTGACGGGACGCCGTCACCTTACCGTAATTGAGTATTATCGGATACAAATCAGTTGTTTTTTGTTGTTCATTGCATTGACTGATTGGTTTGTGTTTGTTCATAATGTAGGATTTCTGTCTTTTACATTTTATTATGAAATTTTAGAACAAAAGAGCAACTTTATTAACAGTACCAAAAATAACAAGAGAGACTCTGGAAACCATAAAACTTGTTCAACAACAACACATATTATACCACACACTGCCAAATATATGTTCAACAAGTTTGTTAAAGTAGTTTTTCGGAATGAAATCATACACATTTTAAACAGGAATATTGCTATATGCTCTGTGGTTATTTGTTAATTAAACTGACTGAAATGACACAGAGACACTTACCTTCATTTGTCCAAAGTGTTTATGGAGAGTTGCATCAGTTTGATCATGATTCTGATCTGTAATTACACACATGTTCAATCAAAACATGAATAATATTGTTTTTTTAAGGATGTTCAAGCTGTAGTTTCACTTTACCTTCATCTCTGTGTTTCCTGCAGTAACAAAACATCCCAATTACAGCCACAATCAGCAGAACACCAGCAGCAGCAACAGCAGCAGCAATGATCGGCACTATCAGAGTAACAGGAACTATAGGACCTGAAGAAGGACCTGAAGAAGTGTGTGGGTCTGGTGTTATAGCGGAGAAAGAAAGACCGTCTTTAGTCTGAGTCAATGTGTCTGATCTACAACAGAAGACAGAGATCGGCTCAATAAATAAACACCATATAGTAAAATTTAACAAGATTACACTGTCAGAGAAGAACATGTCATATAAAAATGCCCAATCTTAACCCTTGTGTGGTGTTCATATTTGTGTTATTCAGCCAGTGTTTGTGGGTCTGGTGGACCCGCCGTTTTTTGGGGTTTTTAATTCAACATAATCAAACAATTTATGTTAAAATACTCAACAGATGTTTACTTCATCCCAGTTACAAGCAATATAAACAGCATATATGGTTAATATTTTCCCTTTACCTTTGTTAGATCACATTTAAAGGGGTCATATAATGTCATTTTTGTACAAGCTAATATGATTCTTTAGGGTTTAAATTAAAAGTTTGTAATATACTTTAATTAAAAATTCTCATTAGTATTGTAAGAAAACACTCATTTTACCTGGTCAAAAACAGCTCTGTTTTCAGCACGCCGTTTAAGTGCATGTGTCTTTAAATGATAATGAGCTTTGCTCACCCCGCCCCTCTGTTCTGTGCGCACACCGTTTAAAATAATAATACAAAAACCATAACGCGTTGTTCATTATAAATGTGGTATTATGAATTATATTGAGAACGTCGTACATAGAAAACATGCCATAATGTACCCTGAGTGTAAACCTTAGACGCATTCATCGTGAAGCGTGCAAGCTATTTGCAAAGATTAATATAAAGATTAATATAAAGGTTAATAAAACGTTACACTCACTTCTTCTTCTGGAGGTGCAGCAGGAACACGAATAGCTGGTACTGATCCTTTTTTCAGGAGCAGCTTCTTAGCAAATCCAGCTTTATACTGACCCTCGTTTGTAAATCAGTCTGGTGTGTGAAATGATTCACGCAAACATGACAGCATTGACATTGATCGTGGGGAATATTCAGTTCGAAAACAAACTCAGCCACTGCGTCTTCAGCTGTACGGATTTAGAAACATCATCAATATAACTGCTGTGTTCGTTATTACACCCAAGAACAGAACACCAGAATCGTTAGACGCCATTCTACCTAGCACTCCAGCTATCAACAATGAACGCGCGTCGGCGCGTGCTATGATTGACAGCTCGCTCACGAGGGCGGGTCTGTGTTTGAAACACTGCTGTCAATCACAATCGCGGGAGGGGCGTTGGATATTATGACGTCATAATATCGAACGGCTTGATTTCAGAGAGGGTCAAACATATAAGGAGATTAAAACAAAACCACTGGGTGGATTTTTATCATGATAGGATGGTTGTGTACAGGCACTGCCAACACACATTTCAGTGCAATCAACTTGTAAAAGTGCATGTACCATTATATGACCCCTTTAAGAATTGCAACCTTGTGCGGGAACGGCAGGGGTAGAAACACAACTCACTTCTGCACTCACACACTCTCACACTTACACACAATCTCTCTCTCACACGCATGCACACACTCACACGCACACACACTACACACACAGTACACAAACACAATAAACAGCAATCCCTGACAGGAGGAGGACCAAGTAAAGGTACACAGGGGTGTACAGTGTGTGGTCATTGAAAATGTGTTCTGATATATGATCTTCACAGAAAATGAGCCAAGGCCAATGAGTCTGAGGTAGAAAAAATAATTAATCGTATCATTTTTCTTTTGATAAAAAATGAAAACGTGTCCGAACACCATACAATGATTAAATGAGTAAGTGGTTTGTTTGTTTGCTTGTTTGTTTGTTTGTTTGTTTTGTAAACTTAATGAATAATTATTGGTGTTGCTGGGCCAGAACTAATCTGGAGAATTGTATATCTAAACCAAGCGGACGTGGAGGACACGTATCTAGTTTATAAAACATGCTATTATTAGGTTCTCAGGAGTAATCTTCATCCAGATTAGCCATGTGAGAACAAGACCTCGGATTGGAGATACATAAGGAAAAATAAGCAAAAAGGTGTAAAGGTTCATTTTTTGCTATTATCCAGAAAACTGGAATATTAAAAAGGATAATCAAGTATTGATAGACGTGTATTCTACATGGCAAATGGCTCATCGCCATCTATTGAAGAAGAAGAAAAGACAGAAAGGCCTTCTATAACTCAGTGGTTAATGCCGGGACACACTTACAGTTTTTACCAATTGCTTACACACATTTTCAAAACTAAGTCTCCTTTTTTCAAAACTCTAAACACAATTCTCAAAACTGCACACATAAAATGCAAAATGCCTCACATCTCCTTCAAAATGCAACACTGCATTCAAAATGCCATAAACACATGTCAGAATGAAGCATTTGCATCAAATGGCAAACACTTCTTTCATAATAATACATTTTTGTATATACCATGTAAACACTGCTGTTCTAAATCTAAAGCTCTTTGGTCTTTCATAGGCTTATATCTACATTTCAATACAATGTTCTACAGTGAAAGTAATCTGATGTAACAAGTACACTGTAAACACCAAATGCAATGTAGAAACAGAAAATATTTATTAGGTCTAACATTATTGTTGTTTACAGTAGCATACAACAAAACAATAAACATATTGTGGCGGGAGTCCCGAGGAACAATCAGCGTCGCCCTGGCAACACACAAGCGGCACCTGGAGCCACTCACCACGGACCAATCGATCACGGCAAAACCTTCAATATAAGCAGATAGCTCACCACAGACGGGTGAGAAGGATCTCCAATGAAGGGTAACACTTACCGACTCTCTGTATCGCTTTTTCCCCAGACTCGCCGTGACCGACTGGTTCAGCACTTCCTGGACTCACTCACCGGGGTGAACGCGCGTTCCCGCACCCACCCTCACCAGCCACTGTCACCAGGAAAGCACCAGGGAAGGAAGGATTCACCCAGCACCGAGCACCAATGACGCCGTCACCCCACCCTCCAGTATTGTTGTTTATTTTCTGCACGCTGTTCAATAAACTCACCCTCCGGGGCTCACTAAAGTCTTTTGTTCTGTCGTGTCGTTCCCCGCCCGGCCACAATATGTACTGTAAACCAAAAGTATATTCTTTAGAATACAGTAAATACAGTTTTTCTCAGTCGCTTTGGTGCATTTCTCACATCACTATTTATATTTGCACAACAGTTAATGCAGTTCTCAAAACAATTAGTAAAAACTACAAAACCTAGTTGATAACCTGCAAAAGCGTGTCACTTGCTCAAAATTGATAGCCCATTCCTCAAAAGCAAGTTTTCATGTCAATGAATGTGTCAGTGTCATCAAGATGAAAAGTCCTGACACATTGTTTATGAACAAGGTCTTCAAATGGCTTTGTCATGTTTTCATTATGACAGTTTACTCTGTAAATGTTTTCCAATGCAAAAAAGTCAGATCTTGGTGACACTAGCTGAAAATGCTCAAGACCGCACTATATAATATTTGCACAGCCATTTGAAAAATACAGTAAAGTTACACATAACTGTATTTAGTGAGGTAACTGTCCAAGACACTGAATATGCATGTTTCACATTTTTACTGCATATGCTCTTTGCAATTCTAATTTGTTCACAGCATTGTGCAAAAGAAAAAATACACCCTTATTTACAACAAACAAAAACTCCCTTTGGGTAGAGCTGTGCACAACTGTAAACAATATTGCAGTACATATTTGTACTGAACATACAACATACATAGTACTGTAATCATTCATGCACATCCAGACGTTCCTCATCAGTGAAAGCTGAGATTCACCTGAGAGAAATTGTTCAATTTAGGAGACATTTTCAGGGAAAAAAAAAACATTTTCTTTTTAAAAAATGCGTAAAATTTGCTTGACAGATTTTGACAACTAGTTCAACATTTTTGTATGTAATGACTCAAGCAATGAAATGAGGACTACTGTAGTTTTATATGGAATGACTATTCGGCATTCACAAATATAGTTAATTTTGACTGACATGACATAAGCAAATGATAATGTTATAAAACAGCAGAGAGTTGTATGAAAGCAATTGATGCATGTCCAAAAGCATTTGCAATTTGTTGGAAGGAATGAGAAACTGCTACTATGATGTGCACAAATGACTAAATTTTGTGGAGGTTTGATTGGTTGGGTCCCGGGGGGTCCCAGGAATCCATTGTTCAAAACAGATCATCTGACCTATTTAGACCTATACTACAGTAAAGCAGTGATTGGTTAGTGATCAGTTAAGCAAATAGTGTTTGCACATGTGAGGAGTGTGTCTGTGTGACCTGGTGAATAAGTGTAGAATTTTGATTGGTTGTGTTTGGAAAAGGAAAGCAAGTCACTTCCTGATAGATCTTTGTGTTTTAGGTAGAGAATTGTGTGTAGTGTTTTGCAAAAAGTGTTTTATGCAATTGAAAACTGAGTCAAAGGCTGAGAAATAGCTTATGGTTTTGAAGATTTGGCATGTAGTTTTGCACTTTGAGTGAGAGGTTTCAAAAATCATGTGACATGAAAAGATTTTGTGTGTAAGCAGTTGGTAAAAACTGTAACAAACATTCTACGACTGACTTCACACACTTGCAGAGTGTTTCCTACGACTGAAGATTTTAAACACCGACTGAACACAACTGTCTCTGACTCGGCCCGGTTTGATCAGTCGCACATTCATAATCGGCCTTAAAGTCGTTAAGTGTGTCTCAGGCTTAAGAGAAATATCTTCATGCATTGCAATGGAAAAGAGAACCGATATTCTTAAAGGATAATTCCGGTATTTAGCGTCTCTTTTCTGGTTTGTTTTGGATGAACTAGAGTGGTGGACACAGAAATTTTGACGATTGGGTTCTGACGAACACCACTAACCACTCGATGAGTTGCACAGTTTTGAAAATGAACGTTAAGGATTGTTTTAAGGACATGTTCGTGCATGCCCGTAGCCAGCCACTCTGAAGCGGTCAAAGGCGATTCTAAACGAGTCAAAAAATCGAGACAGGACCCATCGTCAACATTTCTGTGTCCACCACTCAAACCAGAAAAGAGACTCAAAGTGCTAATTATCCTTTAAAGGCAAAGATGAATTTAAGAGGGTCTGAGTCCATTTTTATTTTTTGTAGGCTACATGGGGATATTAACAATATAATAGAGGAATGAAATTGATTAGGTATTATATTAATATGAAAATATATTTGAATGTGCACTACCCTATTTTATTGCTTATATGTGGTTAATATTGACTGTAATGTATTGTTAACTCTGACTCACAAAGTACTGTATTATCCAATGTCGGTTTGTGCTATTGCACTTCTCATGGATGAGCCCTAGTGTTTGTTTTTTATAAGTTATTGTTTTTGGGCATTATATGTGTTGTTACAGACATGTGATGTACATTGTTGTGTAAGTGTTTAAGAGAATTTCATAAAAAAAATAATTTAAAAGTATTATTATTGTGTAAAAAAATTTAATAAACAATTATTATTGTGTAATTGTGTCTTACCATAGACAGCAACACTGAATCTGTCTTGAGTCGATGATCTGCTGCCGCTGATGATCTCAACTTTATAAAGTCCATCATGCTCAGGTCTGATGTTCATGATGGTCAGAGATCCAGTTTGATGATCCAGCTTCAGTCTGTCTCTGAATCTCCCATCAAGAACATCATACATAGAGATCTCACTCAACTCTCTATTGAGTCTAGCAATACGAGTGCTATAACTTCCAAACTTCCACTGAATCAGATCATCTGTCTGTATTTCAGTAAGATCACAGTTTAGAGTGACTGAATCTCCCTCCATTACTGACACTAACTCCACTGCATCACCACACACAGCTGAAGAACAAACAGAAAAAGTAGGCTAACCTGTTTGAGATTTGTTGCAGAAACAACTGAAGTCATAAAAACACATTTAAACTCACCATCCAGACGCCAGAAACACAAGCAGAGCAAAACAGGGAGAAACATCTTCAACGGTTTCAGTCCACAAATATGAAAAGACAAACTCTTCAAAACTGGTTCAGTAATAAACAGACGCGCTGATGTGAAGATGATCTGTAGTAAAGTGAAGCGAAACTCTACAATTACTTAAAATAACTGCCTATTTCTTCAGTGTTAATGGGTGTGACCATCTAGCTCTATTTTATTGGATGATTAATTCACACTTTGATCATTGTCACTTTGAGCTCCAGTAGACCTCAACTTCCTGTAAGCCAATGACATCATTTTCAACAGAAATAAACTGACCAGTATTGTGTTAACATCTTAAAGCAACAGTTTGATCTTGTCATGAGATCCTGTGAGTGTTTGGCTCTGCTCTCTCCTGTAACTCTCTTCAGGATGTTTGTGTATGAGTGTATGAAAGTGTTCTCTGATATCTTCATATGATTAATATTCAAATAAATATGCTCAATTAATGTAAACACACCAGGATGTTGAATATCTGTGTCAGGAACCAGAAATACTGCTGTAATCATAGCAAATGTTTATATAGAATAGAATAGAATAAAATAGAATAGAATAGAATTTTAGAGAAGATATGAGAGATGAACATCAAACAATTTAAACAACCTTCAATCTCAAACTGACGTCATTCAGCTCTTCTGGATCTGATCTCATAAACCACAATAGTGACAGTAGCCACGCCCACCAGAGCAGAGAGGACCAATCGGATCACAGCTTCAGTAGGACCACACCAGTGGACAGAGTCTGAGGAATAAACACATCAAACTGAGATCAGATCAGTCAATAAACGGTTTGTAAAGTCATTCTGTGAGTTTTATTGTGATTTTAGATATATATTTTTAAAAGTATCGGAATAAGTAATGAAAAATAAATAATCTCAGATTTTCTCATTTCAAGATATCAAATACTTTTATTCATTTAAATGTCAAATTACAACAAATTGTTGTTGATAAACCATTTTTATATGGACCAATAATTAAGCAACAACTTCACATAAGAGTAATGTCACACTCAAACTAATGCTGTTGGGTATTTGAGCTTCATATTTATTTTATTTTATTTTAGATTATTTTATTTAATAAATCACTAATAACTGAGTTTAGAGCTGAACTCAAACTTGATCTTTCAGAAAAATCACAGTTTAATAATTTCTATATGAGACTAACTGTGAATGTTAATCTCTGACTATTTTCACCAGTTATGAAATGATTGTGGGAAACAGGGGGTTCCGGCAAGATGGCGTACAGTACTGAGTAGTCACACTCGTCGAAGCTCCGGTGCTAAAGATACCTCTAAGTGGCAATTGAACAGTGATACCATCAAAACGTGACGGTGGTTTTAGAAAATGCCAAAGGAACAAAAAAAGAAAGACATAAACGACAAGAGGCCAAATGAAGAAGGAAAGGAGGGGAATTCCCTAACCCTTGCTGAACATGGTTACTGCGGGTCAGATATGGAGACAGAGAATGGCAGCGGAGGAAAGAGGAGTTTTGAGCATACGTCTGATTCTCCATCTTTAACTCCTTCGAAAGGTGAGCACCAGAGGAAATTGTCCAAACAGAGTCCAACTGCAACTGATATATTGAATGCCGTTCAAGCTCTTCACACAAGATTCGATCAACAAGATGACAAGATGGCGGATTTAAACAAAAAGCTTACCGACAACTCTGTGATGATAGCGAGTCTGGCAAAGTCTCTAGAATTTCAAGCTGGGGAAGTACAAGAATGCAAAGGAAAGATAGCCGGCTTGGAGAATGAGGCCCTTCTCCTGCGTAAAGAAGTTGATATGCTGAAAGAGAAAGCGAGAGAGAAGGATCGCTACTCCCGGAGATGGAATTTAAGGATTAAAGGATTGAAAGAGGCCATGGGAGAAGATATCAGGAATGCTGTCGTCAAACTCCTCGGTAGGATCGCTCCCGAATGGGCAGATGTGGACACAGTGCATTGGCTTGGAAGACAGGAAGACGGGAGGAATCGTCAGGTGATTGTCCAATTCACCAGACGCCTACATCGTGACGGAATATGGAGAAAATCCAAGGAATCATCCATCTGCAAAACGGAAGGCATCCGTTTTGCTGAAGACCTGTCCAAGGAAGATCGCCTTGAAAGAGAGAAACTTTGGCCAAAGATTTCTCAGGCCAGAAACGCAGGACAAAAAGCATACTACAGAGGTGCCTACGGTTATATCGACGGCCGCCGCATTCTTGCGGATAACTGAAGAGGTTTAAATGTGATAGTTTCACAAAACGGATTATTCTTCGTAAGTTTTTTTTTCTCCTTTGGTCTAAAATAGATAAGAGGGTTGGATTGATTTTAAGAATACAAGTTAGAGGTGTCTACACCAGTTATTTCTGTTTTAAAGAGAAAGCAGTATCTTTCTACTTCCCATCTGTTTTTATTTTTACATATTGGTTTGCCTTGTTCTACTTGGTTCTGTTTTCTATTAATGTTGAGCACAAGTCTATCCTTCATATCTTTAAATGTAAGAGGTATTAGAGACAATATAAAAAGAAAAGCATTATTTTTGTTTTGTAAAGGGCTAAAAGCTCATTGCACTTGTCACATGCCTGTCCTGTCTTGTTATGCACATGGGTGTTTTGTTATGTTGGGCCATGTGCTCGTGTCTATTGTCTAGCCCCTCCCATCTTGTTATCTGATTATTGGTTTATTTATCCCACCTGTTTGTCTCGTTACCCTCCTTTGTTTGTTCCCCTATTTAGCCTCCTTGTGTTTGTAGTCTTGTGCTGGTTCGTTGTCTGAAGTTACCTGTTCCTGATGTTACCTTCCCGCTGGTTATCTGTATCTGGAGTTTTGTTCTTTGTTTGTCAGTTGTCATTAAATCACCCCTGCATTTGAATCCTCGTCTCACGTACTGTTTCATGACAGAACGAACCAGCCAAAGTATGTGGATTCAGCGGGGTGAGTTTTTTCCTGATGAGGATAAGGGATCTTCAATTTCCTTGTTGGAGTATTTCGCAAGATGTGCTCAAAGGACTATGGAGGAGGAGAGGATCCTGGCAGAGGACGGTCCGCAGAGGGGCAAGCTTTCACCGCTGGTCCCGAAACGGAGGAAAGGAGGGAAGAACCCCTCCGTCCCAGTTCCGGTGGTCCCAGTTCCGGTGGTCCCAGTTCCGGTGGTCCCAGTTCCGGTTGTCCCGAAACGGAGGAGGAGGGGAAGGAAGACTTCCTCCATGCCAGTTCCGGTGGTCCCAGTTCCGGTGGTCCCAGTTCCGGTGATCCCGAGTCCGGTGGTCCCGAGTCCAGTGGTCCCGAGTCCGGTGGTCCCAGTTCCGGTGGTCCCAGTTCCGGTGGTCCCGAGTCCGGTGGTCCCAGTTCCGGTGGTCCCGAGTCCGGTGGTCCCAGTTTCGGTGGTCCCAGTCTCGGAGGTCCCTGTGCAGTCTGAGATAGACAGAGCAGCTGAGACTCTGTTGGATTACTTCGAGAGACTTTACAAGATCCTAGAGTGTCCCAGAACTGTTCACGTCACATCTGTCGATCCAGAGACTGTCCACGTCACGTCTGCCCAGTCAGAGATTATTCACGTCACGCCTGCCCAGCCAGAGACTGTTCACGTCGCGTCTGCCCAGACAGAGACTGTTCACGTCACGCCTGCCGAGTCTGGGTCTTCGGACAAGATGGCTGCCGCCGAGAGCGTTCACGTTATGTTCGCCGAGCCTGTGTCCCCTGACGAGAGGGCCGCAGTCGAGCCGGTGGTGCCTGTTCCTGAGCCTGAGCCGGTGGTGTCTGTTCCTGAGCCTGAGCCGGTGGTGTCTGTTCCTGAGCCGGAGCCGGTGGTGTCTGTTCCTGAGCCGGAGCCGGTGGTGTCTGTTCCTGAGCCGGAGCCGGTGGTGTCTGTTCCTGAGCCGGAGCCGGTGGTGTCTGTTCCTGAGCCGGAGCCGGTGGTGTCTGTTCCTGAGCCGGAGCCGGTGGTGTCTGTTCCTGAGCCGGAGCCGGTGGTGTCTGTTCCTGAGCCGGAGCCGGTGGTGTCTGTTCCTGAGCCGGAGCCGGTGGTGTCTGTTCCTGAGCCGGAGCCGGTGGTGTCTGTTCCTGAGCCGGAGCCGGTGGTGTCTGTTCCTGAGCCGGAGCCGGTGGTGTCTGTTCCTGAGCCGGAGCCGGTGGTGTCTGTTCCTGAGCCGGAGCCGGTGTCTGTTCCTGAGCCGGAGCCAGTGTCTGTGTCTGTTCCAGTTCCAGTTCCTGAGCCTGTGGTGTCTGTTCCTGAGCCCTCAGTGACCGCGACACTGGCCATTATGGCCACAGCCATGTGGTGTGTGTGGGCTACGCACACACTTGGGCCGGTGGTGTCTGTTCCTGGGCCGGTGGTGTCTGTTCCTGGGCCGGTGGTGTCTGTTCCTGGGCCGGTGGTGTCTGTTCCTGGGCCGGTGGTGTCTGTTCCTGGGCCGGTGGTGTCTGTTCCTGGGCCGGTGGTGCCAGTTCCAGTGCCTGAGTCGGTGGTTCCAGTGCCTGAGTCGGTGGTGCCAGTTCCAGTGCCTGAGTCGGTGGTGCCAGTTCCAGTGCCTGAGCCGTTGGTGTCTGTTCCAGTTCCTGCGCCGTGGCCACCCGAGGGGTCTTGGCCGCCCGATGGACTGTTGTCGCCGCCCTGGCCGCCCGAGGGAAAGTCTCTGCCCTGGCCACCCGATGGACTGTTGTCTCTGCCCTGGCCGCCCGAGGGAAAGTCTCCGCCCTGGCCGCCCGATGGACTGTTGTCTCCGCCCTGGCCGCCCGAGGGAAAGTCTCCGCCCTGGCCGCCCGAGGGGTCGTCTCCGCCCTGGCCGCCCGAGGGAAAGTCTCCGCCCTGGCCGCCCGAGGGAAAGTCTCCGCCCTGGCCGCCCGATGGACTGTTGTCTCCGCCCTGGCCGCCCGAGGGAAAGTCTCCGCCCTGGCCGCCCGAGGGGTCGTCTCCGCCCTGGCCGCCAGATGGACTGTCGTCTCCGCCCTGGCCGCCAGACGGACTGTCGTCTCCGCCCTGGACTCCCGAACATTGTGTGCTTCCCTGGCTTTCTGAACTGTCCATTCCCCTCGTCCCGCCCTGGTCTGTCCCTCCCGTCCCGCCCTGGTCTGTCCCTCCCGTCCCGCCCTGGTCTGTCCCTCCCGTCCCGCCCTGGTCTAATGGAGCGTCTGGTAGCCGCTCCGTAGGGAGGGGGTAATGTCACATGCCTGTCCTGTCTTGTTATGCACATGGGTGTTTTGTTATGTTGGGCCATGTGCTCGTGTCTATTGTCTAGCCCCTCCCATCTTGTTATCTGATTATTGGTTTATTTATCCCACCTGTTTGTCTCGTTACCCTCCTTTGTTTGTTCCCCTATTTAGCCTCCTTGTGTTTGTAGTCTTGTGCTGGTTCGTTGTCTGAAGTTACCTGTTCCTGATGTTACCTTCCCGCTGGTTATCTGTATCTGGAGTTTTGTTCTTTGTTTGTCAGTTGTCATTAAATCACCCCTGCATTTGAATCCTCGTCTCACGTACTGTTTCATGACAGCACTTTGTTTCAAGAAACACACTCTGTTGCTGCTGATGCCAAGTTTTGGTCAAACCAGTGGGGTGAAAAAATTTTATTCAGCCATGGCACTAATTATTCTGCCGGGGTGGCTATTTGTTTTAATGGATGTCCAGGAAATGTGGTGACTTCTCAAAGTGATGAGTCCGGTCACTGGTTGGCAGTAGTGCTAAATATTGAAGGTTCTTACTTGATTTTGGTTAATGTTTATGGCTATGCTGTACCCTCTCAAAATAAGAACATGCTAGAGAAAATTTCTGATGTTTTATTTGAATTAAAACAGCAATACCATACCAGTAACATTTTATTAGTTGGGGATTTTAATCTAGTGCCCAATGAATGGCTGGATAGAAGTCCTCCCAGACACAATGTTGATCAGTGGAATCCAATAATCTTTGATTTCTTAAATTCTAATAGCTTAATCGACCTGTGGAGGGAAAGAAATTTACAGTCCACTCAATTCTCTTGGATAAAACCAAATGGGAATTATAAGTCCAGAATTGATTTGTGGTTAGGTACTTCAGATATATTTAACTGCAGCTCTGATATTTCTATCTCTACAGCTCCTTTAACTGATCACAGTGTTTTGGTCCTGCAGTTGAGTCCTGAAAACAAACCAACCTTCAAAAAGGATTATTGGAAATTTAATGCAGATCTTTTGAACTGTGACGAATTTGTAAGCACTGTTAAGGGTTTGATTAAAAAGATTTATAATGAGGTCAGTATTGGTACATACATGAAAAGATGGGAATATTTAAAATATAAGATCAGAGAATTTGCCATTGCATTTGGTAAACAGAGAATTAAACAACAAAAGGAATATGAGTATAGATTGATCCAAGATATAAATAGCTACTCTACTAAGACTAATACCACAGAAATGGAAAAAAAAAAAAAAACATTTTTAAATTTACATTCTCAATTAGACTTACTGTACAAGAAAAAAGCACATGGAGCTTTCATTAGATCCAGAGCTAAGTGGTTGGAGGAAGGAGAGAAAAGTACCTCCTATTTTAGCAATTTAGAAAAAAGAAGGCAGGAAAAAAAATCTATAAATGCTCTAACTATTGACGGCCATGAATGTACAAAAGAAGCGATCATATCGGAAGAAATTTACAAATATTATTCTACATTGTATACCTCTGTGTACTCTTCTACTGACTCATCTAATTTTTTTAAGGTATTGGAAAAACACATCCCAAAGATTGATTCAATGAGTAAAGATATTTGTGATTCTGACACAACTATTGATGAGATAGAGTGATTAAGAAATTAAAAACTGGTAAAGCTCCCGGTCAGGATGGTTTAACTGCTGCTTTTTACTAATTTTTCTGGGAGGACTTAAGAGACTTTCTATTTAAAGCCATAAACGACGTTATTAATAATGAGACGTTGACATCCACAATGAAGCAGGGTCTTATTATTCTTATTCCAAAAGCAGGGAAAGATAAGAGGATTGTAGATAATTTACGTCCAATTACTTTGCTAAACACTGATTACAAGATACTCTCTCATGTTATAGCAGACAGATTAAAGGTTTTACCGCAAGTAATCAGTGAGACACAATCAGGTTTTCTAAAAAATCGATCTATTTATAACAATATTAGGCTTGTATTGGATCTACTAGATTATAATCACCTCATTAAAGATGACGGAGCTATTCTCTTTTTAGAATTCTACAAAGCGTTTGATACTGTCGAACATCCTTTTATTTTACAAGCTCTGAAATATTTTGGATTTGGCGATAAATTTTTTAAATTAATTTCTACCCTCTATTATGACATCAATAGCTCAATTTCCTTGCCATTTGGGACTACACAACGTTTTATGATTAAAAGAGGTATTCGTCAAGGATGTCCCACATCTCCGCTACTCTTCATTATAGTTGCTGAGCTTTTGGCAATATTCTTAAAACATAATCAATATATAAAACCTTTGACTGTGATGGGAACTTCATTGATCATTAGTCAGCTAGCAGACGACACCACTCTTTTCCTAAAAGACATTTCTCAAATTCCTCCTGCCTTGTCTGAGATTTCACTGTTCTCAAAAGCCTCGGGTTTGAATCTGAATAAAAATAAATGTGAAGTATTAACTATTCATGACCAGTCACTAGTGGGTGTAGCTAATATTCCGATCAAAACTGAAGTTAAGTATTTAGGAATTAGAATTTCCAAAGTAAAAAATTCAAGAGAACTTCTGAACATTGAAAATAATGTGACCAAATCTAAAACTATTTTGAATAGCTGGCTTCAGAGGGATTTTTCTATTTTTGGACGCATTCTCTTAACTAAAATGGAAAGTCTTTCCAGACTTATTTACCCTTCATATTGTTTACCGGTGTCGGACAATATGATGAAAAAAATCAATCAAAATCATTACAATTTTATTTGGAAAAATAAATATCATTACATTAGGAAAAATGATATAGTGAAATCTCTTCAAGATGGAGGCTTAAATGTGATTGATTTTGAATCAATGAACGGTACCATTAAACTTAAATGGCTGCAGTCTTTTTTGAAAAATAGTAATGGTTTTTGGTTTTCTTTCCCTAAGATGATCTTTGAGAGTGTTGGCGGAATAGATTTTTTACTTAAATGTGATTTCGATATTTCTAAATTACCCCTCAAATTGGCTGATTTTCATAAACAGGCTCTCCAATACTGGAAGATGTTATACAAACATAACTTTTCGCCACATACAACTTCAATATGGAACAACAGATACATTTTGATTAATAGAAAGTCAATTTTTTATAAAGACTGGATGGATCAGGGAGTGTGGTCACTGTTACATTTATTTGACTGCAGTGGTAACCTACTAGGACATAATGACTTTATTGTTAAATACAACATTTTATGTTCTAGAACCAAATATGACAAAATAATTAAGGCTATCCCTTCAGCACTAATTCAGTTAATTAAAGGGACATTACTGTATACAGCACCTAAAGTACAAGTACCTAGTCTGTCTTTGGATGGTGTCCAATTTGTTGACAAAAAATGTAATAACAAATTGTTAAGGTCTCTCCTTACAGCTACTTACTTTCCAGCTCAACTAAAGAGGCATTTTCTTTTCAAGAATTTCACTCCGAAAACCATTTCAAAGATAAGAACTAGTTATCTCTCTTATCCAGTCTCACCGAAAGTTAAGGAAATTCACTTTAAAGGTCCCGTTGCATGCGATTCCATGTTTCAAACTTTAGTTAGTGTGTAATGTTGCTGTTAGAGCATAAATAATATCTGTAAAATTATAAAGCTCAAAGTTCAATGCCAAGCGAGATATTTTATTTAACAGAAGTTGACTACAAAAAACGGCTCGATTGGACTACACCCCTCTACATCCTGCATTAGTGATGTCACCAGAACCGTTTCTTGACTAACCTCCGCCCACAGGAATGCTCCCTCAACTCTACTGGCAACTTGCGCACTTCTTATAACTTAGCCTACTGTGTTTACTCAGCTCTTACGGTGATTTTCTGAAGTAAAACTGACGCTTCATCTTTTGTGTGATGTACAATAAACTTTATTAAACTCATCAGTACATGTTTGATCATCATTCAGACAGCAGACTTGTAGGCTATTAATAAATAATGGATACATAGCCTACAAGCAGATGACAAATACGTTATAATAACCGTAATTAAACTACTAAACCATACCTGTTTCATCTCTATACAGCAATCTGACTCTGTAGGCATTATTGTCCGACTCGAAATGAACGCCGTTACTGAGAGTTTCTGATATTATCATCATTCCGTGAGATGAATTTTTCCTGACAGACTGAGCACGAGCTCACGAAGCTCCGCCCCCTGTGTCGTCCAGCAGCACCTCATTTGCATTTAAAGGGGACACACTGAAACGGCTCGTTTTTCTGAGCCCCAAAAAATGTCAATTTAAACATGCTGTAAAAAATTATCTGTTGGGTATTTTGAGCTCAAACTTCACATACACACTCTGGGGACATCAGAGACTTATTTTACATCTTGTGAAAAGGGGCATAGAACGGGACCTTTAAATTACTGAATGACATTTATCCTTCAAATGATTTCCTACACAATAGATTCAATATCGGTATTAATACATGTACTTTCTGTCATTCTCAAATTGAAACTGTGGAACATCTCTTCTTTTCATGCGCTCACACCAAATTGTTTTGGTCAACTCTCCAGAATTGGTTAGCCTGTAAAACTTTTTTTCCAGTTCTAACTTTTGACATTATCAAATATGGTTTACAGTTGGAAGATAAATCCACAGAATTTGGAAATAATAATCTTCTTTTATTGGCAAAATTTTGTATTCATAAATGTCGGTTTTTGAAAATGTCTCCTATATTTGAAGCTTTCAAAAACGAGTTAACTTTGTTTAATAGTGCATTGGAAAAATGCACATTTTCTAAAGCCCAGCTGCTAAGAGATTTTATTTTAGTATTACTTTAATAACTATGTTTAATCTATTGATATTTGCTCATATTTTCATATTTTATTTCTTTTATTTTATATATGTATTTTTATATTTACTTTCTCTTTGTTCATATATATATATATATATATATATATATATATATATATATATATATATATATATATATATATATATATATATAAATGTTGAAAAGATTTGTGCTACTCTGTACTGTTCTACATAACATTTTTCTGTGCTGTTATTTTACATTCTGTAACGCCTTGTTGTTTAATAAAGGTTTAAAAACAAAAAAAATGATTGTGGGAAACAGGAAGACTCCTCTAGTGGTCATCAAGAGCACTTCATTATTTAATGTGACATTTTTATTTTTGAAAATAATTTATAGGAAAAATTACTCATAACTCATTGATTACTCTGTGAAGAAACAAACAAATATACCGAGTTTCTTTTCTTGTCTTCTATAAACATTAATTTCTTAAATCTAACCATGACAGAAAGTTTATAAACAATAAAATGTTTTTTTGTTTTTTGAAAAAATTTGATTAAAAAGTGTACAGAGTAAACAAATTACAATTTAATAGTAAATGAAAAAAATATATTTCTGAAAAAGATTAATTGTCTTAACAATAATGTACATTTACCAATGATGGTTTAAATAATGTAAAGCTGTATATGTTGCTCTCTGCTGAAAATTATATATATATAAGTTAGTATTCCTCCAGGAGGCGCTCGACATAATAAATGTAATAAAACATGCATGGGCCATGTCCGAAATCACCACTAGACCCTGAAATAGGCCATAATTTGAGGGAACAGCCATTTGTAGTGTTGTCCGACACCATAGTGGACGTTATTGAGTGCACTCATTCAATCCCACAATGCACCGCAATAACGAGTGTACGGCTGCGTCCCGAAAGCTGATAAATGCTGCCGGACTCAATCCAAGGTCGGAAGACATCAAGGCACGTCCGAATGCAATGTTAGCTCACTTGATGTATCCTTCTCTGCCTTTAATATCCCACAATCCTGTGCTTTCCATTCTGTGACAGTTGAGCTAGAAAAATAAAGATGGCGTCTGATAGTTGCGGCCGGTCGTCAGGTTGTGTGTAAATGTACATTTTTGATCAATGATTTCCACTTATGTCAGTTCTAGTGAGAAATTACTGTTGTAGTCATTGAATATTCTCTCAGTTTTCACTAAAGCTCGCTCTGTTCTGTTGTAGATCATTAAACTGTTACGCTGCCTCAGAAGAGTGTCTGAAATCAGTTTTGAGACGTATCTTCGTACGCAAACACTGCCAGCCGGCCCTCATCTTCACACAGATCTTCAACAGATCACTAGAGCTGTATGAAGTTTCTTCCTGCTTCAAACGCTCCACCATCATCCCCGTCCCAAAGAAACCCAAAATCACTGGACTGAATGACTACTGACCTGTTGCCTTAACATCTGTGGTCATGAAGTCATTTGAAAGACTGGTGCTGGCCCACCTGGAGGACCTCACTGGACCCTTGCTGGACAGTTTGCTTATCGAGCAATCAGGTCTGTGGATGATGCAGTCAACTTGGGACTGCATTATATCCTACAACATCTGGACAAACCAGGGACTTATGTGAGGATCCTGTATGTGGACTTCAGCTCAGCCTTCAACACCATCATACCAAACATCCTCCTGTCCAAATGAACCCAGCTCCCTGTGCCCGCCTCCATCTGTCAGTGGATCACCAGCTTCCTGACCGACAGGCAACAATTAGTGAGGCTGGGAAAATCCTCATCCAGCACTGGCGCCCCCCAGGGGTGCAGTGGCACGGTGGCCCAGTAGGGCACAACACAACGAAATTTAAAAAGCAAACATAAGTTCACAACACAATGAAATGAATCCACAACACAACGGAAATGAGCCACACCACAACGGAAAATGTACAACACAATGAAATAAAGCCGCAACACAACGGAAATGCTCCCGACCACTTGAGGGCTCTCGGAGCGCGATAAAGTTAGTTCTCTTACGAGAGGTTCTCTCGTATTGCGTAGTTGCTTACGCTACGGGAAAGCCTTTCTTTCTCGAGATACTAAAGCCAAAAATTATCCTTAATTTTTATAATCTTGTCAACGCAGTGCGGCAGCCTGCAGACCTAGGGCAAGCTTACTAGCGTGCCCATTGGCTGCCCTGCGGCAACTGCAGCAGCCTACCGCTGAGCCCTTGGCGTGACGTCACGACCAATGAGCGCGCTTGGCGCGCTTAATGCGTCACAGCCCGCGAAAAGGGGTGTGGCTTAGCGTATATAAACAGGGCTCGGAGGCTGCTTCTCTGATTTCTGTCTTTTCAGCGAAGCTCTACGCATCGCTGCTCTCTGAGGAAGCCGCCGTCGAATCAAGCGACCAGCACGCCGAGGATCTCAGCCTGAGGACGCCGGCCGCCTTCGCCGCCTTCAGCTTTCCCTGCCTGCTTCGCTATCCGGCGAATATATCCTTTTACTGCTCTGTGTTGTATGTGTTTGTGTGTTCGCCCCGCGACACACTTTGCATCTAAAAGAGCGCGAGGCGTTGTTGCAAATGCCTCGCTCATCCTGTGGCTCGTGCAGAGCCGCGCTCAGCGACGGAGACCGCCACGTGATCTGCGCTCTCTGCCTGGGTTTCGACCACGCAGCCCACGCCCTTCACGGGCAGCTGCGAACAGTGTGAGGACTTGCCGATGTCGACCCTGCGGGCTCGACTCGCCATGTTTCACGATCCTCCACCTTCTCCGGCTGCCTCTTCCGGGCCGCGTAAGAAAAAACGCCGCTCTCAAAGGCCTTCCGAGCCGGTGGTTATAGCTGAGCGCTCGCCGGAGCCCCTCCCGCGAGCCTCGCTCTCTCCTTCTCCCCCGCCCTTCACCGACGCGCAGCGGCCGGCCTCTGCCCGCACTGCCGTCGCCTCAGGGGATGAAGCAGACCAGCTGGTTACTCCCCTCTGTCAAGCCGCGCAAACGGCGCCGCTCTCAAGGGATGTCAGAACGGACGGTCACGGGCTATAGCTTCCTTTACGTTACAAGGAAGCTACCCCCCCCGGATGACGCACGCCCTCTCCCCCTCTGTTCGAGCCGCGCAAGGCGCCGCTCACAAGGGATGTCAGAAGTAGACGGTCACGGGCTGGCTTCCTTTACGTTATAAGAAAGCTACCCCGCGTCTCGGTCGCGCGCGTCACTCTCCGGCCACCTCCGTTTCTCACACATTTCTCAGTCCCCTCCTAGCTCAGGCGACTAGAAATATCTATATTGCAGTAAACGAGCCTGTTATACACGCACGCCTGCAAACAAACGATGTCACAGCACATAATGACATCTTCCCGCTCTCTCTCCCTTTGTTCGAGCCGCGCAACTGCGCCGTTCTCAAGGGATATCAGAGCGGACGTCACGAGCACCGGCGAAAGGAGGAAGAGAGAGTGTTTTCGTCCCGCTTAGGCCGGACTTCCTCCAATCCTCGCATATTTCTCAGTCCCCTCTAAGTTCAGGCGGCTGGAAATACTATTATTGCAGTAAACGAGCCTGTTGTAATACACGCGCGCCTGCAAACAAACGCTCGGTCATATGCTCGCACTGACTGGAAGCTCATGTGTGCCCCTGTGGCTCAGTGGCAGAACATTAGACTTCCGCACCAGAGACCCGTGTTCGAATCCGGCTCTGGCAGCAGAAAAACTTTTTTCTGCTTGCTTCTCTCGAGCTCGCGGCCAGCTTTCTTACATACAGAAAGCAAACCCGCATCTCACGGGATACAGATTTCTCAGTCCCCTCTAAGTTCAGGCGGCTGGAAATACTAATACTGCAGTAAACGGGCCTGTTTTAATACACGCGCGCCTGCAAACAAACGCCGAAACGAAACACGACGCTCGGTCATATGCTCGCACTGACCGGAAGCTCATGTGTGCCCCTGTGGCTCAGTGGCAGAACATTAGGCTTCCGCACCAGAGACCCGTGTTCGAATCCGGCTCTGGCAGCAGAAAAAACTTTTTTCTGCTTGCTTCTCCGAGCTCGCGGCCAGCTTTCTTACATACAGAAAGCAAACCCGCATCTCAAGGGATACATATTTCTCAGTCCCCTCTATGTTAGGCGGCTGGAAATACTAATACTGCAGTAAACGGGCCTGTTTTAATACACGCGCGCCTGCAAACAAACGCCGAAACGAAACACGACGCTCGGTCATATGCTCGCACTGACCGGAAGCTCATGTGTGCCCCTGTGGCTCAGTGGCAGAACATTAGGCTTCCGCACCAGAGACCCGTGTTCGAATCCGGCTCTGGCAGCAGAAAAAACTTTTTTCTGCTTGCTTCTCCGAGCTCGCGGCCAGCTTTCTTACATACAGAAAGCAAACCCGCATCTCAAGGGATACATATTTCTCAGTCCCCTCTATGTTAGGCGGCTGGAAATACTAATGCTGCAGTAAACGGGCCTGTTTTAATACACGCGCGCCTGCAAACAAACGCCGAAACACGACGCTCGGTCATATGCTCGCACCAACTGGAAGCTCATGTGTGCCCCTGTGGCTCAGTGGCAGAATTTTACTGGAGAACCGTGTTCAAATCCGGCTCTGGCGGCAGAAAATATTTTTTCTGCTGTCTTCTCCGAGCTCGCGGCCAGCTTTCTTACATACAGAAAGCGAACCTGCATCTCACAGGATGGTGCTTGAGTATTTATGAGCGTCTAAACATATGAGCCATCAAAGCATTTGCTCTATAACGCCGATGGTGTTACAAGTGTAGAAAATGTGCCCACTCCCATGTGCTCACTGCTACACACAAACACGGTCCCCATGGTAACGCGTTCAGAGCGCTCTCTCATAAAGCGGTCACACGCCGCTCGAGTAATAAGTGTAGTAAATGTGCCCACAACTCTGTGCTCACATCTACCTGTAACTCGCTCTGCCACTCGGTTACCCCGGGCAACAGCGGCTCAAGCCGAGGGTGTTATAAGTGTAGAAAATGTGCCCACTCCCATGTGCTCACTGCTTCACACAAACATGGTCCCCATGGTAACGCGCATAGAGCGCTCTCTCATAAAGCGGACACAAGCCGCTCGAGTACTAAGTGTAGTAAATGTGCCCACAACTTTGTGCTCACACCTACCCGCTGCTCGCTCTGCCATTCAGTTACCTCGGGTCGCACACCCTCTAAGCTCCCAAACTCTGGCCGTGTCATAAGTGTAAACTCTGCGCCCGCTCAGGTGCACGCGCACTCACTTTTAGACATTACAATCCCCACGCCGCTTTCGCGCCAGGGGTGTTTGTCAGCAAATCGCGCTCCATCCTCTGGGACCGAGCTACCGAACGCTGTACAGCCGGCCAATACTGTTTACCAGCCCCCGTGTTCGAGCACCAGCGGCGCGCACGCCGCTCCATCCTCTCTGATACAGGTTCCCCAATCCCGCGCAGCGCGGCAATCTGAACCCAGAGACCATTCGACCCCTAGCTATGCATGCGGAAGCATGGGAAGCTATTCAGGGCGCGTCAGAATGGGTGCTGAGTACTATAAAACACGGCTATTCGCTTCAATTCGCTCGTCGCCCTCCGCGCTTTCTAGCACAGACGGAGACGAAAGTGAGTTCAGAAGCTGCGCACCTGCTTCAAGCCGAAATAGCGAAGCTACTGCGCAAAAGGGCTATAGAACAGGTTCATCCTTCTCTAAGCGAGTCGAGCCTTTACAGCCGCTACTTCCTCGTACCCAAGAAGGACGGAGCGTTAAGACCTATTTTAGATCTGAGACATCTGAACAAAGCCCTCATGAGACGGCCGTTCAAAATGATCACAACCAGAAAAATCCTCGCGCAGATTTGCCCAGGAGACTGGTTTATCTCTCTCGATCTAAAAGACGCATATTTTCAGATCCAGATAACTCCCCATCACAGGCCATTCTTGAGATTCGCCTTCAACGGTCGAGTATATCAGTACACAATCCTGCCCTTCGGCCTGTCTTTGGCACCCCGTACATTACGAAATGCATGGACACGGCTCTCGCTCCCCTGAGAAAACAGGGAATGCGAATACTGAATTATCTGGACGATTGGCTTATTCTAGCGCTGTCAGAGACGGAACTTGTGTCTCACGGAACAGCGCTTCTCAGCCATCTGGAGGATCTGGGTCTCTCGGTCACTGGACCAAGAGCTCGCTATCGCCCCGTCAGTCAATTTCCTTCTTGGAATAGAACTGGACTCGGTGGCTATGACGGCCAGACTGTCGGAGCAGCGCGCGCGCCGCATCCGCCTCCTCGCCGCATCCCTCCAAATAGGCAGCCGGGTTCCGCTGAGGACATTCCAGCGTATCCTGGGGCATATTGCCTCAGCTGCAGCAGCGCTCCAGCTGGGCTTACTGCGCATGCGCCCGCTTCAACGCTGGCTGAAAGCGCGCGTGCCCCACCGAGCCTGGGCGGCCGGCGGCTTGCGAGTCAGAGTGAATCAGAGCTGCTTTTCAGCCCTGCAGCCCTGGCTGGCAGCCGAATGGTATCACACAGGAGTGACTATGGGAGTGATTTCACACCGGAAAGTTGTCTCGACAGACGCTTCCAACCTAGATTGGGGAGCGCTCTTCGAAGGCAGACCGGTCTATGGCCGCTGGTCAGACCAGGAGAATCTCCTACACATAAACTGTCTAGAGATGCTCGCGGTCGAGAAAGCTCTCAAACACTTCCTCCCATTCCTCCACGGTCACCATGTTCTAGTCCGCACGGACAATACATTGGTAGTGGCCTATGTGAATCGCCAGGGCGGTGTCAGATCAGACGCTCTGCACCCTGGCGGAACGCCTCCTCGTGTGGGCTCAGCACTCTCTGCGCTCGCTGAGAGAGCCGCGCATGTGCCTGGCCACCTGAACGAGGGCCCCGACAGACTGTCCAGGGACAGCGTTCCCCCTGGGGAGTGGTCTCAACACCCCCAAACAGTCCAGTCACTGTGGCGCCGTTTCGGCAAAGCGAAAGTCGACCTTTTTGCGTCAAAAGACAACGCTCATTGCCCAGAGTTCTTCTCGAAGAACGAGGACGCGCTGGCCCAGACCCGGCCCAGCGGCCCGCTGTATGCTTTTCCCCCGGTCTCTCTGCTGCCTCAGGTCATCAAGAGAATCAGGGAAGCGCGCCACACAGTGCTCCTCTTAGCCCCATACTGGGAGAACCAAGCTTGGTTCCCGGATCTAATACAGCTGGCAGACTCAGCCCCCTGGCCGATACCGGTGAAGAGAGACCTTTTCTCTCAAGCCCGCGGCTCGATATGGCATCCCCATCCAGAGCGCTGTCTCTGCATGCGTGGAGCCTCAACGATTACACGCTGATCTGCCAGACGGGGTCATGAACACGATCATACAATCTAGAGCCCCCTCTACGAGGCGGCTCTACATGTCGAAATGGTCAGTGTTTAACAGATGGTGCACTGCTAAGGGGCTCGATCCACAGACATGTGGGGTATCGCGAGTACTGTGTTCCTTCAAGAGTTACTGGACGCGGGCAGGTCCCCCTCCACGCTCAAAGTCTATGTCACGGCCATTTCAGCGCTCTCTGTTCAGAGCTGGGCCGCGCATTAGGAAGGAACGAGTTCGTCATCCGCTTCCTTAGAGGAGCCAGGAGGATGAACCCCCCGCGACCCCCCTCGGTTCCTATGTGGGATCTTTCACTGGTCTTGGAGGCCCTGAAAGCGCATCCCTTCGAACCCTTGGAAACTGTGGATATGAAATACCTCACGCTCAAAACCGTTTTTCTGATAGCACTGTCTTCAGTCAAACGAGTGGTGGAACAGCTCTTTGTTTCGTTTGGCGGGCGCACCAAGGGTCTCGCCGCCTCGAAACACAGCCTGTCCAGATGGATAGTGGACGCTATTGCTGCTGCTTATGCGTCTAAAGACCTGCAGTGCCCATTGGGCATTCAAGCTCACTCCACCAGAGGCATGGCCTCGTCGTGGGCGTGGTCCAGCGGGATTCCCATTCATGACATTTGTGCAGCGGCAGGCTGGGCCTCCCCCTCCACATTTGTTAGGTTTTACAACCTGGATGTTCCCGCCTTGCAGGCGAAAGTGTTATCAGTCTAAGTCTCGCGTATGCCAGCCCACTATCTGTGCGCGGGCTACGTTGTGTGATTTAGCTCTACTGGTTGAGCTGCACTATGCAGGGAATTGTCAGTTCGGACCGGCCGTGCCGCTCCTAACCCCCTAGTGTGTGCTTATGTACGGCGCTAGCCCTCTTCGGGCCGCCCGGCTCTCTGCTATTACGTTCCCCGGGCTCTCCCTGGGACTCATTCAGTGGATGCTGGGCGCGCACGGCGTTGACAAGGGCGTTCCCGTAGCGTAAGCAACTACGCAATACGAGAGAACCTCTCGTAAGAGAACGTTTCGGTTACTCACGTAACCTCTGTTCTCTCTAGAAGAGGGAACGAGTATTGCGTAGCCCGCCGTGCTCGCACCACGAGCTCATTTCGCTTCATGCGACAGAAACCAGAGAAGCAGCCTCCGAGCCCTGTTTATATACGCTAAGCCACACCCCTTTTCGCGGGCTGTGACGCATTAAGCGCGCCAAGCGCGCTCATTGGTCGTGACGTCACGCCAAGGGCTCAGCGGTAGGCTGCTGCAGTTGCCGCAGGGCAGCCAATGGGCACGCTAGTAAGCTTGCCCTAGGTCTGCAGGCTGCCGCACTGCGTTGACAAGATTATAAAAATTAAGGATAATTTTTGGCTTCAGTATCTCGAGAAAGAAAGGCTTTCCCGTAGCGTAAGCAACTACGCAATACTCGTTCCCTCTTCTAGAGAGAACAGAGGTTACGTGAGTAACCGAAACGTTTTCTTTGCCATTGAGTCTAAAAAATGTATCACACCACTATTAGTTTTAACAGTATGTAGCTAACCATTGTATATCGACATTTATTAATTCAAAATCACCTATGTGCATTATAGCTGCATATTCATACTCTAGAATGCTTTGACGTGCTACCAGCGCATGATCCTTAAGGGAACGTCCGCCAACTCTTTCAAGTTGTTAAAACGTATCATTTGTATTAATTAAAATTAATTTTAACATTCAAAAACAGACATGTTCAAAATCCAAAGCTTGATTGTATTGGTAGTAGACTGACTTACTACAGCTGACTTTTTCCCAATACCTCCCTTAATTACAGTAAACAAATTTTGTTTTTTAGGAAATTTCTGTAATAAAAGTTTTATTTTTTATTTTTTTTTATCATGTTTCAAAGGTTGTAGTTCTTATTAACCAGACTAACTTACAACAGGTGAAATTGTGCCAATACCTTCTTGTAATTCTGCAATTCACAAAATGGTTTTTATTTTAATTTATCAAATTATATTATAATAAATTATACGTTTTAACCACTTGGTGGAATTGCCAGACGTTCCCGCGCTGTGGTAGCGCGTCAAAGCATTCTAGAGTATAAATACACAGCTATAATTCATGTAGATGATTTAAAAAAGTATATTTTATGTCAATATACAATGGTTACATACTGTAAAAACTAATCGTGGTATTGATATATTAAGACTGCCGATTCTATAAAACAATGGCAAGGAAAACTAACTTTAGCCCGCTCCGAGAGCCCTCTAGTGGTCGGGAGCATTTCCGTTATGTTGTAAATAGGGTTGCCAACCGTTTCGTATAATACGGAATCATTCCGTATTTGACACATAAAAGTCTTGTTCCGTATTGAACTGATACGGAACGCACTTTGTTCCGTAGTTTTGAGAATCAATTCAGTGCAAATCCATGACAGACACATATAGCTTCTAATATATGTCAGACTATGAACAAAGACATTTGTAGGCTATGATAAGAAAAAAGAAAAAACGACGGTGCGGTAGATACTAATTTCTCCCCCTGTTTGTCTATGATCAGCGTAGTGTTTTTAACATCTTGGAACATCATCAGAGAATGCCCTTTTAATAGGCTACGTGCACGTAACCAAGGAGTTCTACTTCCGCCGCCTTGAGTGTGCGGTCGACCATTTCCGGTTCGCAGCGAGACGGCAGGTTTTGATTGCGAAAGATGGCATATTTCACTCGTTGTTTACAAGGCCTCCCGAAAATTGATGTGAACGATGTCCACAGGATTGTTGACCACTCTTCACCTGCACCCGGTTGCAAGCGTGTAAAAGGATTTCGATTGTACATATCAAGTTACATCCACAACTTTGAAGGTGAGTAGCGATAACAGTTACCTCAGCTGTTAGCGGCTAGATCAGCTGTTAGCGTTAGACATTGACTAGCTAGCAGCCAAGTATTTTAACTCGCATTAAATCATGTCAATATTACAACATACTTTATTAGTGTTATTAAATACCTTGTAATGTTAATATGATTATCAACTGGTTGTGTGTATTTTTCATTTGGTTTTGTATTTCCTCTCACTCAGTGTCCAAGAAAGATCCAGTGACAGGAGTAGTGTGTGTGAGGGCGTTATGTCATCCGTCAATGGACAGATCTAAACCACCTCACAGTTTAAGTGTAGGATAAGTGTAGTGTTAAGATGGTTACCCATGTTCCTGGGTTAATCGTGTTCTTTTGTTTCTTTTCTCTAGGTTAACCATGTTCATTTGGTTGACCATGTCCCCCATTCACGTCAAAAACGACCAGTGTACGCTTAGTTACTACTATGTTTTCACTAACAGCAATCAGTGTTGTAGTAGCAATGTAGTGGTGTAGGGGTAGTATAGTTTGTTTTTCCAGGTATGCTGAACATCCCATGTGAAAGGTGAAACACATAAGATAGGTATAGAAGTGTATGTAAATCTGCTAAGTCTAATGAGCTATACTGTAATCTTGGTACTTTTTAAGTGGGGATTCTGATTGTACCTGCAAATTAAACTGCTCCACTGACCACATTAAAAGAAAAAGATTAATCCCTTTACTAACAGTGTTTACAAGTAAAAAGTTAAGTTTTTACTAGCTAACAGTGTACAAAAATAAATAGTAGCTTACTTGAGTATTCCATATAAATATATGACAAATCAGTTATACTACTCCTGTTTAAATATATTTTTTAAACATCTTGTTACAGGTGGGGCTGAAGGACTCAATCCCTGTTGAGCTGGCCCATCACAGCTGTACATGTGTAGCTGGATCAGTGCTCTGTAACCATTGTGTGGCTCTACTTTTCCAGTCTGCACATTATTCTCAGCTAGACATTCCAGTTGTTCCACCAGTGCTGAGCTGTACGGAGAGTGAACAACAGTGGCACAAGCCAAGAACCCTGGCAAGTCTTGGAATAATGTAACAATAATTTCAATACTACATCTACACATCACATACGCTCATCGCTGCTTATGGCCTATATTCACAGGGTGTTAAACCAGGTCCCGTCGAGAAGATGGCTGTGCTGTCTGCCAAACCAAAGCAGAGGACCATGGCCGAGGGAGTAAGGTGAGAATTTGGCTAGTAGTTAGTAATCTATTAATTAATTTGTTAGGCCTACTTTTCTCAATCAAATCAAGAAAGCTGTAGTTTTGTTACTTGTCGTCATTAAAGGAGAAGTTCACTTTTAAAATGAAAATTCTGTCATCATATACTCACCATCATGTTGTTTCAAACATGTATGAATTTCTTTCTTCTGCTGAACAGAAAGGAAGATCTTTAGAAGATTATCAGTAACCAGACAGTTTTTGGTACCATTGACTTCCATAGTATTTATTTTTCCTACTATAGAAGTCAATGGGACCCAAAAACTGTCTGGTTACTGACATTCTTCTAAATATATTCCTTTGTGTTCAGCAGAAGAAAGAAATTCATACATGTTTGAAACAACATGAGGGTGAGTATATGATGACAGAATTTTCATTTTAAAAGTGATCTTCTCCTTTAAGTGATTAGTGGTGGAACGGTACACAGTAGTCATGGTTCGATTCATACCTCGGTTCAGACATCACGGTTTGGTACGAGTTCGGTACAATGGAGGAAAAGCAAAAAAAAAAAGAAGTTTTATTAATAAAGTAAAGGCATAGAACCAGTTTATCTGTAGTCCACTGACAAAAGTTTTATATAATGAGTTTATTAATTAAATTAATAAAAAGACAAAAAGACCTTGAGATATGTTTAATTGTACCTGAATGAATTGAAAATGAATTTGCTACATTTGACTAATATATTTGTTTTCCTAAAAATTTAAAATTACATTTTAATTAACAGTAACTTAAACATTTTGCATTTTGAATGATGTCAAAATGATGGAGTACATTTTTATTATTTATTTATTTTTATACCGTGTATTCTCTGTGTAATTTTAAGCACCGAAGCGTGACTTCTGTACCGTTTCAGTAAACTACGAATACATGTACCGTTCCACCCCTAGAAGTGATATATCTTACTGGTGTTTCTCAATTTGTTTCAAATAGGTCCACACTGTACAAAGCCATCAGTGGAGAGTTGCTGGACCTGTCCATTCTCAGAGTGTCAGAGATCTACAAAGAGTTCACCCCTGTTTCTGCACCAACCATTTGTACAATGGGTATCACCTGTGAGGTGCCACTAGTGGACTCTGCACTCGGTTTGGTACAAGCAGGCAGTCCCCTGTCATACCAACAACCCAAGGCAAGAAGTCGCCCTTTTCCTCACCATGACGCTCCACCACGCCCAGATTTGCCATTGGCTGGCTGCAGACTGGAGACATCATGCAGTATGTTCGTTTTCACTGAGCATCAACAGCTGCACTTCAAGTCACTTGAGGTTACCTGGGAGATGGCTAACAAAATAGAGGATGCAACTAGGAGTCAAAGTTCATCAGCAGACTGGCATAGACTGAGAAAACCTAGACTCACTTCCTCACATTTTGGGGAAATATGCCATGCTAAACCATGCACCTTAGATAAGATGGCAGACCGGCTGCTCAAAGGGGTCCGTCAGACAGCAGCAATGAAGAGGGGTCTCGAAATGGAAGCTGATGCCATCAAAGAGTACTGCAAGCTCAAGAGGGTGAACTACTACCCTTGTGGCTTCATAATACACCCTGACACTCCATGGCTAGGTACATCCCCAGATGGGGTTGTCTTTGACCCAACAGAAAGTACTGAATTCGGCCTTGTGGAAATAAAATGTCCAAACATTAAGAGCTATGTGGATTATCCACATCTGAAAATGAAAGACGGCAACTTGGAATTGAAGCAGGGTCATGGTTACTACTGGCAGGTGCAGGGTCAGCTACTCCTAACAGGGATGGAGTGGTGCGATTTTGTGGTGTTTGCGGAGGAAGACACCCTGATTCAAAGAATATACCGGGACAATGGTGTGATGCAAAAAATAAGAGAGAGAGCAGACTTCTTTTTTTTCTACACATACCTACATGCATATCTGCAGTAATAAAATGAATTATCAGTAAACAATAACTGTCTTTGTTCTTGTTGATATCTCATTATAGTGTGAGGCCTTCAAGTGGGTTGTTTTAAGTTAATTTAAATTTGTCAAGTTACTAATCAGAAAATATGTGCTAAACAGTGTTGTAACACAGGATTGACCACTTGCCTTAAAGTGTACACAGCAAAGGTGAACCCACACCAATGTATTGCTAGAAGTTAAACTAATATTCAATGAGTCAGGCCCACTTTGGGGGAAATTAAACAACACAAAGAGAGACCAAGTTAATATAGATTTCAAATAAATAATTTATTAATTAAAAAAAGTCAGTAAATGTAAGCTAAAACTAAATTGTGGTGTGAATCAGTATATTGTTTGTAAAAAAAAAAAAAAAAAAAGGAAAATGAGGAAGAGCAGCAGCCAGCCATGAAGCAAACATTCAGATTTCTACCTGGCTCTTATGTTCTCTCCAGTCTTTGACCAGAGGTCCATTTTGGTAGTTGCACAAGATACAAGCTACAGTGAAAAGTTGGTTAATGCTCCCTGAAATAGACAAAGGGATTACCGTGTCAAAAAGTTTGTTCTCCTTAACCCGCCTGATCAGCCTTTCAACATGAACTCGCAGCCGCGCGATTGACTGTGTCTCCAGGACGTCCTGTGCTGCCATTTGTTCCTTGTTGGAGCGGAAGGCAGGCCTGTGAAGTCTTCCTGGCACAAGGTTGTCCACCCTAAAGCCCTTGTCCACCATCACAGCCATGTCAGGGGACAGGAGAGGTATGATGCCAGACATTCTGAAGAGCTCACGGTCACTGATAGAGCCCCCATAGAGAGCAGAAACAAATGTCAGAGGACCATGTGGTGCCATGCCAATCATGGCCTTGAAGGTACAGTGTGATTTGTAGTGCGAGTACACCTCACTCTGTAGCACAAGTGAGGATGGAGTTTGACACCGCAGTTCTGTGCAGTCAACAATGACCTGAGTGTCTGCATATTCCTTGAACTCAGGAGGTAGGCTGGCTGTGATTTCTTCAGGTGTCATCCAGATACACACAGCTCCCAGTACACAGTAAAGAAAGTTGGCCCAGGTTGTGATGATCCTGCCGGCTGTTGTCCGATGGATGTTAAATCGGTGGCCAAGCTCTCTCTGTGTGCATCCGGTTGATAGATAATTTAGAAAAAGAAATAACTCATCTATGGGCAGCAACTTAGTTGATCTGCTCGATGTTGTCTTCTCTGCCACACTTGTCACACGGATCATCCTTGATGTTGCTGGTTCGATGAGCCTCCAGAATGCCATCAGGTGGTCATAAGAATGGAATCTTTTAAACAAAAAACACAAAAATAACATTGCTGTTAGTCATGGTAGTCTAATTTAGTTACACATGATCAATTATCTTAATTTTTATTCACTACATTTATTTTATATGAAGAAAAGACAATGAAAGGTTGTGTTGAGTAATGTAGGTAGCACACGTTTTGGCCTGATCTCATTATGTTAGTCATAAATTACATTACTTTTACTTTTGATATTTGATGTACACTTGAAGGAAAATACTCTTCCTCTTGTAAGGTGGACTTTTAGTGGAGCAACATTTTACATGTGTAGTAGCCCATCTTTACTTTCACTAAAGTGCATGACTTGTGTGATTTTTTTTTTCCATCACTGTTAATATGGTACAAGATATCAGCTTCCTGCAATTCAAAACACTTAATTATGACTCACCTGGTATAAAATCGGATGTCCTCGTCCGATCCTGCAAAGCGCTTCAGTCCTAAACAACTCCGCAGCTGGAGAGCCTGAATTTGTAGTTCGAGCTCCTTTACTTTCTGGCGAAGTGTATCGTTTTCCTCAGCTAACTGATCTGCGACCATTGCTGTGGTAGGAGTAATACAGTAATCATGATCTGGTGCCAGGGTAGCCAGCTCCATCTCTTCTTCTGAGTCGATGTAATGGACAGGAGGAGGGCTATCCGCTCTGGGTCTCCGCTCCCACACGCTCGCCCTCGGTACCGGTATTTGAAAATTATTCCAGGAAAAAAGAGCAGGAATGGCCCCTTTCTTCAACCTTCTCAATTTTCCCGGGTTGTTTACAAAATCGACCTTTTGGAAATGCCTGCTGCAAACACGACTCGTCTTGCTTGGGGTGAAGTCGTCCCGCCGTACTCTTACCATCCATTCGGCTCTCACCAACACATCCACTGGAAAGCTATGAAAGCTTACAGTACTGTTGTACCTGGACGAATTCGCACACAGGGGTACACAACAATGGAGTGCGGTCTTTTTCACGCGTTGAAACGCCAACCGCCTCTCTTTTACCCGAAATCCGCTCATGTTGAAACTTTGTCTAACTTATGTCTACTCAAAACTAGCGACTCCGGAAAATCTCCACGACGAAAACAACAACACCACCTACCGGAAGTAGTCGACCGCACACTCAAAACACGGAAGTTAACCGGAAGTTCTATTGTGCACGTAGCCTATTGGTCGTTTCAGTCATTGTGAGTCACGTATCGTAGCAACGATGACGACAAGTAACAACAGCGGGAAATGTAAAAATGACTACCTCCGAGCAGCCGGTGAAAAATAAAAGAGCACAAAAATATAGAATAGGCCTTTATCACAACACAATAGAACGCCGGAAGTAGCCGCGAAGCAGTGTACAGCGTCTTCCGGTTATTGCATTCACCATGGCTTCATGTTAATTATCACTGGACTACTTCACTCTCGCATCTCCCAAAAGTTTCATTTTTTTTTGTTGTTTTCTTGATTCCATTTGAATGGTTTAATTAAATTGTTATAACCATTTGTTTAAAATGTAATGATTTAAGCAAAAATTTCTTCAAAGGTTAACCAAACTTTTATTTTGACGGGTTGCCGTGTAGACCTTCTCTCTGTGTTTTATGATGATAGTTTCTCTCAAATGAAGCTAAAAAATCCTGCTGAAGTGACTCTCAGAGCGGCTGTGTTGATGAAGTGCATTAAAGAAAGGCTGAAAAAAATCGCGAGCGTCATTCGTGCCTCAGTGTGTGTGTGTGTGTGTGTGTGTGTGTGTGTGTGTTTGTGTGTGTGTGTGTGTGTGTGTGTGGTAAATGAAACGCGTCGGTGCCATTCATTCACAGAGACACGCAGAACAGAGCACGATTCCTATTTAAACAGACACTGGTCTATATCGCGATTTTATTTAAGTTTACTGACCTACTTTTCATCTTAATGTGTAACTAAGTAACCACCGGAAGTGCGAGTACACTGCTTGGCGATTTCGAACGTTCCGAAACCAGGAAATGAGATAAAGGCCTATTGAATGGGAAAATGACTACCAACCCGTGGCTGGAATGCGTGAGGGACAATGAATACACGGCCAATTGTCCGAGCGATGTCAAGGTTCCTTGTTCGTCAGACGTCTCCAGAGGCTGATGTGGTAGGCTATAATCATGTGGATTTTGAAAACTCAAATATAGTTCATAAGAAAGTGATTATATTAAAAGAGATAGTACAGGTTTAGCCTAACATTGTAAAGAAATCAAAAAAGTACACATGGAAAAAATAGCTGCACAATGTGCTTAGTCTGGAGGTTTATTTATTTCTGTGAGATTTTCCAGGCATACATACAGGTGTTGTATTGCTTGAATGCAGTATTTGAGTGCAATATTTTAGATTTTCTTTATTAGCTGTTTTTTTATTTATGTTTTTTATATTATTGTTTTGCACTGGAAAGAAAGTTAACTATAATGGAAGTATAATTATATAAATATATTTGCATTACACCTCCTTAAAATGTTGTCTAATTAAATTAAAAATATATATTTTTTGCACTGGAAAGAACATTCTAGAAGTCTAATTCTATTGAATAAGTTTGCACAAGGCTACAGAAAACTGTTGTTTAATTTTCTTCAAATGCAGTCTAAGCCGATAAGTTTTGAATGTTATATGTTGTATTTGTTTAAGTTAAAAATAAAACGTATTATAAACTAAACAAATCCATGGTTCATTGTTGGCAAAATGATCATGATAGGCTTTATATTTCACATCTAACTTATGTGGTTCAGTCTTGTATATTGATTAGGCCTACTTTGCTATTCTATAAATATAGGCCTAATAAGTTGTATTATAATATGCTACAATGTATTAAATATATTAAATATATTTATCTAAATATATCAATTAGTTTCCACAATATTCACCAGAAGTCATTATTTCAGGAGTTATTTTTCAAAATCTTCTTCCTTGGGGGGCGTCACCGGAAAACAGGATGACTAATCGATTCTTGGGATTTAAGACATTGTTTCGTAAAAATGAAAATCAATTAAAATCGAGAAATCGATATTTTTTGATCTGTAACACGAACTTAACACACTATTGTAATTTTTTCTTGCAGTAAATCTGCAACTAGAACATGTAACAGAGTTAGTTTTATGAGTTAATTACAATTTAGAAACATTTTTTTTTAAATAATATTTTAGCTGTATGTTGTTTATACCGGAATATATTGCAAAAACAAACTAATTGGAAATATTAAAAATAAATAAATAATGTTTTTACAGATAGGCTATAGAAGCACCTGTTAAAAAAGTAGAAATAAAGCTGTATATGGTACACTGCTGAAATATTATAATATACAAAAAGTTTGTATTCCTCTGAATAAATCATGAGAGACTCTTGAACCTCAGAGTGAGAAACTTTATTGATAAAGGCAAGAAAATACATCAAATATACAGCAGTAGTAATGTGAGATCTGTGTGTCTATTTATTCTTTTTGTATCTGAGAGAAGTTATAAACAATAAAGTGACACTGTTAAAATCTGACACTGAAAGAGAGCACAAACTCAAATAATCATCAATTATGAAAAAAACACTATAAGAACAAAAACACACTTGAAGAACTTTAAAGTTCAGCGTTCTGCTTTAGAATTCAATACTTCCTGAAAAAGATGAACATATTAAGGCATAAATATATCTGACATACATTAATATGTGCAAAATCAGTTTGTGAGAAATGCCATCATCAATCATGTACCTGATGTGTGAATATGTGCTTGATCTCGTTCAGCTCTTCTGGATCTGATCTCATAAACCACAATAATGACAGTAGCCACGCCCACCAGAGCAGAGAGGACCAATCGGATCACAGCTTCAGTAGGACCACACCAGTGGACAGAGTCTGAGGAATAAACACATCAAACTGAGATCAGATCAGTCAATAAACACTAATATCAGCGCTGACATCAACTAATATTTCTGAATACACAGAAATATGATCAAATCAAATCAACAATCTTATATTCGGTTCCAAGTGAGTTTTTATACAGTCTGTCATCTCAAACTGTAAACGATTCAACAATTTAACATGTAAAATAGTAGATAAGAATATTTGAAGGAGAAGAAAAATGATCTCTACTCACCATAGACAGAAACTCTGAATAGTTTTGATGAGATTCTTTCTGTAAACATCAGTAGTTTATAATCTCCTTCATGTTCAGCTCTGGTGTTTGTGATGGTCAGAGATCCAGTTTGTTTGTCCAGCTTCAGTCTGTCTCTGAATCTCCCATCAAGAACATCATCATATACAGTGATTCTGTCAAACTGTTTATCAATTTCAGCTATTACAGTGTTTTTAAACCTCCACTGAATCACATCATCATCCTCTATTTCAGTAAGACTAGAGTTTAGAGAGACTGAATCTCCCTCCTTCACTGACACTGACTTCACTTCATCTGTCAAACACACAGAGAACAAACAGAAACAGGGTTTGCAAAGATTAATACTGTTAAATCACTTTATAATGGTTTATTGAATTTGAATAGTTTAAAATTTACATTAAAAATAAAAAATATAAAAGAACAAAAAAAAATTGTGTATGAATTAATTAAAAAAATGTCATTAAAAAACAGGTGTAAACTTTTTTGAACTCACCAATGACATAGAGACTGAATCTCTTGCTCTCACTGTTGATCTGTAGATAATAATATCCTTCATGTTCAGTTGTGGTGTTTGTGATGGTCAGAGATCCAGTTTGTTTGTCCAGCTTCAGTCTGTCTCTGAATCTCCCATCAAGAACATCATCATATACAGTGAAGCTGTCGGCCCATTTATTGATTTCAGCTATTACAGTCCATTCATCTCCAAACCTCCACTGAAACTCATTATCCTTCATTTCAGTAGGAGAGTTTAGAGTGACTGAATCTCCCTCCATCACTGACACTGACTCCAGGACTGAATCACCAAACACACGCACACACACACACACACACACACACACACACACACACACACACACACAGTTAATGATTTATAAAAGTAAATAGTTTGAAATTTAAAACTGAAATTAATATCATCATTAAAAACCAAAATCAAAATTAATCTTGCATTAATAATTGTATCTTTGTGCTGAATAAAATATAAAACTAGTGAAACTGATATTTAACTCACCAATGACAGAGAGACTGAAACTCTTGATCTCACTGTTGATCTGGAGTTTATAATCTCCTTCATGTTCAGTTGTGGTGTCTGTGATGGTCAGAGATCCAGTTTGTTTGTCCAGCTTCAGTCTGTCTCTGAATCTCCCATCAAGAACATCATCATATACAGTGATTCTGTCGACCCGTTTATTGATTTCAGCTATTACAGTGTTTTCATCTCCAAACCACCACTGAATCACACCATCATCCTTCATTTTAGTAAGACGAGAGTTTAGAGAGACTGAATCTCCCTCAATCACTGACAATGTATCACCAAACACTCCTGAAGAACAGAGTTTTTCACAGATTAAAGCTTTAAAGGGGCACTATGCAGCTTTCTGTTTTTGTCAAACAGCGACCCCTAGAGTCGCTGTGGAGTACTTGCATTTGACGTTACTGTCGTAAATAGCACTCGCGCAGAGCCGTCTCTGCACTCACGGCCGGATCCCTTCCGCCCTCTATACCGGTACCTGTTCAATAGTGCACCATAATAATAGTGCAAATAATATCATGTGCACCTCGAACACCCGTATGCGGGTTATTTCAGTTTGATGTTCATTCTTATCCTACTTTTGTTTATCAAGTAAAGATGTGGATGGTAGAACGGGTGACAGACAGTTACACGAGTTCGACTGGGGAATAAAGTGCAAGTTGTGAGATGCCAATCGCCTCCGTGAGTCTGTCTGGCTCTCGGTAATAACTTCATCTGTCTGTGAGCTATCCCTATTTCTCCTCCTGACAGAACGCGTTACAAAGCGTCGGACATCGAACAGGCACAGATAACCTCTGAAGATGTCTACTAGTCCATCAACAAGAACGATATTTACTCGAGTCTGACTCCTTGCTCGGTCAGTCTGCCGTTTCCTTTCTTTCGTCCTCTGACAAAGCTTTCCTAGCTTTGTGTGCAGTGCCGTAAAGCAATTTGTTATATCGCGAGACCTGATATCACGCGATACTTCCTGACGCGACCCGCCGTCCCAAAGTTGCAAGGGAGGTTTTTCCGCTCACAGGCGCTCGGGGGATGCGCGACGACCACCATTCAACCCGAAACAAGTCATATAACTATTCCAATGACTCCGAAGCTGTTCGGTTAAGGTAAAAAAGTTACTTAGTGCACCTTTAAAATCACTTGATGTTGGTTTGATGAAGCTTCACTGAAATACTTTTAATCGTGTAAATGTGAAATTAATAATATTCTCCTGCAGTTTAAAGACAAAAGATGATGAATGAAAAGAGAAATAGATTTATATATGGAAAAATAACTAAAAAAGACACTTTTACTTTAATTTTTAAAACTAATGCTGTTGAGTATCTGAGCTTCATATTTATATTATTTTATTTAATAAATCCATAATAACTGAGTTTTGAATTCAAACTTGATCTGACAGAAGAGATAAATAAAAGAAAGTGTTAGTATCAACTTAATGGAGGAAAAGAGTAACAAGCTCCACTTAAATGTCCAGCCCGCAGAAGTCACACTTACCCTGTAACTACATGAACAAGAGTATATTTCTCCAGTATTTAAGCAAAAGTTGCAATAGTTTTAGTTCTCAGTGCACTTTTGTTAAAAGAAAGTCCTGTATAAATGCACAGATATGGACCCTTTTTTTTTAAAAGCCTATATGTATTGTTATACTGTTATTACAAAAAGGTTTGCAGTGTCTGTTCTCGCTAAATTTCTCTCAAATGTGAGATTGTTGTATCATAATAGTAGAATAAGTAACGCTTAGTTCTAAAATACCGACAGCATAAATAATTAGTTAATTCTTCTGGTTATTACCCCTTTATTCCTAAAACTTTACATGTTGTAGGTACACTATAATTACAGAAAGTTACACTGTAAATTAGTTTTAAATACGCAGTTCTTTGCGGGCTGTAATCTAATAGTCAGGTCCGGATCTTCAAGATTGTGTAACCCTGTAGGCATTTTTGAGGAAAAGTTGTTATACCACATTTTTAGAAAGTTCTATGTCTCCTGAATAAGGATCCACCGTATAACATTTGAAATAAGGGTCCCATTTTCTTGTAATTGTTATTGAAAGAATAGGTGCATTATTCACAGCCGAAACACTAGAGGTGGATAGGGTACATTTTTGAAGTTATAGATATTACCATAAAACCTTTCCAGTTTTTCACTTACATAGAGACAGACATTTTTTGTATTACAAGTTTTCTGAAATGTCATGTTTACATATGCAAATGAGGCATACCAGTATATATATATATATATATATATATATATATATATATATATATATATATATATATATATATATATATATATATAAATAATTCGAGGGGCAGGCATACCAGTACGCGGTTCTCCCTTTCGGGCTAGCCCTGTCTCCTCGCGTCTTCACGAAGGTTGTCGAGGCAGCCCTTGTTCCTCTCGACGCTTCAGCTTTGGCTACGCGATTGAGTCCCGAGGTGGGCAAGGCAACACGGCATGCTCCGAGTCCCAGTGACTTCGACCTGCCGTCAGACCTTCACCCCGTGGACGAACCTCAGTCTTCTATGGGCTGGAGTGCCTATAGAACGAGTTTCCTGGCATGTTGTTGTATCAACAGATGCCTTCACAATGAGCTGGGGCGCCATGTGCAATGGACACGATGCCGCGGGCTCCTGGACAAGCGCCTTTGGCATGTCAATTGCCTCGAGTTGCAGGCTGTACGTCTCGCCCTGCACCGCTTCTGTGCGTTGCTCAGGGGTCAGCACGTATTAGTCCGATCAGACAATACCGCCACAGTAGCGTACATCAACCGACAAGGTGGTCTGCACTCCCGCCGTATGTCGAAACTCGCCCGCCACCTCCTCATATGGAGTCAGAAGCATCTGAGGTCGCTTCGAGCCATTTATATCCCGGGAGACCTGAACCGTGCAGCTGATCTGTCTCGGTTTCGGCCTCTCGCTGGAGAATGGAGACTCCATCCCCAGTCGGTTCAGCTGATTTGGGATCAGTTCGGGGATGCACAGGTAGATCTGTTTGCCTCCCACGACTCGTCCCACTGCGACCTGTTTTATTCTCTGACCGAGGGCACGCTCGATCTTTGAAACCTCCATGTGTGGTTCCTGGACAGGACGAGGCAGGTTTGACTACCCTACCACCAGCGGTGGTGGCTACCATCACTTCCGCTAGAGCATCGTCCACGAGACATGCCTATGCGTTGAAGTGGAACCTCTTCGTCAACTGGTGTTCTTCTAAACTTCAAGAACCCACGAAAGGCCCGATCAGTGTCGTGCTTTCCTTCCTGCAAGAAGGGTTGGAGAGAAGGTTGTCTCCCTCCACCCTGAAAGTGTATGGTGCCTCCATTGCCACACATCATGATGCAGTTGATGGTAAGTCCATTGGAAAGCACGACCTGATCATCAGTTTCCTGAGAGGAGCGGGGAGACTGAATCCTCCTCGCCCTCCTCTCGTTCCCTCTTGGGACCTCTCAGTGGTTTAAACTGCCCTGCAGAGTGCTCCCTTTGAGCCTCTGCAATCAGTGGAGCTTAAGTTCCTGTCAATGAAGACAGTGCTCCTGGTTGCATTGGCCTCCATCAAGAGGGTAGGGGACATGCAGGCATTTTCGGTTGACGAAGCGTGCCTGGAATTTGGACCGGCTAACTCTTACGTCATCCTGAGACCCCGGCCTGGATATGTGCCCAAGGTTCCCACCACACCCTTTCGAGACCAGGTGGTGAACCTGCAAGCGCTGCCCTTGGAGGAGGCAGACCCAGCCTTGGCACTGCTCTGTCCAGTACGCACCCTCCATGCTTACGTAGACAGAACGCATTGTATCAGGACTTCAGACCAGCTCTTTGTCTGTCATGGTGGGAAGCTGAAGGGAAAGGCTCTCTCCAAGCAAAGGTTGTCTCACTGGATAGTGGACGCCATTGCTTTGGCTTACCAGCAGCAAGGTCGACCATGCTCCCTTGGTGTGACGGCCCACTCCACCCGGAGTGTGGCATCCTCTTGGGCTCTAGCGCATGGCGCCTCGCTAACAGACATCTGCAGAGCTGCAGGCTGGGCGACACCTAACACGGCCTCTGGGCGACCCCCACGTGTGTAGTCCACTGTAAGCCTCTCTGAGCATGTGTCTTTCCCTCGGCAAGCCACCTTGCCACCCCTGGGTTTGAAATATTCCACCTGCGGCTGGACACCCCAGTGATTCTCAATATGCAGCCCCCTGGGGTCATGTGTATTCCAAGTCCCCCCCCTTCGGGCTGGGCATAATTGCATATTTCCACTGATATATGCTTCCCAGTGTACCTTGGTACCTTGGCATAATTCCAGCAGCTATTAAAAACTGTCCCTTTCATGTTAATGTTGTTTTTTCATTGTTTACATGTTTAAATATTCTGAGAATGCATAGTTTAGTTCTAATGTTTAATGTTTAAAAAGCAATAAATGCATTAAAACGTTTTTTTTTTTTGGCAGCCATTTTGTTTTTATTGTTTATGCCAAAACAGTGATGTTTACAACTTGTTATACGGCAGAAATGGATTCAGCACCTAAAAATCATATAGAAACAACACTTGAAGTACTTTTCCTCAAAAATGCCTACTGCATCTTATCCAGGGCTATTTATCTATTTTGGGACTCGACTATAAAGCGTTACCAAGCAAACTCCAGCAGCTCGAGCTCTTACTAGAACCAGGAAGTGTGATCATATTAGCCCGGCTCTGTCAACACTGCGTTTGCTCTCTATCAAACATTGCCTACATTTAAAAATCATGATGATTACTATAAACTACTATTACTAAGATCAGAGTTTAGAGTGACTGAAATAAACTATATCATAAAACAATGAAAAGAAAAAATGGAGTTTAATTTTTGTCATTAAAAACAGGTGAAACCAATAGTCTATTTAACCCTTTCACGCGTGATTCTGACTGGGTGAGTTTATCAAGGCGACATTTATTTTAAAACGTTTCCCCATTATTGTTTCCATGGCGAACCTTCATGATCCTGATTTAAAATGTGAGATGGCGCCGCCATGTTTGTTTGCGCCGCAGTTCAAATTGTCTGAAGAGTTTGAATCTGACAGTTATGTGACATCACTGAACATTTCAAATCCCAAATGTGGGACCGTATCACTCAAAAGGTTTACTCACCAATGACAGAGAGACTGAAACTCTTGATCTCACTGTTGATCTGGAGTTTATAATCTCCTTCATGTTCAGTTGTGGTGTCTGTGATGGTCAGAGATCCAGTTTGATTGTCCAGCTTCAGTCTGTCTCTGAATCTCCCATCAAGAACATCATCATATACAGTGATTCTGTCGGCCGTTACATTGATTTCAGCTATTAAAGTGTTTTCATCTCCAAACCACCACTGAATCACATCATCATCCTTCATTTCAGTAAGATTAGAGTTTAGAGAGACTGAATCTCCCTCAATCACATCATCAACAATCACTCCTGAAGAACAGAGTTTTTCACAGATTAAAGCTTTAAAATCACTTGATGTTGGTTTGATGAAGCTTCACTAAAATACTTTTAATCATGTAAATGTGAAGTGATTAATATTCTGCAGCAGTTCAAAGACAAAAGATGAGGAATGAAAATGAGAAATAGTTGAACAGTTTTATATAATCAATAACTGCATTAAAAACAGTGACTTTAATCTCAAATAAGAGAGTTATCTCTCAGCAAAATCACACATTATTTGTTTCTATACGAGAATAACAGTGAATGTTAATCCTTTCTGACTAATTTAACCAGTAATTTATCACATCAGAACAGAAACAACTGAAACCAGAAAAACACATTTAAAACTCACCATCCAGACGCCACAAACACAAACAGAGCAAAACTAATTTGAGAAACATTTTCTTCATCGGTTCACTGAAAAGCCCACGATAGTAACTCTTAATGTCTGAAACACTCAGATTGATCTGAAAGACTGAACTGAGATATTTATCTGGTTGTGTGTGAATCCTCCCCCAACCTCAGTTAGTTTCCGCTCACACATCCGTCTCCTTTAACATCATGAAAATCAACAAGCTTTTGCTGATCTTACATTTTCAAATGAATTCTGGCCCTGAATGAAAACTAATAGCAGAAGAGTGAAATATTGGATTAGATATCTGTATCTACTGGTGTGTTATTTAGTGCTGTGAGCTGTCAATCATATTTGACCTCTGACCTGTGACTCTTATTTGACTGTTGATGGATTCACTTTATTTCAGTGTAAAGATGTTTTGTGTGGAGTGGAAGATTGTGAGCTTCTTATTAGCAGGAGAGAAAATGAAGAAACGCTTCAGCCACAAACTACTGACACACACAGAGACGACAAACATCCAGCAGAAGCTGTTTATCCACCGACAGATCAAACCACACACACAGATGTTTGTATAGATAAAATAAAAGAGTAAAACCATTGCAGGATTAATTTGACGCAAAAGCCAGTAAATTACGTCATTAAGTAATTTTTGCTTGTGTTGCTACAACAAGAGTCAGAGTTAAAGGAACACACAGTAACCTGTAAATGAAATTGTTCATTTAGAGAAATTAGCATTTGGTTACATGTGAGATTTAGTCTTTTGGTCTTTTCTTCTGAAGAAACTGAGAAGGCCTGGATCAGTGTTTTCTGAAATAATAATGAGCTTATATAACACATTATAATATTTCAACAGTGACGGTAGACGGACTGGAAAAACTACACTGAAAACATTCAACATTTTAGTGCACAAACATCTCCAACAAGACCACCATGAAGTCAGCACTCACAATTATTGAGGGAGTGGAGAATATCTCTAACGATATTATTATACTTGCTCCAAACCAAGAGACACATGATCAGAGACGACATGTAGTCTAGCGGAGGCTCGTAGACTGTGGATTGACACTCAACATAATACACTGTGAACAAGCTAGTGTTCATGGGAATGTTTCTTTCTGAAAAGGGGATTGACCGACCGCTGAAAGAGTTCATGCTGTGGTTGAGGCCAGAGAACCAGAGAAACAGAAGTTTAAGTGCCTTAAAACAGAAATCAAGCATTCTGCATCTTTCTTATGCTTTATCACTATGCATTTTTGTCGGTCTGCTTTATCAATTCATTAAGTATTAACCATACACAAGGTTTAATTCCTAGATTTTGTACAGCAGCATGTATACAAATTCAGACTGCATCAGCAATAGATCGCTAGCAGATTTTGCGGTTTTGTAGACACTGTGTGTGTGCTCAATTATTTGCACATTATCATGATTTATTATGCAAACAATGTATTCTCCTATTTTCATAGGAAGTTCACAAGCAGCTGCATTTACAGCAAAATTATATCTGGGCATATAATATTTCATAACTATGGGATGAACATCCATATTTAAAACTTTATGGTCTAAAATAACTAGCTTCCGGCAGACGGCCGTACGTACAAAGTCAACTTTCGCCAAAAGAGTAACATTGACGATATATGACGGAGGATGTAGGAGTAGCGTAAGCTTTGACGCCTCTCACGGTTCAGACAAACAGGGCTGGGTAACAGCCGTCTCTACTAAAAGCGGCTTCTACAACTGCAGCCTCCTCCACTCCTGTCTCTACACTGAAGGCCATGGGGCGATGGTCTTCAGACGCTTATGAACATGTCCAACATCCCAATCATAGATTGTAAAAAAATATGGACGTAGTGTCCGTGACGTCACCCGTAGGTTTCTGAAGACCGTTTTTGAAGCATAAAGTGGGCGTGGCCGACCGTCGCCATCTTGGCAACGCGTCACTCCCGAATTTATTTATTTTTACAGTCAGACAATTAGCTGAGGTAACGTGACGGCTAACAGACAGCAGACAAACGGCTAATGATGACTAATGACCACAGCAGCGGGAATCCACCTGTCACTCAAAAGTGGACACCCTTAATTATGCAGAAATTTAAGGCTTAATATAATTTAAACGGATGAGTTATAAAGAAATTCACCCCCCTCACAGTTGTCATGAAGGGCAAAATTAGGTGTATAGACCAAAGCCATTTTTTGCACCAGGCTGTAAACATGTTTTTTTCTGCTGTAAAGTTGGGCATTTTAACATGGGGGAGATGCAGATTTGACTCACTTTTGCAGTCAGCCTCAAGCGGCCAGTCGATGAATGGCTGTTTAATTCACTTCCGTGTTGGTTTCAAGAGAGGGGCAGGGAGGTTGCCGCTTGGTCCCAATGCTCGAGCCATCCTTGAGAAAAGCTATGAGTGCTACTCCCTGATCTGTGGCTTGAAAACTAATATTATGGCTTCAATAGCTATCGGGCCTATATAATGTTTATTTAACCCTTTCATGCATGAATTATGGAATTTTTTTTTTAAGATTTCTTTTATTAGTTTAACATGATGCTAACATTTAAATCCATTTTCATTTTTACAAAATTCAGTTTTATTTAAAAATTATTTAACTGTTCACGTGGACACCATGCAACAAAGGTGTAAAATGGGATATAAAGCCACAGATGACAATATGGAACATTGTGTTTTATCATGGCATGTTATGCTTTGTGTATCAGTTCAGTTACTAAAAACAATAATATTACAATATAATAACAATAAAACACATATTATAGGAACTATAACGGTATACGCGGACACCAAGTAGCAATATGGGCAAATCAGAGCTGGGTTCTGCTGTCGCTATCACTTCCACTGTATTTTCTATTATTCTCTACTGAGTGCTTGACCTATGCTGTCCCTGTTTGGAAGGCAAAATGCAAATTTGTCTCTGTATGTATGTGTAAAGTTGCCATTTAATGACGTAATATGTAATTTTGAATGGTTATTTATGTTGATATATTTGTTATATTTGTTATATCTGTTTTATTACATTATAAGATAATTCATAATATCTTTGCAAAAATGTAACAGATATACTAGCAGGTGAATCAGACTTTGAATGTTGAATGTTTGAAAAAAAAAGTTTCGATCATAAATTTACTAGAAAAATTCTAATCATATTCAGCACAGAAAAGACTGTGTCAAAAATAAGCATTATACTCATCAAAACTAGGCTACTGATTATTTTTACACAAAACCCATCCTTATTTCTTTCCTCAAGAAGACTTCAATTACTCTGTTGTACAGGTTATCTGTGCGTTTCAGTTCCAACAGTGAGTTTTTGACTTTTGCCTTCAAAATCAGACATGACATACATTACAGTCAGTTAATTCTGTTTTTACCCGGACAGATCGAGTAGTGTTCTGTGGCTCTGCGTTAAGCTGGATTTTTTTTCCCGGTAGGTTTAAAACTGCTGGGGGTCGAAGAGGGAGAGAAACATGAATTTGTGGGTTGAAAAACTATTAAATTAACAGTGATATATTTTAGTTTATGCAGTTCGCTATATATGCTGTTTGCTAGCTCTGAATACTAGTAATAGTACATGCTCTGACTATCCAATCAACGGATGTGAAAATGCTGACGTTACATGTACGCCTGCTCAAAAAGGATTTTTTGTGTTATGGCTATTTTACATTTTGTGTAATTTTAAGTTGATCATGTGTAATAAGAAAAAGAAAGAGAGAGAGAGAGAGAGAGAGAGAGAGAGAGAGAAACAACACAGTGTCCAACACAATATGTGTTAAAGTCCAACTGAAATCAAAATTGACCCTATTTACTTTGTTAGCGCATATTACTAGTCTTGTGGTGAAAAATTAATCCGTGCAAGTTAATACACAGAAAAAAATTGTTTGCCGTCGTAATCTTTAATCAAAGTCTGAAAAGTTACTTCCGGTCTGGAATGGCGTTCCTTTTCTGATGTCATCAGTTTGAAGGCTTGGGTTGAAAACGCTTAACCACTCCCCTCAAACCGTTAGTCTGCTATGAGCAGAGATGGAGAGGAGGAGCGCTAGAGTAAAACCCTGCCCTCTGTTCAATATTCCTTTTCACTGGGAAATACGTCAACACTGGAGAAAAGTCGTTTGCAACTTCCAGTTCACGCGGACTTTAACTATCATCCAATCACATTTTGTTGCAACGTTACTCCGCGCCTCAAGAAGCAAGTTTGCGCAGGCTCTTTTTCCATCGATGGATGACTTGGATGCACACGCAGAGGCGGCCTTACCTATGTTTCACCCGTTTCAATTGAAACGGGCCCCGCCCTCCAAGGGGGCCCCCAACAGAACAGGAAAATCCCATTCATTTTCTCCCTAGGATATTGATTTTCAGACATAATGTCTAAAGTGGTCTCCAACACGTCGCTCGCGAGAGTAGCTCGTGGCCTGATTGGAGGTAGCTCGCCCAGGGCCGTTCAATATCGCGTCTTTTGCACGCTCAAGTTCATTATTTCAAATAATTGAAGCGACGCGCTCATTTTTTCCAGGCGCAACGAGTCAACATGAAAGATGGGGGTGCACCCAAACTACGGGTGTTTTTTTCTTCTCCGTAAATAAATCTTCTAGCAGAGCTACAGCAAGTGTTTTTCGGTGGTGGAAATCCATTAGCTATTAAAACTTCTTTGTCGTTGTGGAGAGCGCATGGTTGCATAGCATTTTTTGCATAATTTTTGCTTAAATAAAGCGTTCATAAATTATTTTATGATAAACATTTTACTGTCTTAAGTGAACTCATTTATAGTTATAAACTCTAATAATAATAATAATTATTATTATTATTATTATTACATTTTATAGGCTACATTAGAAGACGCTTTTGTTATTTTTGTTATTTAGTATTTTAGAATACTAAAATGTTAAGATTATCACAAATAAACAAAAGATTTTGATGCACGCCATTTATATTAAATTGTATATTCACCCATACCCGCTAGACGCAGTTAAGACAATTTGATGTATTCATTTCCACTTAATACACAATAAAACAATATACTATAAGATTCGTTAACAACATACCTCCTGGTGTTCTTCTAAAATGAGAGTGAGCCACAAATCCGTGAGTAGCCTATATTTTACAAACCCGTGGGAACGGATTGTGAAAGTGTGGGCACGGTTTATGAATTAGTGGGTAGGCTACAGATTGCAAAAACTGAAGGCACTGTTTACAAATCTGAGAGCGCGGATTAAAAACTTGTGGGTACGGTTTATTAATCCGTGGGCACGATTTGTTAAACCGAGGGAACAGTTTGAGAATTTGTGAGTACGGTTTATAAACTGCATGGGCGCACGGATTGCAAAACCGTCGCCACGGATTTTTAAATAAATATTTTTACTCACACAGGTGACTTCCCGGGCTCCGTAATACTTCAAGTTGAGGGGATGTTTGAGCTGTTTTTTTTTTAAGTCAGCCCAGACAGCTGAAAATATAGCTGCACAAATCAATTAAGCAGTGAAGTTGCCCTGAAAGGGCGAGGCTTATTCCAACGTAAAACGCTGTATAATTGTATATAGTTTTAATCAAATAAGGTTGGATTATTTCTGTTGAGCTGCCTGTTCATGAAGCTGAAAGTGCGCGTAATAAAATAATATCCTAAAATAGGAATCCTTGCTTTTTCTGCTCTATTATGTTACATTTTATGTGGGCAGGGCCCCATATTAGTTATTGAAACGGGCCCCCAGATGCTTAAGGCCGCCCCTGTGCACACGTCAGGTATTTCGATTTATTTTTTATTAGAAATTGTCAATGTAAATTGTCAAATGTATTTTATAATTGTTATTTTTTTAGACGGTCAATTGTGCATTTAGTTAGTGACCTCTACTGTGTACGGGTATTTTCCATAGACGCAAGAGGCAGTGTTGAACAAGGCAGCAACCGCATCTGATAGTTAACGTTACTTACTTACTTGCGTCTACTGCCCAACAAGGGCTCTCCAGTCGTCCTGGTCCTGGGCCAACTTCTCTAACTGTCCCCATGTGTGGCCAGACCTCTGTAAGGCCCGCTATATATTGGTCCAATCTGCCGGTCCGCCAATACACGGGGAAGGTTATCACGTGCTCTGTCCTCACTCATGCAAAGTATTGGTTGGTTAAATTTACAATACATTTAGTTATGTATTCTCTCGTTAATTCATCTGACTCCATAAATGAAAGGGTTTAATAATATCTGTGCCTCACTAAAAGTGAGCGAATGTTTGACTATTCCTTTTAACCATTAAAAGAACAATGTCAAGATCAGTTAGAATAATCTCATATAACAGTTTAATATTTCAGACATCAGAGATCAATTCCACAATCAATTCAAATATCTAGTACATGGTTATACATTGGTTACACCAAATAATCTTACCCAGTTTGCACCTGAGATAGAGAGAGAAAAAGGGAAAGAGAGAGAGAGAGAGAGAGAGAGAGAGAGAGAGAGAGAGAGAGAGAGAGAGAGAGAGAGAGAGAGAGAGAAATCACCTATTCCATTCGTGACCAGCAAAGAAGAGACCCGAGAGCCGGAGCACACCTTCCTTTATCCCCTTGACCAGGTGATATGGGGGATGGGGGCAACCACCCTCAAAATGGCTTCTTATTCAACAAAAGGGGGGTGGCATTATCTAGACCAGTTTTCTCTAAACTTCTATAAACCTTATTTCCTTTTATTTTATCTATCTGGATATGAGATATCTGTACCACTCACTTTGAGACATTTTAAATGACACCAAAAACATAACAGTCAATGATAAACATTCACATTAAACCATGTTCTTGTGTGAGTTCTTTGTTTCTGAGGGGAAGAAAGGCTGTATGGGGGAGGTCGAATGTTAATTAGCCAGCAGGGCCATTTTGTCCCTTAGACCAGGCCCCAACCAATAGTTTCAGTCTTACACCTCTTCACATCTGCATCCAGGTCGCGGTGCCAGCTGTTCCTTGGCCTGCCTCTCTTCCTTTTCCCTTGTGGGTTCCAAAAGAGGGCGTGTCTTGCTGTGCTTGTTAACGTTAGTGCTTCACAAATGATTTTTATTTCCCCTCATAGACTTTGGTAGGTTTGTCCCTCACTTTCTAGAGAGAACTCATTTTTAACGAGTTTTGTTTTTCTTTGTTTGATTTGTTGCAAATGGCATGATGTCTGATATAACGCTGCAGCTCGTTAACGAGTTTGACAAAGTTGTAACGTCACCAATTTTACCTCAAAAACAAAGCACCAAACTTCATCAGTCTCTGCTTTTCGTCGAGTTTGGAAGACACACTGTGAGCTATAGTCAGCTTACATTGGATTTAACTCAGAAGAAGAACGCGATTTGAAGACAAGAAAGATGTAAGAAATGTATTCTGAATTAATATTAATATTAATGTCATTGTTGCATAAACTTCACATTGCAGTTGAACTGTTGCTAGATATAAGCTGAATATTATAATGTTTAGGCCTGTGTTCACTGTTAAATACTGTGTTTGTGGATATCTGCTCAAACGTAGATATGTATATGGTAACAATAATGTTTCATAGTTTGGAGTGGATCGATCGCTTCAGTAAATAACGCGCTGTGCGTTTGAAAAGCAAAATTGACTTCAATGGCAACCAACCGTTCAATCGATCAAAGAAGGTTCAAATGTCCGTCTCAATGCAGCTTCAAAGTCTCGACACGATCCCAGTCGAGAAATAAGGGTTTTATATAGCGAAACGATCGGTCATTAAAAAAAAAACTAAAAACAAAAACAGTTATATACTTTTTAACCATAAATGCCCGTCTTGTATCATCTCTGAGATGAGCCACGTTGGCAAGGTCACGAAAAAAATACATAATAATAATGATTTAAAACAAAGATGTCAGACGATTTTGAAGTTGGAGGAGAAAATGAGATGGAGTTTTTCGCCTTTCCCTACCTTTTTGAACCGGAGGACACAGACAAAGAACTTAGACAGATGGTGCAATGCGTGGCTCATCTCAGAGATGGTACACGATGGGCATTTGAGGTTAAAAAGTATATAATTAGATAAAATCCTTATTTCTCGGCTGGGATCGTGTCAAGCCTTTGAAGCTGCATTGAGACGGACATTTTGAACCTTCAAACCGTAGAAGTCCATTATATGGAGAAAAATCCAGGAATGTTTTCCTCAAAAACCTTAATTTCTTTTCGAGTGAAGAAAGAAAGACATGGACATCTTGAATGACATCGGGGTGAGTAAATTATCAGGAATTTTTTATTTGAAAGTGAACTAATCCTTTAACATGTGTTGGTCCATACTGGTATAGGCCTAATTCTGTAGCAAAATGGAAGACAACTGAAGCCATTCATTTAAATACATTTAAAACTCAACAAACTGAACTAAACTAATTTTAGAAACATTTTATTCATCGGTTTTCTGAAAAAAGCCCATGATAGCAACCCTTAAAATGTCTGAAAACACTTGCTATCAAACACGACTGAACTGAGATATTTATCTGGTTGTGTGTGAATCCTCCCCCAACCTCAGTTAGTTTCCGCTCACACATCCGTCTCCTTTAACATCACGAAAATCAACAAGCTTTTGCTGATCTTACATTTTCAAATGAATTCTGGCCCTGAATGAAAACTAATAGCAGAAGAGTGAAATATTGGATTAGATATCTGTATCTACTGGTGTGTTATTTAGTACTGTGAGCTGTCAATCATATTTGACCTCTGACCTGTGACTCTTATTTGACTGTTGATGGATTCACTTTATTTCAGTGTAAAGATGTTTTGTGTGGAGTGGAAGATTGTGAGCTTCTTATTAGCAGGAGAGAAAATGAAGAAACGCTTCAGCCACAAACTTACTAATGATTCTTGCCTCATATACTGTTTTTTTTCTGTTGTTTACTTGTCGCTGTGTTTATAAAATATGCCATTGTTGATCTCTTGCACTTTATGAAATTGCACTGTCGATTGATGCTCTAAATGTAATCTCTTTGCACCATTGCAATGACAATAAATAAATTATTATTATATATTATTATTACGGACACACACAGAGACGACAAACATCCAGCAGAAGCTGTTTATCCACCGACAGATCAAAACAGACACACAGATGTTTGTACTGATAAAATAAAAGAGAAAAACGTTCATATGACTCAAAAGCCACTAAATCACATGTATAATGTTTGCCTGTGTTGCTGCAACAAAATTCAGGAGTGAACATTAATGCAAACATACAGTAACCTGTAAATGTAATCGTTCATTTAGAGAAATATCATTTGGTTGCCAGAAAGTTTGGGACTTTGGAAAATTTTATAAGAAAAGCTTGAGTTCATAATCAGATATTTTGCTTTTGATTACAGACTTTGGTATTTTGGTGATTCTGAGCAAAATAACTCTTTTAAAACTCTAGTTGAAACACATGTGCTTATCTAAGTGCTAAAGCATGCTATTATCAGCATAAAACAGGAAGTTGTTGTAACTCAAGCATGCAATGTGCAATCTCCCCCACACTTCACATGTTTAATAAATCCCTGGCCTGAAGACACATACATGCCTAAATGTACACCCGTCGCTATGGGAGGGCCATAGGGGGTCCAGTATGCAAGTATTTTAAATTACTTGCATCTTTTTCAGCGATTTTTGAGTGAGCATATCAGTGAACACCCCTGACCACTCGGTGAGTTTCACGTCTTTGTAAACGAAAGTTTAATGTGTTTTATGAAGGAATGTTCCAGTGCACCTAGACAACCATTGTGGGGGTGGGGGGGGGGGGGGAGCGAAATAAACCTAAAATTCTCGGGACAGGAGCATGTGTCCAAATTTTAATCTTAACCGTTCTATTTCATCAGATACGATCTGTAAACAGGGCTTTAAGTGTAAAATACCGAACTTGTCCTTTAAATACTTCCACACATGCATGACGAAACTTGGTGTATTTACTAGTTGCCATATCAACACTACATAGAGAAAAAATTGCGCCAAAATTATAGTTTTTTTGGAAGATATCCATAGACATTTATTAAACCATAGGAAAAGTCAATTTCTTAAGTTAATTTCTCATCTCTATTTTTTTGTGTTTATTTAAAATTAGACAAATCTGATATTATTTTAATCTCCAATATGTTATTTAACATTTGAGATAGTTCTTTAATGCTTCGCTAACCAGCAGAAGACACTAGCAGGGTTTAAATCCCAGTTGTACAGGCGGGGCATGTTGTCACACTGCGTTACAATGTGCCCCTATTAGAAATATTTGATTATATTCTATATTTTTATTAATTCTATTGAGAAAACATGAGAAAAAGGTGAATAAAGACTGAGAGTCAGTGTTTAGAAATTACTAATTAATTTGTTTTGAACTATGTTATATAGCTGTGTTTTCCTGTGTTCGTAGTCAAAACTCAAAAATGAAAAAATGCCATTATTTTATATGAAAAAGTTAATAATTGTATTTTATTAAGAAAATATTTTAGTTTGTCTTGTACTTTTTTTTATTTATTAGATCAGATAACCTTTTAAGCTGTCATATTACAATGTGCCCCTCACATGTACCCCACCTATGGGGCATGTTGTCACAGTTCACTTCCATTCTTTCGGGGTATATCAAGAAAAAAGTATATACTGTATTAATAAAACAAAACCACATAATTGTACTAGACATGTGGGAAATTAATGTGGGAAAAAATAAATACTCTGAACTAGAGTAGATTTACACAAACTGAGAAAGTCAAAACTATATTAGGCAATTATTTCACAAAGTACACCTCAGAAAAATACCGTGGTCCAGACCTCGGTGACCTCATAGCGGCTACGGCCATGTCTTTGAGGCATAGCTGGGGGGTTGCCAACCGTTCCGGATAATACGGAATCGTCCCGTATTTAAGGCATCAATGAAGTGTCCAGTATGAAAGCCATGCGGAACGCAGTTTGTCCCGTATTTTCAGGCATACACTCTAAATTGAGAATTTACCATTTATTTGAGACAAATCTTTGTATGATTTTGTCTGAGAACCTTTTATACATCTTTTGTACACATATTTAACTGCAGATGCTGAAATGAAATGCACTGACTGTGTGGTACAGTACAAATATTTTGAGTGTCCCTTTTTCTGTCCCTTATTTTCATATAAAGAACCATGATTGTCCCTTATTTTCCTTTCCATAAGTTGGCAACCCTAGTTGTAAAGTTAACTTGCTTTTTAAATTTCGTTGTGTTGTGCACTACTGGGCCACCGTACTGTGGACTGTTCACAGCGCCATCTAGTGGCTTTCTTGAGTAACAGACACAATCACTGGATCTCATTACAGATTCTGAGTAAATAACTCCTGATAACATGTGAGTTCAGGGTGATCCACTAGATGGAGGTGTTGCTCCTCAGACGAGACCACAGAGACAAATCACACTAGAGATTTAAAGACTTTATCGTTCCCTGTTGGAGGAAATGGATATCGATGAGACCTGGGCCCAGTTTTTCAAAAGTAATCCAGTGGGATTTCGGATCACGGATTGGGTCAAATCTTGGAAATGGGTTTTTCAAAAGCAAAAGAGGGATTCTGAACTAAGATCAGATCATGTAATCCGATCTTAAATTTGATCTGGATCAAACCTGCCCTTTGGGTTTTTCAGAACTTTGAACTCGGTTTGGGATCTATTTGATCCAAAAAAACAGGATTATCCTGATCCCATCAGAAGGGTGGATTCAGTTGTGATTTTTCGAACCAAATAAAACCAGAGAGGTTTTTTTTTAAGTGAATGATCACAAAATCAATGTTTACTGATGATATATACATTTCTTCATATTTGAAGCATATATGAAGCATGTCACATCTAATGAGATATGGTAAAACAACAAAATCTGCAATTTAACATTATAACAAAATAAGGAAAGTAAAATGTTTCTGTTTATTACAGTGTTTCTGTTTCTTAAAATTAAAATAAACAATGGTTATTTGTGGCCACCGGTATTTTGCCAACTGTTGTTCTTTGCTAAGCCAGTAGGCTACACTGTTGGTTCCATTTAAGGCTCTAGTTTCAGGATTTGGTGATCCTGAAAAATTCCTATCCGGATCAGATTGATCCAATCCGATGTTGCTTTGAAAAACTGGCTCAAAAGTAAGCTGGATTACGTGATCACGGATCGCAAAAAAAGGGATTACTAAATCCGGATCAATTTTATCCGGATTAAAACTTTTGAAAAACCGGGCCCTGAGTATTTTGGAGAGAACTCATACTTACAAATAAACGCTATGATTCCTGTTTACTTAGAAGAAGTTGATGTTATACTAAAAAAAATTGTATTTGGTGGTGATAAAAATATTTTGTTTATATTTGATTTAATTATTATGATTGTCTGTTACTATATTCATAAAGTCAAATGGAATGAAAAATCCACATTTTGAACAATTTAAAATTGATATTAAAATATATTTAAAAAAACAATATCCAAATGTAAAAACTTAAAAGCAAGGAAAACTACACAGCTGTTTAATAGGTAGGCCTACAAGTTTTTTCTGTAAAACGCCTTTCTTTTTCTCTTTCTTTCTTCCTTTTTCCCCTTTTGTTTACCCGATGGTATGGTTATATGTACTCCTGTATGTAGGCCTACATTATGTTTTGTTGTTATTAAAATTTATACAAAAATTAAAAAACAAGCATCGTGAGATCGTTGACGTGATAATAAGTCAAATATATGTGGTGCTGCATGTGATCTGAAACACAAACTTAACACAGTATTGTATATTTTTCTTGAAGTAAATCTGCAACATATAACAGAGTTAGTTTTATGAGTTAAGTAAGGAATAATTGACGACAGGCCGTTGAATTATTAGAAAAATAATGCACACCCGAGGTATAATGCGGTCACGACGCGAAGCGGAGTGGCCGTTCACCTCGGGTGTGCATTATTTTTCTAATAATTCAACGGCCTGAAGTCAATTATTCCGCTTATACTACAGTTACCACACCTCGAAACATTGTTCAGATTATGTATTTCAAGACGTTTGTAAAGTTTTTGTCATTAAAACGCTCTTGTATCATGTAGGACTAATTTCTTACGCATCTAATCTAAAGCGGGTCGCACACCGGACGCGCAGCTCAGCGCCGCGCCGCGCCGCGCCACGTTTTTTAAATTCGAACACATTATTCTCTATGAGAGTACACACACCGGCGGCGCCTTTCGGCGTCTGTCCGCGGCGCCCAGCAACGGCTCAGGACCGTGTTCAAAATCCTGCCACGCCACAGAGCGCCATTTAAATAGTTTTATATTAAATTTACATTTATGTGTCTCAAATCGTAGTTAATGTAGGGGGAGAACCGGGGCGAAAGTAACGCGGGACGAAAGTAACAAAGCTATTTTCTCAGAGCCCTGACTATATTAGCATTTCAAGCTATAACAGCACGTTCAGTACGCAACCCTTGACGGAGCTGCCAAATATCACGTGATTTCGTCATCGTTTCCCGCAGTTAGGTCCGGAAAGCAGTTTTCGAGTTCGATAAGTAAATTACTGAAGCGGTACTTTTTTTCTAATTACAAGTTGTGTTTTTCGTTTCATGTCACACAGTAATGATCAATCTACAGGTTATTATGTGCTGTAACACATCCTGAAGTTTGCCTTGTCAGAGTTTTTCAGTATAAAAGTAAATCGGATTTAAATGTCAGGAGTTCCTGTCGGGACGAAAGTAACACTTGTTACTTTTGTCCCGCTATAGTGAAAACAAGTGTTTCTTTTGTCGCGCTGCTAATCTGGTGACTTTCTCTGTGTTGCAGCATTTATTAAAACATGTTTGTCATATTATACCAACAGAATATGGCAAGAGTGAGGGTCAGTACGACCATAGGCGCCGATACCGTGGGTGCTCCGGGGCTCGAGCACCCACGGAAAATACTGAGCACCCACGGAAAATACCGAGCACCCACGTGTGCCAGACTGCCATTAAACATTGCAGTTGGTGCTATGTGAAGTGTTTCTCGGATGAAAACGCCTATTTTTAGGAACACATCTGCCTGTATTTCAAGTAAATAAAATAATTTAAAATCCACATCAGTTTATTTGTGCCCACGCCCTCTCAGGAGTCTAACTTTCACTTTTAAAAAGTCATCATAACCGCGCGCGCGATCTGCTTGCAGTCATCGAGATGGATGCTGTCTGAGGAGTTGAAGAAAAGAATAGCTAGTGGAGATGGTAAAGTTGTCGACAAAACTGAAGAAAACAATGTTGGGAAAGGCTTTGCTGCATGCATTTTCGTGTTGGATAGCCACAAATGTGGAACTTCATCGCTGAGGAAGCACGCAGATAACTGTTTAGTAACAAACCAAGCAGTTCTATCGAACAGTATTTGTCAAATTTAACACTGTTACATTTTGTAAATTTCACACGAAGATGATCGCGGTTACGTGTCAGTTAAACTTTCCATCTCCAATCCTGTCTGTATTTGTGAGAAGTGGCGCTGTCCTTGAAAGATTACTTTACGGCTGTATTATCAAGTAGGCTAAATAGGTGTGTGTGTTCGTGTCGGCCGCTGTCCATTTCCTAAGGTTCTGAAATGCAAACATTTTTTGACTACTTTTTTTTTTTTTTAAAGGGCTTGCACCCATGAGCACCCACGGAGGAAAACATAAATCGGCGCCTATGCGTACGACAGATAGAGGTCTGATTCAGCCAGATGTTTATGAGAGGGCGTTCACATTTAAATCAGCTGATTTCTGTGTCACAATTTTTTTCCACTCAATCTGTTTCCATTTACCCTAGTCACATTTAGGTTTTAGCCATACCTTATAGCTTTTCCACCTCCACCTATGAATTTGCAGGGTTTCCATCCTGATGTTTTTATGCATATTTTAAATTTATGCATAAAAACAGCATGATGGAAACATGCCTATTGTTACATTATGTTGAAAATTTATATTATGGTAATTTAATTTAATTTTCATATTGTTCATGTTGAAAACACATTTTATAAAATAGATTGACATTGCCAATAAAAAAATATTCTAAACAATTCAAGTTTGTACTATTGGGTTATATTTGAAACATTGATGAAACTGAAATTTAAAATGAAAATGTAAATTAACAATTTTTTGCAAATATAAAGGCCAAAATATGTTTGCAGTTACATGTTAACAAGGTCATACTCAGGTATATTTAGGCTAATAAAAAAACAAAACAAAAAAAACAAGAGTAACACAAAAAATATTGCTTGTATATTGTTGTGTTACTTTTGACCCACCTGTGTGTTACTTTCGTCCCAACTGACAGGGTCGAAAGTAACATGAGCAGTCTTAAGTTCAAAGTGAAATTATACTGAAGTCCTTCTACATTTTTACAAAATACCACCTGGTATTGATAGACCACACTTGTGAGTGACTGACCACAGCAAAAATATATCTCTGTCTAAAACATCATCTTTTCAAATTATGTTTTTCTGAAAAATGGTACTTTCGTCCCTGCTCTCCCCATATATGGACTTAACCCTGTGCTGCAATATACATTTAGTTTTAGATTTTGTAGTGGCCGTTTGTCAAACAAAAACAAAAAAAAAAAACAAAAAAAAAACATTAATTAAACTTAAATCAAACTTCAAACGACAACCTTTATAGCACCCTGGGCAGGTGATGCACGCAGGCAAGAAATGAGTCCAATTCCAGGCTGATTCAAAGTTGTGGCTGATTTATTTTCCCAACGGAGCAAACAATACAGCATCTCTCGCGCTGGTAAAAAACCATATGCCCATCACCCAGGTGCTACAGATCACCTCCTACTTCCTACCTATATTCACCTTTACCTGTGCACACTACTGCCCTCAGGTGTCTAAATCAAAACATTGCAGTTAGTAAACTAACCAAAAAATAAAGACTAAACATATAAATAAAACAATTAACTAAACAAAAAACAAAAGAATATTACCAAAATATATATTACTAATGTGGGCAAAATTATAATAGTAAACAAATCAATTAACAAATTACCACTACTGAAAGCAAACTAATGTAGCTCCAACACTCCGGCCCCTAATTGTGCATTATGACAATTACTGAACTCTCCAAACAGAGCTACACACTATATATTCTGACTATATCAGGCACAGATGTCTTGCCGCACCTGCAAGGAAAGAGAAAGAAAGAGAATGATAGAGACAGACAAAGAGAAAGAGAGAGAGTCAGTTCATGTGATCACACTGCCGCCTCCAGCAGCAGGCACAGCTTCGTCACAGGCCTCTCTAAGATGCTGGTCTTCGTTTGGAGGCGGACAGAGCGCACAACCCCATTCACATCTGATCTGACATCCAAAACTTTCCCCATCATCCAAGATCCTCTTGAAGCTGTAGCATCTGCCACAAGAACAACATCTCCAGGTATAAGGTTTCTTCTTAGTGCTACCCATTTTTGTCTCTGTTGCATCAATGGCAGGTACTCAGAAATCCATCTCTTCCAAAAGAGTTCCGCCATGTACTGTATCTGCTTCCATCTTTTTCTGACATACAGATCATTTCTGTCAAACAATCCTGGTGGCATAATTGGTTTACCTTTCAACAACAGAATGTGATTCGGCGTCAAAGCTTCCATGTCATTTGAATCATCGGAGGCCCTTGTAATAGGCCTATCGTTCAATATTGCTTCAACTTCGCAAAAAATTGTTTGGAGTGCTTCATCATCCAGGGTCTGCTGTTTAAGGACTGAGGTAAGAACACGCTTCACTGAGCGAATCAGGCGCTCCCAAACGCCACCCTGATGGGAAGCTGATGGGGTGTTAAATCTCCATTCTATGCCATCCTGAAGAAAGGCTCTTTGAATTTTACCATGATTCAGAGCAATCAGACTCTCCTTGAGCTCACGGCTGGCTCCAACAAAGTTAGTTCCATTGTCAGACCTGAGAGTTGAAACTGGGCCTCGTCTGCAGATGAACCTTCTTACTGAATTTATACAGGAATCTGTATCCAATGTGTATGCTACTTCCAAGTGTACAGCACGGCTGGTCATACAGGTGAAGAGTACTCCGTATCTTTTGAGAAGACATCTGCTTCTTTTAACTTCAATGGGCCCAAAATAATCAATGCCAACATGAGTAAAAGGGGCTTCCTCAGGCAACACTCTTTCAGCAGGTAAGTCCGCCATTTTTTGTTCAAGGAGTCTTCCTCTGTTGCGTCTGCAAACAACACAATCTGATATGACCTTTCTGGCAGCAGAGTTTGCATTTACAATCCAATACTTCCGCATTAAACTGGACAACATATAATTTCTTCCAGCATGACCTATCTTCTGATGAATGTGGCGCAGAATTAATGTTGATACATGCAGGTCTTTTGACAGAATAACAGGACGCTTGGATTCCACTGGCAGTGAGGCTTTGCTCAACCGACCACCCACTCTGAGAATCTCACCATCCATCACTGGGTCCAATCTGTACAGTGGACTGTCCTTGGATACGGATTTCACACCACTCTGCAGCGAGGTAATTTCATCCTTAAACCGTTGATGTTGTACATACCGGATGATTGACAGCTCTGCCCTGGTCACATCTTGAGGTGTCAGACTCTGTCCTTTGAGCGTAGCCTTAAAGCTCTGCATTTGGCTTTCCACCTGTTGATGACAGTCTGTAGTGTCCATACTGAGGTCAGCAGAGGCATAAAGCTCCTTTCTCCTATGTCCCAATAACACAAGAGTATCCTTGATCTTAAGAAGCCAAGCTACAGCTACCTGCAATCTCTTCCAAGATGAAAAGTAATGAATCAGGTGGTTCATAGCATTGTCTGTGTCTTTAACAACAGCATTCACTGTCAAGTCCCTTTTAATCTCAGGGTCAGCGCCAGGAATCACCTGAAGGTCTACATCCAATTTAGGCCATCCATCCTTGGACTTATAAAGGAAATCAGGTCCCATCATCCATCTCCTTCTGTTCAGGAGATCTTCTGCCCTCATTCCTCTTGACGCTTCATCTGCTGGGTTTTCCTTCGTCCCCACATATCTCCACTGATCAACATCAGTTGCCTCTCTGATGACTGCAATTCTGTTAGCCACAAAGGTATAGAATCGCCGGCTTTCATTTGATATATATTTAAGGACTGTTGTGCTGTCGGTCCAGAAAACTGACTTCTCCAGCCTAAGTTGCAACTCCTTCTGTAGCATGCGGTCTACTTTAACAGCGAGGACTGCAGCTGTTAGCTCCAGGCGAGGAATTGTTGTCTGCTTCAGCGGAGCAACTCTGGCCTTCCCCATCATAAATGCAACATGTACTTTATTATTCCTTTCCAATCTTAAGTAAGAGACAGCTCCATACCCAACCTCACTGGCGTCAGAGAAGTGGTGAAGTTGTACAGTGACAGGGTTGCCAAAGTCATTAGGCTTAATGCAACGGTCAATCTTGAACTTTGCCACCTTGTGGAGATCTTCCAACCAGCCAGCCCATTGCTTAGCAAGAACATGGGGAATATCTTCATCCCATCCAAGATTTCTTTTACAGAGTTCCTGCAGTAACAACTTAGCCACCATGCTGAATGGAGAAAGGAAACCCAATGGGTCATAGAGGGAGCTGACCACCGAAAGAATTCCTCTTCTCGTCTGCGGTTGCTCTTGTGCTGAAGCCTTAAATCCAAATTGGTCAGTCTCAACATACCACTGTAGTCCTAATGTACGTTCAACAGGAAGTTGATCTGTATCCAAATCCAGCTCCATCATGTCTTTTGCTCTGCGGCCTTCGCTGACAGAGCGCAACACTGCGCGACTATTGCTGACCCACTTTGACAGAGTGAATCCTCCTTTCTGACAAAGTGCAGTTAAATCCTGGATCATTTTCTTAGCTTCCTCTTCTGAGGCCATTGAACGGAGGCAATCATCGACATAAAAATTGTTTTTCACTGTACTCACAACCTCTGGAGGGAAGTGTTCTGCGTTGTCATCTGCCGTTCTCCTCAAGGCATAACTGGCGCAGCTTGGCGATGATGCAGCTCCAAATAGATGTACCTTCATGTGATATTCCTGCGAAGCCTGTGCAGTGTCACCATCTGGCCACCAGAGGAAGCGGAGAAAGTTAACGTGCTTATTTGAGACATGAACCTGGTGAAACATAGATTGGATATCAGCCACTATTGCAATAGGCTCCTGCCTAAATCGGACTAAAACTCCAATGAGGCTGTTGGTGAGATCGGGGCCTTGCAAAAGCTGACTATTAAGGGATGTTCCTTTGTAGGAAGCTGCACAGTCAAAAACAACTCTTAGCTTGCCCTTCTGAGGATGATACACCCCATGGTGTGGGATATACCACAATTTCCCATTGCTCTGTGTCAACTGGTCAAGAGGAACTGGCTCAGCATGTCGCTGTGTTATCATTTCATTTAGGAACGTGATATATTCCTCCTTAAAAACACTGTTCCTGTCAAACTTTCTTTTCAGGCTACATAAGCGCTGCTCTGCTATATAACGATTGTCTGGCAGGGTTACATTTTCCTTTCTGAATGGCAAGTCAATGCAGTAATGACCTCCAATTAGTTGTGCTGTGCTACTGACAATATCCATGAACTTAATATCTTCTCTGGACATTTCAATCTGCTCTTCTGATGAATTTTCATTAAAGTCATGGTGATACTGCTTAACAAGCATTTCTTGCAGGTGTTCAACAGAGATGCGATTTGCTGTCACAGCAGAATAGCCACTCTTACCTCTACAGCTTCCATGAAGAGGACCATTAATGACCCAGCCAACCCTGGTTCTGACAGCGTATGGGCCCTCATCTAGGCTATTTATTACTTCCCACGGCTCCAAAACCTTAGGGGCATCAGTTCCAATTAGCAGATCTACATTTGCATGAATGTCATGGAGTATTACATCCTTCAAATACGGCCATGGATCAATATCTGCTTGTCGTGGAATATTAAGTGTAGACACAGGTATAGTTCTTTGAGTCAAAACATCAGGAAGCTCTATAAAATCTTCAGCACCCATGCCAGACACTTCAAGACCTGACAAAACATAAGCATTCACAACCTTTCGTTGGCCCATTGTTCTCAACAAAATGCTTGTCTTCTTACCTCGCAAATTTAACCTTTTCGCCATGGTTTCTGTACAGAATGTGCCGGAACTGCCAGGATCCAGGAAAGCATATGTCTGCATGATCTTATTAGTTAGTTTGCTTCTGACCTTTACTGCAACAATAGAGAAGGTAGAATCATCTTCCACACCGGCCCCAATATGGCCACACGTCTGAAAGGTTACAGTTGAATCACTTGGAAGGCTCACAGGATGTTTGGCTTGTTCTACAGATGTGCCTTTATCCTGTCTTTCTATATGAAGGACCCCAGGGTGTTTCTGATGACATACATGGCAATCCAATCGACTCCTACAGTCCTTGCTTGTATGGCCTACCTTCAGGCATCCAAAACAAATACCCTTGTCCTTAATGAAGTTGATCTTGTCCCGGTGTGTCTTGGCTTTAAACTGTGAACACTGACCTAGTGTGTGGTTTCTCTGCAGGCAGAAAAGACAGCAATGAGTGGAGGGGGTGCTATGTTCTGCAGGCCGTACAATAGCTTCTTCCCTCACAGGAATGACATTCGTAACGTAGCTGCTTCCCTTTCTTCTTTGTCGTAGCTGGCTGTTAAAGGAGGCCTTCACATTAGGATGTTGAGGATCTTGAATGTTTCCAAAAACTGGATCTAAAGCAATTTTCACTTGTCTCTCAATAAAATTTACAAGATCAATGAATGTAACTCTCTGTCCACTTCTTTCTTGCAAGTCACATGCAATGTTCCTCCATTTTTCTCTTAGTTTGTAAGGAAGTTTTAAAATGATACTACGCATGTTAGATGGTAAATCCAGTTCCCTCATATACATTACTTGTTCTGTTAGGTTTGAACATCCTCGGAGAAACAGAGAGAATGATTGTAATCCCTTTACATCTTCACCTTTAATGGGTGTCCAGTTAGATATTTTTTCCATGTAAGCAGATGCAATTTTATATTCATCTCCAAAATGCTGAGCAAGAAGACTCTTGGCTCTGTGATAGCCTTGATCTGGAGGTATATGTTGACAACTGTGCACAAGATCCTTTGGCTGCCCCCTGGTGTATTGTTCAAGGAAATGCAAACAGTCGCTGGGATTATTCGTTTTCTTCTCCACTACATTTTCAAAAGCTTTAATGAAGGATTTATATTGAAGAGGGTCTCCATCAAAAATTTGCAGATTTCTTGGAGGAAGAACAGAGGATATATTTTGCTGAACCAACATTGCAGTGATTTCGTTTTGTTTTTGCATAATGCCCACCATGTCATTTTGGTTGTTACCGCTTTGAGTTTGAGAATTTAATATATGTCCCATTTGACGTCCATTTGCAGTCTGTACTTCTTGATATGGAGCTTCTGGCCCAAACGGCCTTCCATAAATTCGTTCAGCAAATCCTTGTCTTGGCCTAACAACTGATGCAGGATCAGGTACAGCAAGAACATCATTTTCAGGTGGAACAAAAGCTTTGGCAAGAGGATCTAAACCGATGGATCTTTGAGCTTTGCTCCTCTCCAAATAAGAGTTCATTCCATCAGATCGTCTTGAACCACGCTGTGATGAGTTCATTTCTAAAACCTGAAGCCTTGCCGTTGTAGCTGCCAAATCTGTTTCAAGCGCCAATTGCTCTTTTTCTCTACGAAGCCTTTCCTCCTGCGCTTCTATATGATGTTTCCTTTTTAAAGCTTCGGAGCGTTTAAGAAGAGCTGCTCTCTCGGCCTCCGCATTAATGCGCGCCGCGGATGTTGCAGAAGTCTTTGATATGCCGGTGGCACGTGATTTTACAGAACTTTCTCTTACACTTAAGACGTTAGAAATACTGTCTTCAGGTTGTATTCCATCATCAACGCATCCTGCGTCGATAGGTTCTTTTGGCGGTGAGTATGGATAACCAGCTTTAGACAGCCACTCCTTCACATCTTCAATAAATGCATGACATGATTTCATTTTCTCCTCAAAGTTTTTAGTTTTAGTGGTGAGTATTTTATCTTCTGGTAGAGGCAATTCCATAAATGTTTCATGAATATCAAGTGCTTCTTCATAACACTTAATGAACAAAGCGAGTTGAGTGTTCACTGTGTCGGCATTTTCATTTAATTCTATTAAGGCACGGATTTTATCCATAAGCTTTTTAGCCTGGTTAGTTTTTGCAGTGCGTTTTTCTTGACAAGTTTGTATGTAAAAGCACATTCCTTTAGAAGTCAATTTAATTGACCGCTTTGATTCCGGCCTCTCCACATCTGTCATTTTGCTGCAAACGTATAGCCAAATTGTTGATAATATCAGTGAATGTTCACAATCGGGCAACAAGATTAGCAAAGATGGCAACGTTTATTGAAACAACTTTGTTCTATACCAACAATCCTCTTCATCCACACAAGCGCACACTGCGCTGGCTTTACTTTTTTATGAATGTAGGCCACCCGGTGCGTTGATAGTTCAACAAAGCGCACAGAAAAGAAAGCAGTCCAAGTTCATGGTAACTTTTCATGAAACCGTTTTCCTATACGGCATTTCTAGCAGTACATACCAACTGGAGATTTCTTGGCTCGGGCCAGGCCTCTGTCTCATGCCAGCAGATAATCCATGAATGGTGAATAAAACAATCCATGCTGATTTTCCATCGGGTATCCCAATAATATCCGAAGCGAATTCCAAGGAAAGTTCTTCTTCTTTCTTTAATCAATGGACGGGTTTTTTACTTGATGTAGTGGCCGTTTGTCAAACAAAAACAAAAAAAAAACAAAAAAAAAACATTAATTAAACTTAAATCAAACTTCAAACGACAACCTTTATAGCACCCTGGGCAGGTGATGCACGCAGGCAAGAAATGAGTCCAATTCCAGGCTGATTCAAAGTTGTGGCTGATTTATTTTCCCAACGGAGCAAACAATACAGCATCTCTCGCGCTGGTAAAAAACCATATGCCCATCACCCAGGTGCTACAGATCACCTCCTACTTCCTACCTATATTCACCTTTACCTGTGCACACTACTGCCCTCAGGTGTCTAAATCAAAACATTGCAGTTAGTAAACTAACCAAAAAATAAAGACTAAACATATAAATAAAACAATTAACTAAACAAAAAACAAAAGAATATTACCAAAATATATATTACTAATGTGGGCAAAATTATAATAGTAAACAAATCAATTAACAAATTACCACTACTGAAAGCAAACTAATGTAGCTCCAACAGATTTATTTACAGAAATCAGAAAATTGCTGATGTTATCGGATTTTCAGGTGACCGTTGTCCTAGACGTGGCGCGGCGCGGCGCTGAGCTGCGCGTCCGGTGTGCGACCCGTATGGCAAGCCAAAGTATTCATAAACGCCTGGTCGGGCGTCTGATTGCACACTGACACGTCAAAAGCGTGCGTTTCGACCGCCAAACGCGCGTCCCTGACGCGCGATTTGCCATAAAAGCGCACGTTCTTAACGCGCGCTTTGTGGTCACGGAAAACGCGCGTCACAAACGCGCGGTTTTTGCATCAAAACGCGCGTCCTCGACGTGTGATCTGCCATTTAAAACGCACGTTTGAAACGTGCGCTTTGGGGTCACCGAAAACGCGCGTTTTTGACGCGCGTTTATAATAACAAAAATGGGCGTTGAAAACGTGTGTTTTGACTAGGACAAAACGCACGCTTTTGACGTGTAAACAGTTAACCCAAACAGGCAGTACAAACGTGTGTGAAGTTTCCAACCAGGCGAAAAGGACGCGTCAGTGTCATTGGCTCCTGAAGGCTTGGGTCTAACCATTTCTGTGGGCTTAGGGGGGTTTAGCTACTGTTCATAGACTAGGCTACCACCATTTAACATGCCATAGATCAGGTTATTCAGCCTATCTATTTTGTCCTTTTTTTGTAGAACTTATAGAAATAATATATTTAAATTGCAGTTTTATCAAAATTTAGATAAAAATAAAATTGCCTTGTTTTTCTTCGCTCATGCCTTTTTGTAAATAAACACATTAGTGGTCATTCTAGCTCTAACATGAAATAATTAACATTTGTGTGGGAAAATCAGTTACGGTGGAGGTAAGCAATCAATGCAGGTTAATCAGTATCTGTCTTTAGAGAACAACGTGGACTTTTGTTGTGCTTACATTTGAAGGTATCACAAGCAGGTGGCGAAACTTTTTTGTTCAAATATTGTGCGCTCAACACAGACAAACAGTAATTAAGTACAGAGGTGATATTATCCATTTAATTTTTTTAAGACTTAGTGTTTAAATAGGGTATTTTATACTTTATAGAAGTATTTAAGACTTACAGGATTAGAATGAGAGCTTGTGCTCAGGGCAGGACATATATAAGAACTTAATTTGTCCCTATATTTTTTCCATTTTCTTTTTCTTGTGTAGGCCAAAGAAAATATCTAGATTGCAATTTTATGAAAACATTTTTTTTTTTACCAAGATAAGATTGCCTTCTTTAGCACATTAATACCATTCTAGCTGTATATCTATACCTCAAGTTTTCAAACTTTAAAAGTTAACATTTGATTGGGGAAAAGCGTACAGATGTGGTTCTTGATCGATGCAGTTGTAATGAAAATTTGTTAAGCAACATAACCTTTATATATATATATATATATATGACTATAAAATGTATCACTATTGCGAGCAGGGTGCCACCAAGATGCTTTACAGGAACCAAATTACAGAAACATCCGATAGTTCACTCAAAATTCAAAACATTCTGTCTACATTTATTCACCCTCATGTTATTTCAAACATGCACAAGTCATCCTAATTTTTTAGATTTAACATATGCTTTTTATTTATTTTCTTAAATGTGAGCAATGGTAACAGAACTAATTTACATCCTGGGATCAATCAATTATATTTTTTATCCAATTTATTTTCTACAAATGTGATGCATCTTACCAGGTTTCAAATATAAATAAATACTGTTTATATGATTTAAGGCTTATGTTATGAAGTCTTCACCTCATTTAGCACCAAATAAAACCAGTCAACCCATTAACATGGATAATCCATCTCTACATCTCTAGATAGATGGATAGTCATCTACATCTAGATCGATAGATAGGTTTATTTTCAAATAAAAGTGGCTAAATCCCTCAGTGCGCAGGCCGTGATTATTCCAGCGACGGCGTAAAACTCCAAGATCCCTGTTTATTCTCTACATATACAAGAGACATGCAAACAACAACTCGTACAAGAGAGAATATTTCTAAAAAATAAAAGAAAAATATACTTAAATACATCAAGTTAACTTATTTGTTGTTGTCACTTAATTTGATTAAGGATACTAATGGCATTCAGAATAAAGGATTTTTTAAAAGTACTTTTAGCCAGAGGCACTCTGAAGGGCCTCCCGGACTTCAAAAGTTCAAACTCACTAGAGAGAGGGTGAGTACTATCTATTGTGATCTTTCTTGCCTTTTTACTCATTCTGTCAATGTATATTTGAGTCAATTGTTTTTGTGGTTTTCCTACTATCTTACTAGCCATTAACACTATCTTGTTAAGCTTTTTCTTAAGCTTACAGTTTAAATGGCCAAACCAAGCAGAAAGATGAAAAGTTAAAACACTTTCAATGTGTGTGATATACACAAGCTCAATAATCTTAGTACTGACACCCAAACAGTTCAATTTTCTGAGCAGACTTAGACGTTGTGTGTTAAAAGTTCCCACTGTTTCAACTACTTGACCATTAAGTAACACTGGCTTTGTTATTATGTCTTGTTTTTTACAGAAAATTTGCTCATTTGTCTCATTTGTGACCCGTTCAAATGGATGATTACATGCAAGCATGTTTGATTTATGGGCCAAGTTTTCGGACCCCGTTCCAGGGGGCGCTGTCGAGCCCCCCCGCCACGCCCGGGTACCAGCTTCAGCCCGGCCCTGATGGCCGCGGGTTCTGACCCGTTTGCAAAGTTTAAAGAGTTTTCGAGCATGTTAAGGGCCCCAAAAGTGCCTGAATAGTCGTAAGAAAAATAATAATAATAATAATAATAATAATAATAATAAAAAATAATCCTAAGGAAAACAATAGGGCCTTCGCCCTTTCAGGGCTTGGGCCCTAAAAACATGGCACATAAAGTTAAACTAATGATTTTTGGGTGTGTGTATTGTAAGTTGTATACCATTTCAATACGTTGGGTTCGTCTGCAGCATGCTGCAAAGCACACAGTACTCCTCTGCATTACCTATACATTTGTTAACATTAAAAAGTTAAATGTGAATTCCTTGGGCAATCATAGTGTAGCCTACTAAATGTCAACATACACGACATGAAAAATACTATCTCAGAACGGTTCTGAAATTACATTAAATCATTCTTGCATTACTTTTTGTAACCTTCAAGTTATTTTGATGTATATCTAGATTGTATTTTTGTATATTTGAATATTCTTACTTGATTAAATACATTTTTAGACTGAAGGTAGCATCTAAAGAGGTGTAATATGACATACTGTACATTGAAATACTGTACATACATTGCCATTACAGAATTAAAATTAAATTAAATTAAAAATGGAGCACCCCAAACAAGTAATTATCAAAAGAAATGACAGCAGTAGATAAATACCAATAGATTCTTCATTTGTGATGTGGAGGCAAACTATAACTCGGGCTTTGATTCTTTCCGTACATTTTTATATGTGTTTTAGAGATTGAATTCAAATCAAATATTAACATTACTGCCCTAACTATTTCTGAATAGGATGTCTACTTCATACATATTTGGAATAGTATGGAAATAAGGTTCAGATCACTAAAAACCATACATGGAAGTCGAAGATCTCATCAGTGGAGTCTGGATGTCATCTAGTGGAAAATTTTGGTACTGCGCACAATACAATCTTTCCTAAAGCTCATTTATTGAGACATCAACCTAAAATCTGGCCCAGAACTTGTCCAGATATTTAACATTGATTTTCTTGAAAATTTAGGGTTGAAAATGTTTTGTAAAAAAGAAATAAAAATAATTATATATATATATATATATATATATATATATATATATATATATATATATATATATATATAAACAACATTATGTATTGTATACATTTAAAATGTTCATAAACTTAAACTACTTTAACAACTTTGTTTTACTTTACTAATCTGAGAAGTGTACCCTTTTAGTACCCTGTTAGTTCGCAGTGCATTAAGTAATGTTAACAACAACTTTTGTTTTAATAGTTTAATAGTTTTAATTAGTAAAGGTTGAAATGAAATTTGAAATTAACATGTAGAAGTGCAGTTCATTATTAATTCATGTGAACTAATGTACTTAATGTATGAAACCTTTTTGTAAAATGTTACCAAAATTACAATTGGAAAATAAAAAACGTTGTTTTTTCTCTCTTTCTTTTTTTAAACTTAAATGATAACTATTGGATTATAATAACTCACCAATTATAATCCCCTCCTCTGTAAAATTTGCCATCGATAATTCCATGCTGTTTTGCTTGGGTTTAATGATAATACAAGAGACCAAAACCACATAGGGACAAAGGCAAGAGTGAAGAAAAACAAGGCAATTTTATTTTTATCTAAATTTTGATAAAACTGCAATTTAAATATATTATTTCTATAAGTTCTACAAAAAAAGGACAAAATAGATAGGCTGAATAACCTGATCTATGGCATGTTAAATGGTGGTAGCCTAGTCTATGAACAGTAGCTAAACCCCCCTAAGCCCACAGAAATGGTTAGACCCAAGCCTTCAGGAGCCAATGACACTGACGCGTCCTTTTCGCCTGGTTGGAAACTTCACACACGTTTGTACTGCCTGTTTGGGTTAACTGTTTACACGTCAAAAGCGTGCGTTTTGTCCTAGTCAAAACACACGTTTTCAACGCCCATTTTTGTTATTATAAACGCGCGTCAAAAACGCGCGTTTTCGGTGACCCCAAAGCGCACGTTTCAAACGTGCGTTTTAAATGGCAGATCACACGTCGAGGACGCGCGTTTTGATGCAAAAACCGCGCGTTTGTGACGCGCGTTTTCCGTGACCACAAAGCGCGCGTTAAGAACGTGCGCTTTTATGGCAAATCGCGCGTCAGGGACGCGCGTTTGGCGGTCGAAACGCACGCTTTTGACGTGTCAGTGTGCAATCAGACGCCCGACCAGGCGTTTATGAATACTTTGGCTTGCCATATTTTTCAGGACCGTGTTCAAAATCCTGCCGCGCCACAGAGCGCCATTTACATAGCTTTATATTAAATGTACATGTATGTGTCTCAAATCGTAGTTAATGTATATACGGACTTCACCCTGTGCAGCAATATGCATTTAGTTTTATATTTATTTACAGAAATCAGAAAATTGCTGATGTTATCGGATTTTCAGGTGACAGTTGTCCTAGACGTGGCGCGGCGCGGCGCTGAGCTGCGCGTCCGGTGTGCGACGTTGGGCTGGATGAGACTCCGTATGGGCTAATTCGTGAATATTTGCAAAGATTTGTCTTAAGAGAACAAAATGTAGGCTACAGTTCTGTTGATGCCCAGCAGGGTTAACTGAATCTATTAAAAACTTGTAGCCTATGCCTATAACGTAAACCTGAAATAAAGGTTGTTTACTTTTATTTAAAAAATCGGGTTTTTTTTTCAACCGACAAGATTAGGCTGTGCTGTGTTAAATTAAAATCGTCTGTGACCTAAAAACACACAACATTTTTTTTTTTCCCCAGGGGCTTAGTTTTAGCAGCATAATAGCTGCATAAAGATCATCGTAGCATATATGCACCTGTAGCACTTCTGTGGAAAAAAAGGCTACACGAAATTTCTTTCTGTTCATGGTCAAAATTATCGCTTTTGAGAAGCAAATTCACGGAAAGGAAAGCTGTTTGTTTTCTTCATTATACGTTTTGTTTTTATTGTGAGTGTAGGTATAGGCCACACACACAAAAACATTCACAGATTCGAATGATCCTTGGCTATAATGATCCGTGCTGAATTGGTCTGGTCTGACTCAGTTCATCATTGATTGGGAGAGACCAGTTCAAACTTACTGGCTGTGGAAATCAGTGGGCGTGTCTCATTATACTATAAGCAAAACGCCGTAAAATAACGCGCGCTCTGTGCAACCAAAACGGCGTTTTTTACGGCATCATATGGCAAGATGAACGGCGTAAAACGCGGCGCTTTTCTATGTACACTAAAACGCCGTCAAATACGGCGTCATTGACGTATTTCGCGCGTCTTTTACGGCGTTTGTAATTACAACGGCGTATTTTACGGCGTCCAATACGGTTTAAAACGCCGTATTTGACGGCGTTTGGCTTTAAACGCGATTAGCCTATGGCGTATTTCTGACCCTCTTGGCTTGCGATACGTTGGAGTCACACATTGGTGTCACGCGTCTGTGGTGCGGAGTATATGGAACGCCGTTGGGGACAATACCTATCAGGGGCGGCTGGCCAATAGAGGGCGCTAGGGCGCCGCCCCCCCATGAGCCAGACCACAGTTTATGAGCCACACTCATTAAATAAATAAGTAAATATATACATAAATCATACATACAAATTGTCAGTATTTGTGTGTTTGAGATATTAAATACACCCAGTATATGTGAAAAATATAATAGAAATTCAAAATATCTGCTTTTTCAACACGTCTCCTCCACCTGCGTGCACGTCGATCAGCTCTGGGGCGCTGGAGAGAGGCGCCCCAGAGAGGCGGGTCTGTGGATCAGTTTAGCCAATTGCTGATTTAAGTTTGACATGTTTGACATAAACTGTAGCCAATCAGCGAGCTCAAATCTAGTCAGCTATGGGCGCTTCTGTTTAGCGCCCAAAGCTGCGCGAGCCCGAGCCGAGGCACGCCCATCTCTATCAGACAGCTGAGATCGGGCTAGCTAGCTGGATGTCATGCTAATGCCTTGTTTTGCTTTCCGTGATTACTTTTTAAAACAACAGCGATAGATCCAGCATGGACAGTTACCGGAGCGAGGGACCTGTCTGAGAAAGTAACTACTGTTTTAATTAAATTTCAAATGCAAATGGAAAGTTTGTGCAATTTGTTTTGTTTTTTTTGTGTAAGAATGCCTCAGCCTTGTAATATGGCATTAAATAATTACTGACTTTTTGACAGAGCACTGGTATCGTGCAGTTTGTGTTAATACTAATAATTATTTGTAATATTATTATTATTCGCTTTACAAAGATATGTAAAGGCAGTGGTTCTCAAACTGGGTTTGTGGTGGTTCTCAAACCGTGAGGTGACAGAAGGTGGTGCGGGAACAAAATGCTGAATTTTGCCGTTCCTTTAATACTACCTCATCTTAAAATACGATTTAAACTGAGCATGCATTTCTCTCAGGTTAAATGCTGTAAATACATGACATCCGATCAAATTACCTCATCTTTTGCGGTCAAAACTGTCTGCATTTAAGCAGCGTGTAGTGGGGCTGCTATATGACAGGTCTCGTGCAGATTGCTGCCTCGGCAAATCGCGCTATATTGCCATTCTCGACCATGTGCGTTAGCGATTGCAAATGTCACATTGATTTTATACAACAGTTCAACAAACGAAATATTAATATTAAGTGATGTTCATTTTCAACACAGTTGTCATTATTTTTACAATAAAATAATAGCTCCAAAGCCACAGCAGAACTGCAGCACACAGCAGTGTTTGAGAACGAATCTGCGACTTTGAACGAATCATTAGAGTCAATGATTCAATGATTAATTCATAAATACTACCACTTGCTTCATTTCTGAATGACTCGATGACTCACCACCTACTGGCGGTTTTAATTTAATATTTAAAAGCATCACTTCGTTTTTACCATCATTGCATATTTATCTATTTAACTTTTTTTTAAAGCATTATTTATTTTATAAAGGTATGTGTAAAGGTAAAAATGCACTTGAAAAAATCGATTTAAGGGGTGTTGTGTTGCTAGATTCTAATATGAAATCTTCTGATAAATCCCTTAAATTGGAACCTCTCCTAAATGATTTACATGTTTCAAAGGGAACTGACAGTGTCTCAAAAGTAACTGATAAAATTGAAATATCTATGGACGATCTTTTAGTTGCACAACTACAGAAGGACCACGCCAGAAAACTTCATAAAGCTAAGAAAACAGAGAAGAGGAAGAAGAAGGACCCAACATCCACGGAACGAGCTGACATATCAAAGTCGACGAATAATGAGGATTCTCCGACAGATGGAGAAATTGCATAAAAGATTACTTAGTATTGTAAGGGGAGTTATGTTAGAGAATCAGTTTAAATGTCCAAATTGTGAAATATCCTGTTTACAGGAGAAGTTTGAATTGCTCGATGCAAACTTGCCCTGTGATAACGTTTTGTAGTTTAAGTGTCATTGCTTGCAAAAGAAGCTTGCAACGCTAGATGCATGTTGCAAGCTTGCTTTGCAACCACAGTGTTTGTGGTTTTCTTTGATCTCTCTGAGTGAGTTCAGTGGAACAACAGGTGTTAAGGCTATGCCCGCTTAGTTGACCTTTAACACAGTTCAAGAAGATGGAAAGATGCCTCCCCACAGTTAGAGATGAGGCGAGAAGCGAGCTGTGGTTTTAACACCTGCAGGCCAAGTAACGGTCAAAATGTATATTAAGCTTTTTAGCGTAGGTGGTGCAGATGAGATAACCTATACACGCATGCTTATTGCATAACAGCTTTAAGGTCATGGAAAATTCCAGATCAATTGTTTTATTCTTCTAAGAATTGCTTCATTGTAAGGGACAGCCCTAAATGCTTAAGACGGCCCCCCATCAAACCATATAAAAGGTTTTGTTTCCAGTTGCTCGGGGCCGCAATTCGAGGTGAAGACCTATACGCATTTCTGTTATTTTTTCCTTTTTGAATTTATTGTCTTTGTATTATTCTGTAACCTTTTTAAGTAAAACGAAACCATTTTTGGTGATTCGAAAAACTTTTTAAAAGAGTCTCAGAGTGATTTTTTCCTAGAAGTATCTTTACTTTGTTATAGTTAAGATATTAATACTAAGCAAAAGCCCAGTGAAACGGACCCCGGACTGAACTGGATCGGACACCGCCGAGGACCCTGAAGCCATTTATAACATCTTTAACCAGCAGGTAAGGACAATCTTTGATTGAAATAGGTTATGGGATTGTTATAGAAGGATTTGGATGTTACAGCGGTATAGAAACACAACATGGCGCCCAAACGTGTGGGGCATTTTGCTAGTAGGGGAAATTAAAAGACAATTGTTCAGGAATAATAACAGGTATAGGTGCAAAGTCCACATACCACGGCCACTGTTGGTGTTCATAGTTCAGAGAAACTAAGATTGAACACAGTTCACTCGCAGAGTTCAAGGGAACTGAGTGAAAATCAGCGCGCGCAGGCTCATATGAAGACCTGTTATGACAGACAAAAAACTCGAAGCCCAAGAGAGAAGGGTGAGTTAGTCTAGAGAGATAAACCGGTTTTGAGTGAACCCAAACACTTGCAGAAAATAAGGGATTGAGTGAACCCAAACACTTGCAGAAAATAAGGAATTGAGTGAACCCAAACACTTGCAGAAAATAAGGGATTTGAGTGAACCCAAACACTTGCAGAAAATAAGGGACATATAGATTTGTGAAGAGTTGCATCACTTGTATGTAACACATGGGTGTCTAAGTTTTCAGTGCATGCTTTCAGCACGGCTCGAACGCTGCTCCCTTCGGGTTGTGTTGTTGGTGGGCATTGGTTTCTTAGCCACACATGTCACAAGGAAGTGCGGGCAGGCACTTCTGATAAATCTAAGAACAGCACCAGATTCGGTGTAAGTGAAGTAAAGCCAGTGAATCCAAACACTTGTAAAAAATAGTAAGTTTGAAGTGAATCCTAACACTTTAGAAAAAAAAAAAATGGAGAACCGAATGGTGACTATAGATTTAGTTGCTAGTGACACTGTAGGAAAGTTGGAATGGTCTGACTCTACTAAGTGTAAATGTGGCGTTAGAAATATACCCTGGCAAGAGGTCAGAGAGGCTGCGCCAGTGGTAAATTTAAGGGTAAAGGAAGGAGCAGAGGCTCCAAACTTCATCTACTCCAATAAAGGAGGCAATGATGAAAACCCCAAAGTACGAGTCTTTAATTCAGTAGGGAAAGAGGTAAAAGGTATACCAACGAAAAGTTGGGCCACCCTAGCTGGAGATGGCTCTGAGGAAGAATCAGACAAAGGCTCGGTAGCTTTTAGTATAATCTCTCAAGAAGAGATGGGTACGAATTTTACCGAACCTGACGCACCACTCTATGAAGACCCTGAAAGCCCGTATGAAGAAGCCATAGCAGAGGTCGAAGGACCACTCAGGTTATATTTTGCGAAGGGAGCAAATTTAGTTGTTCTAAAAGCAGGACCTTTACAGTTTGAAGAAGAGGCAGACGCTCTGGTTAATGCCTCTAACAAGCATCTCAGTCATGAGGATGGCGTTGCAGCAGCCTTTTTAAGACAGGCAGGACGAAAGTTTCAAGACGAGTCAGACAAGTTAATGCAACGAAGAAAAACCTCTCTCCATACTGGAGATATTCTCCTACAAAAAATAGGAGGACCGAATGGCAAACCAGTAATACATGCAATAGGGTATAAGAGAGGTAATGGCCATGACCTCGAAGAGGAATTACAAGCTTTAATAGCCCTAGACATTTTAATAGACAAAATCTGTGCCTGTGCTAGAGATTATAAGTATCGTGTGATAGCCATGCCGATAATATCCGGAGAAGAGTTCGGATTTAATGAAGTTAAATTAGGTGCATACCTTGTAACTGCACTGTTAAGAAAGGCGAGCCAGACTAGCTGGCCTAAAACATGGATGATCTGTCACCCTGACTCAGCAGTGCTAAAAAACGTAGCAAAACTGGTGAATCAAAATGAAGCAGCGGGCGTAGGGGGATCAGATCAAAGAACAGGACGGGGTCATATAGCGAACGAGCTTAGGGCGGAAGGCCCAGAATGCGGAAAAGACCCGGAATGGCCAGCATTAAGGCGAACAGTCACCTCCCGAGGTGCAAAAGACCCGGTTGAAAATCCCTCCCCCAAATTAAAGCTCGGTAAGAGCTATTAGACCTTCAGAATAGGTAAGGGATCGTACCGACCCACTCATGCGAAAAGTAGAAAGAAAGAAACTCTTTTAGAAAAAAGAGACATGTGGGATACTGAATATGCACTAGGCATCACCTGTGGCCAGGTTTGGTGTCTGCTCAATGGCGGTGACGCAGAGGAAATTCTTGCAGACACCCGATTAACTCAAAGGGCTAAAAGGGCCATATAAGCACAAAAAGATCTAACAAACAAGGCAGCCCTAGAGAGAATTATCAAAGGAAGTGTAGGTGATTCATGGTATGATCAGTATTAATCTGATGTGGGTACAGAGAGTGATAATGATAGTGAAGATGATTCACCTAGTGACTCAGATAGCGAGGAACCGACAGATAAAGAATCACAAGTACCAAATAGGGTTGAAAGTGCGAGGGCGGATACCCCCGCTCGAAAGCCACAGGTTCCTCGACAGTTGCGGTTCAGAGATGAAACCATTGACACAGACGATCAGTATGATTTAGAAAGGGATTGTCCTGCTGAAGTGCATGAGTTAAATCAGCACTTGGAAGCTCTGCATCTGGGAACACCAGGACAGAGGCCTAAAATTACCAGTGGTTTAGGGCGGTCCTCCCAGTCACCAGAAGTTAATTCAGTAAGAACTAGAGCCACCTTGGAGTACCTTTTAAAGCGCGACCAGGAAATGCGCATGCTTAAAAAAGCAAAGCTAAAAAACACCACGGTAAAAGGAAAGGTTAGAGAGATAGTTCGTTATGGAGAACAGATGGGAATAACAGGTGAATCCATAGATTCACATATTTTGGCTGAATTTGGAATTCATGGGGGAAGAAAATTAGCTAAAACGTTAGAAGGATTGATCCCGACAGATAAAGAGGAGTTAGAGCAAAAGCAGTTCGAGGAAAAGTGGGCCGCTGTAGGAGCCCTGTCCGCATGCCAGGAAATGGCACAAAAGGGCGTTGAGGGGCTATTGCGACACATATTTAGGGGAGTGAAGAATAATGCTCTTACTGGAGCCAGAGAATTCCTCTTATATGGCCCTGAGACGGTACCAGAGGAGCTAGAAAAAGCCCTGATCAGATATGATCGTAGAACCGAACTAATTCAGGCAGAAAAAGGTAAACCAAGTAACAAGCAGCATCCATCAAAAACTCAGACCCGGAGGTCAGAGCGTGAAAGGAAGCCGTACAACCGGCACGAGCCAGAGAGAAGGCCCGCACTACCCCATGCTCCCAAAATCGATCAGAAAAGGAATCTAGGAGAAAATTATTATCGTAGAAGCATGAATCGGGAAGGTGACAGGTACAGAGATCGATCGAGACCCAACCTGAATAGGGGTGAGAACAGCAAAGAGAGGGGGACATATATCAGTCCCGAAACATGGGATAAACTTAGCCACGAAGAAAGGGCACGATTGAGAAAAGACAGAGAAAAGACCAAACCGGCTGCTAAGGTAGGCAGAGTTAAAGTTGAAAAAACCTAAAGTAACACAGAAGTTAGAGATGAAAATTATAGGAAACAAAAACCCAAGAAGAAGAAGAGAGCAGATCCTGAAGACTAGGAAGACTAGGAAGAAGCGGGCCCCCTAAAGACGGCCCTACTAAAAACAGTAGAAAAAGATAAACGGCTATACAAAAGTTTACGATGATACCACATTCCGTGTAGATACAGGGGCCGATATTAGTGTAATTAAACCTTCAGAAAACCATGGAGAATTGATTTTGATGGTTGTGTAAGTGACAAACGCGTTTGGAAGAAAAAAGAAAATAGACATTGTAACAACAATGACTTATTTTGGGGAAATAATTAGCTCAAATTAGCATTAATGAGAATATGCATATGTTGCTTACATGAATTAAATAATTCCCAACTAGGGAGTAGGTCAACTTCAACGTATATCAACAATTACACGATTTCTCGTTGTAATTAATGATATAGGCAGATAGAACTATGTTTCAATTTGGGGAAATTTTAGGTATAAGTTGAAGAATGTTCATTTATTGTACAAAATGTGCGTCCAGCACACGAATTGTACAATTTCTGAACGGAAATCTAGCGTCTTTAACACCAAAAGATAACACTTTTCCTGTGGCCACAAAGAAAATAATTATCCTCGTGTTTAGACAATTTGAGATTTCTTTCAATAGTAAAATTGACCGTAGAGCTTAAGGTAAGATCTGCACTACCCAGGGACTCAGATTTGAAACAAACAAAGCAAACTTGATTCAAATGATTTAACAAGTTTATTTAAATGAACTAACTACTTTAAAATCACACAGGAGTAAATATGCATAAACAAAACAATATACGATCGCAATAAGGAAAACAACAAAATAAACGTAGGAATCAAAGGTTAATATAGGGGAAGAAAGGAGAATATAAGAGAGAGAGAGAGAGAGAGAGAGATGAGCAAAAGAGAGTAAGAGTGATTTTAAGAATGACTTCGTGTGTGTGGGTGTGTTGGAGCACGTGGTCTGGTGTTTTGTCCAGAACCACGTGGGCATGTATTTATGTGTATGCGAAGAAGTGTGAGTCAGTGTGAGTGAGAGAATTGTGAGATAGGAAGAAACAGTTCAATCGTTCACCACAAAAACCCAATAGGCACAGTAATATTAGACATTTGAAACAGCACTTCAGATTACAAATTTAAAGTCTACGTTACTCTTTGTCGGCCTTCCTGGTGCGTGTGTGTCGCGTAGGTGCAGACCAAAGCGCCTGGGTCACGTGTTCACCGGAGCAGTGGGTCACGGCGTTGTCGTTGCTATGGCAACTTGAAACGAGCGAAACTTAGCAAGTTGATCTTAGCTTTAAGTTGGTTTCGTTGTTGGTTGAAACAGACTATTTACTGGAGTAAAATAGTTAGGAAAATAAACTTGGAAGAAAATGAAAATAAAAGCGAGCGAAGGTTTCCTTGAAGGAAGGAAGGAAGCGTGGTATTCTTCTCTCTCTGGCAGACTGCAATGTTTTCAGAGTTACGCGGCATTTTGAAGGAGCTGAGCTCACGCCTCTTGAGGTGTATGACCCAATCGCCTGGGAGGGCGATGGCGACTACCTCCTGACGTTTTTGCGGAGGCTCACGCCCCCTTCTAACAGTTATGGAGAAGTTAAATTTGGTCCCAATATTAATAACACCGGAATTAATAAAAGAATGCGTCTTCGGAGATTTTGAGTTAAAGATTCACTACCGTTGAGATTTTTGGAAGAGAACAATACCGTGGACGACTATGTCATGATTTAAAGTCGTAAAGATATAAGATTTTTCACTATAACAAGCATTTCATTCTTTGAGTATATCATAAAACTAGGTTATAGCGGTCCGATTTATAAGGACCATCACATAAAACAAATACATTTCAAGAATACATTTGGAAAAGGGTGATTTTTGATCATAATGTCCGCACATCCGAGCTTCTCTGTGTGTGTAAAGGGGTACTGAAAGTTCACAGCTTGTGTGTCCGGTGCGTGAACTGCGTCTGCTCCCCCCCCCTCCTTTCTTTCCTGAGGGGGAAGACCAGTATGTATGTATGTATGTATGTATGTGTGTTTGCACTCAATGGACAAAGGATCATGCCTACATCACGAGAATACAATTTAAACATTTCACAAGATGATTTCGATCCATACAATGGTAGGATCTGTGTGTGTTTCCTTGTGTGTGTGTGCGGACAGTCTTGAGGGTTCGAGCACGGGATAGAGTCTATGTGTGTGCGCATTACTAGTGTTGATTGAATTAGTCCGGTAGATAATGCTCTGTTGTGCTGAGCTGTTAATCAGTGTCTCAACGATCTCCAGGGGGTGTAAAGATGGCAGACTCGTGTTTCCAAGGAGGGCAATCGATGCATGCGCCATTTGGGTCCGCACGTCCTGCCTGGCGGCATTGTGAGACAATAGAGGTGTTTTGTGTATTAGAATTTGCGTTAATCTAATCAAGTCAGACAACGACAAATGGGGTTTGGTCACGAGGAGTTCGAGCAATTTTTAATTACATGCGCGGGCTGTCTCCTTTGTGTTACATTCCCCCTTTGATGAGTTGACGGACGTGTATGGGTCTAGTCGAGTCATCACGGTAACAAAGGTCAGATGGCAGGTGCATGGCTAGGAGGAGGCAGTAAAGAGGGGTTGTTCAGACTGCAGGTTGAATCCGATGAGGTCCTCAGTATTCTCTGGTGCGGCGTTGTCCTTCCGAGGGTTTCTCCTGAAGCTGACGGAGACTGCTTCTGTGAGTTTGGCTGTGGAGGTTCGGATGGCGTTGATCCTTCGGTACAGGATATAGGCCAAGCCCAGAGCTAGGGCATGTCCGAGGATGCTGGTAATGCATAGGGCGGTGTCGGCTGCTGTCCATGTTTGGACCACAGGTGAAGTTTTCAGAATAGGTTGTCGAGACAAGGCCTGAAGGGCTGAGTCCAGTGGGGCTATGTCGATGAGTTGCGACCCCTCTTTCGCGATCCAACTTTCCAGTTCTGGATCTAGTGTGAAGTTGCGGTCCCTAAAGAAAGATGGAATCTCTAGTTCGGCTTGGTACTCTTCACTTGGGAGATGGTACAAGGCGAGGTCATCCAGGTGGAGGATGGCTCCTCGTGGGACTTGAATCCACATGCTTTGGTTCAGCAGGTTGACACGTGTAGCAGTGTCGTGTTGATCGTAGGTCAGTGTCGCTGAGCGTACTGGAGTGTTCACGAGCCATCGGTTCCCTACAATTTCAGCTTGCGTCTCGGTGACTTGGTTGCGAGATTTCGCGTCAGCCGGACAACGGGCGTCGCTAGCCAGCTGTTGGAGACCGCAGATCCCATCGGTGTTATCCCGGAGGAAAGGTTTGCTAGGGCAGAGGTAGTGTATGTCTTTTGTGAGGGTGCACATGTGCAAGTTAGGGGCTAGGTACAGCTGTGGGTCGCTGTCGTGGTACGCTACCACCTCTGGGGTCCGTACCTTAAATTGGGTATTTCCCTGCCAAAATCCAATGTTCACCACGTCTTTAAGTCGGTAGATTCGGCTTGACTCGATAATGGGTAAGTTTAGGAGGAAACCCACTTCTCGCTGCGCCGGGTCCACGTACAGGGGGATGGCACTTCCTAAGGAGTAGGCAAGATGGGTTTGTATAGGATCGGTAGGTGTGGTGATGGCGGAAGCCAGCACGGTCTGGACCAGACTCAGGGGTACCAGGTATGGTGGAATCCTGCCCATGGCTAAATTGTCTATGGAAGAGCTCACTTCTCTGAGCATATCGCCCATTAATGCGGTGACCAATTGGGTCTGGGCAAAATCGTTCTGGAAGACTGTGAACATCTGTTTCATGGAGCTCACAGTCCGGTTCAGCATGACGCTATGTGTGTTGAGGACGGTGACCGTGCCTCTCAGTGTCTTGCCTATGGTGGTCAAAGATGCGCTCTGTGTGGTGAGTTGATCTTTCAGTTGTGGAAGTTCCGTCTGGATTTCTGCTACCTGTCGTCGTACCGTGGCGATGTTCACCGCGTTGACACTGGACATACCAATGTTGAACAGGGTGCCTACGGCAGCAGCGGCTCCAAGCAGGGCTCCTAAGAAACGTTTGGAGCGCCTGTTGTGCCCGCTCAATTCAGCCTGGGTGAGGGTCATCTTCTCGAGTTGGTTCAGCATGTGTTCGATGTCGGCTTCAGCGTGTTTGAGGGCGGCCTCCGTCCATTTGGCACCTGCCCAGCTGTACATGACGGCTGTCTTTGGGTAGTGTGCACGGTAGACGTTTCGAGGGTCGAGTCGCACGTACACCTTCTGGGTGTGTGTCCGACAGTTCGTTATGAGCAGTCCGGGCTGCTCTCTCAACACAATTCCCGAGGCCGGAGCTGAGGAGACGAGGTCAGGTGGCGGCTGGCTTTCGGTCGTCGGGAAGCACATGATGACGATCCACAGCAGCATCCTATTATAGGCAAGAGAGAGAGAGGTGTGGAAGAGCAAAGGGGAAAGAGAAAAGGCACAGGTCAGCGAGGGTTGTCCCGTCGGAGGGTCCAGTCTTCTTTTCCTGTAACGACGGCGGTTGAGGTTAGCTTGCATTAGGCCCTTCCTGTCTGTTCCTGCTAGTTGTCACATATCTCTTAATCTGGTTGCGGTGGACCCATTTGAGGACTGGCTCTTTTGGTCCCCTTTTCAGTTGGATTTGATACGCTACGGGGGAGAGTTTGTTCACAATTTCATGAGGGCCAGTCCAGTGAGGCAGAAACTTTTTTGACAGTTGTTTGGGAGGCAAGGCGAAACTGTAGTACAGGATTTTGTCGCCCACGCTGAGTTCTTGGTGCGATGCCTTTCGGTCGTAATGCGCTTTCTGGCCCTCAGCGCTGGTTTTCAGGTGTTGCTGGGCGAAAGCGAAAGTTGTTTTCAAATGTCTATGGAGCTCGTCCAGATATTGGGACGTGGTATAGGCAGTGACGAGGTTGTGGTCTCCCGGTTGGTACAAAAGGTGTAATGGCAGGGTCATCTGCCTCCCGGTCATGAGTTCAAATGGGGATACTCGTGTTGATTCCTGCGGGGTGGCTCTGAGGGCCATCAGCACCAGGGGAAGTTTCACATCCCAGTCTTTCTGGTTAGTTGCCACATATTTCCTCAACATGGCGACCACCGTTCGGTTAGACCTTTCTACCTGTCCGGATGAGATCGGATGGTGGCTGATGTGAAGTTTGGCTTGTACCCCTAGGATTCTCCAGATCTTTTGCATGATCTCTGCGGTGAAATGAGTTCCTCGATCTGAGTTGACTCTGAGCGGTAGGCCGAATCGGGAGAAGATGTGGTTCATCAGGAGATATGCCGTTGTTTGGGCAGTGTCGTTGGGTGCTGGCAGACACTCTACCCATTTGGTAAACTGGCACACTACCGTGAGAAAGTATTTATTGCCTCTTGATGACCGGGGGAGGGGTCCTACCCAGTCGATTTGAAGGTCTGACCAGGGGAACGTGATTCCTCTGCGTTGCAACGGGGCTCTGTGAGTCAGGTTTGTTGGGTGAAACTGACAGCAGACCAGGCATTCTCTCACATATTCTGCCACATCCTGTTGCATACATGGCCAGTATGCCACCTGTCTAAGTGTCTCATATGTGGCTCTGGTACCGTGGTGCCCAGCATATGGTGCGTTGTGGGCGTGATTTATCATTTCCCCCCTTTGACAGCGAGGTACCACGAGTTTTAGCGAAGTGGTGTCATCGTTGACAAACCAAAGAATGTCGTCCCGCACACGTAACATGTGTCTGGAGTTGTATAGATGTCTGAGATCGGAGTCATCAGTGAGATTTGAAGGTGTGAGAGGGGAGGTGGAGGGGTCGAGGAGGTGCGTTTTAATTGCCTGTATGGCAGTGTCTGATGCTTGCATATCTGCAAGGTCGTTGTTGGAAATTTGTGGTGTAAGTGACAGAAGTTCTGACGCAGGTGCTGTTGCAGGTGCGGTTTGCTTTCTGCGGGTTATCACTGCTACTTCTGGGGTGGGTGGGGCTTTTGGGGAAACCCACGGTTCTCCGTGTAGGGCGCCCGCTTTTGCGAGGGCGTCAGTGTGGTCGTTGAGGTCTTTGTCTTGGCCTGGGAGTTTAGAATGTCCTTTCACCTTCTTCCAGTACACGATAATGTCGTGTGTTGTTGTGATGTTGACACATTCTTGGAACAGGTGTTGATGCTTGACGGGTTTGTTGTTAGCAGTTGTGAAACCATTTTGTTTCCAGGTTGGAAGATGGCACACAAAACTGAGTCTGGCATAGTTCGAGTCTGTGCAGATAAGCAGTTCTTTGAGGTTATGGGCTGCTGCGATTTGCAGGGTAATGAGAATTGCTGCTATTTCTGCGTATTGTGATGACTGGGGGCCCAGCTTGAAGTTTTGGGGTGGGCATGGGTGGTTGTTTACCCACAGTACCCCTGCGCCAGCTTTTAGGATGCCCTCGCTGTTGTAGGAACATCCGTCGACGTAAGCTGTGGGCATGCCTTCGCACGCATTTTTGTCAAAGTACCTGTGGCAGGTCAGTTGTGGCTGCTGGGGCTCAGGTGTATTTAGCGTTGCAGCAGGTGCGTTGTCAGAGCAGTCTTGACATGCCGCCAGACCGTTACCTAGAGCGGATTTGTGGTTTTGTGCATATCTGGCTTCGACGTTTCGTCCTTGGAGAGCCATTAGCCATGTAGCTATGCGTGAGTTGGTGACCACACCGTCTCTTATCCGTTGGCTGTTAAGGAACATGACGGGCTGGTGGCAAGTCTCAATGATGACCTTTTGTGCTCCAATGTAGTTGGAGAAGCGCTGAATGGCCCATACCGTACAGAGCAAAGCTTTTTCACAGTCAGAGAATTTGCATTCTGGAGGGAGAAGTGTCTTGCTGGCATATGCGATCACCTTTTTGTCTTGGTCATGCCGTTGGTATAGGCCAGCACTTAGACATTGGTTTGAAAACCCAGCGTCGAGGTGGAATTCTTTTTGCGGATCAGGGTACGCAAGGCAAGGGGCTGAGCATAAATGTTTTTTAAGTTCTTTCATGGCGTGTTCTTGGGCGTCTGACCAGACGAAAGGGCAGTCCTTTTTCAGCAGAGCTGTGAGAGGCCTGGCTATGTCTGAATAGTGTTCGATGAATTGCCGGGAGTAATTGCATACTCCCAGAAAGCTTCGAAGTTCCGAGACGTTGGTGGGAGGCTTGATGTTTTGGATGGCATGGATGCGGTTAGATTGTGGTTCGATGCCATGGTGTCCAATGAGCAGGCCCACGTAATTTACCTTTTTGCGACACCACTGCCCCTTGTGTAGAGCTATTTTGGCGCCGGCAGCAGATAACTGGTTCAGAACATAGTCAATTTCTTTTAGGTGGACGGCCACCGTCGTGCTTTTCATGAGCACATCGTCAACGTAAATCAGGTTACCTCTCGTCCTGGCGTCAGGGCAGGCTTTGTTTAAGAAGATGTTGAACTCAGCTGGTGAGTTTGCATACCCGAATGGGCATCGGTTGAAGGTGTACTGGCGGTTGCCGAAGGTGAAGGCCAACTTGTGTTGGTCGTCTGGGTGCACTGGAATAGTCCAGAATCCAGAGGCCACATCGAGTGTAGAGAAGATGGTGGCTCCCCTGATTCTGGGTATTTCTTGCTCCAGTTGTGTCATGGGCCATCGTGACAACGGCACCTGCTGATTTAGTTTTCGATAGTCTATTGTTGGCCGCCATTTGCCGTTTGGCTTGAGAACGGGCCAGATGGGTGCAGAGTAGGTGGAATTACAATTTCGAATTACACCTTTTTCAAGCATGGATTCGATGATTTCCTGCACTGGTTCGTGTGAGGCAATGGGAATCTTGTATTGCTTGACAAAGGTGGGAGGAGCCTTGGGGTGCGTGGGTATGCGCACTGTGTGGAGGTTGGTGAGACCACAGTCTAAAGAGTCTTTAGCAAAGTGTTCTTTGAATTTATATAGGACTTGTCGTAGCTTTTGGCGATCGGCATTGTCCTGAAGTGCGTCAGCATCCTGTAGAATTTGTTGCACTTGGGATTCAAAACCTGGATTCGGTTCCTCCGTAGGCTTGTCGTCAGTTGAGCTGGTTGTGACAGGCGTGGCAGGTGTATCAGTCTCAGTGACAGGCATGGCAGGTGTATCAGTCTCAGTGACAGGCTGGTGGGAGACTGTGTACACTGTGAGCTGTTTGTCCTCTGTCAGCTCCGTTCTGCACACCTGGTTTTTGGCCACCGGCATGACAGATGTGATGGCAATGAATTGGAAGGGTGCTGTGAGCAATGTGTTGTCAGTATGCCCTTCAGGTATCAGTGCAGGTGGAATGGGCCCTATGACGGGTAACGTCAGGTCAAAGTCATGAAAGGCGTGACTGACTAGCCATCCCAGTCTGTAGGCTTTGGGGATGCCGATGTCAGTTGCCGTGCAATTGTTGAATAGGATGTAGACTACCCGAGATGACACTTCAGTGAGGGGTGTGGCTTCGAGGGTTAGTCCGAGTTCCACGCACTCAGGTGAAGGCTGGAAGAAGGCCAGTGTGTGGTTTAGGGTTTGGCCTTGTCGCAGGTTGAGCCGTACAGCGACCCCCTTAGTGTAAGCAGGTACCACCGTTCCCTGTTCGTTGATAAGAGTGCAGACTTCTGGAATGGTCTGCCCTGACAGTAGATTGTCATGGCTGATGGGAACAGGTGGCTGTAAAGTCAAGGGAGCCCATACAACTTCATTAATCATGTCCACATGAGCCTTGAGGCGAATCAAAATGTCTGCTCCAATGAAAACGTCGTGGGCTGGGTCTTCCAGAATCAGAAAGTAATGGGTCAAGTGTCGGTGATTCCATGTCAAGTTCAAAGCACAGATTCCTTTGGCAGATGTCATTGAGGATGGATCTGGGTTCAAAGGGAAACGTGTGCGTTTGCAGGTGTAGGGCAGGTCTGGAGTCTTTCCAATGATTGCATTGAATAGGGAGAGACTTATGGCTGAGTTATCTGCCCATAGTGCCAGGGTAATGTCTGTTGTGGTCACATCCTGCAACTGCAGGGGAGTTTTTACTTGGGGGCGGTAATTATCAGAGTCTGGCGTTGTTCTGAATGTGCAGAGTAGCGAACTTGAACCCTGATCAGCTGTGGGGACTTTGTCCTCGTGTCTGGCTGATGGAACTCCCGTGAACCTTGTGGTTTGACAGTCTGGTTCGATGGAGTCGTGTGGCTGAAGGGGGTGTGGTTCGCGCACCTGCGCCCAAACTTGTAGGTGCTTGAGGTCTAATAATGGTTCAAAGCGGTCCAGCAGGTCCTTGCCTACGAGAAATTGATAAGTATTTACTGGAGAAATATATACCGGGTGGACTATGCTCATTGGACCGATGGTCAGATGAATGGGAGCTACATTATTTAGCTGGATGTCATTCTGGCTGTATGACTGTACGTTCAGCTCACACGTGTGGAATTTAAGAGTTCTGTTTTGTCTTTGAGCTTCCCACTTCAGTTTTTCAAACAGTTGAGCAGAAATAAGCGTTAGATCAGAGCCGGTGTCCACCAGTGCTTCGATATGCATGTCCTTTTCCAAGGTAATTGTTAAGTACAGTTTTCGTGCCACTCCTCTCTCAATTAGGTTACCCAGCAGTTGTGGTGTAGGATCTTGTGTATTGATTGACAAGCAGTGAGGGTGAGTCTGGGGTGGCTCGTTGTGGTTGCAGATCAACAAGACCGCACTGTCTGGGACCTTATCGTGAGAGCTGCTGCAGTCCTGTTCAGGGAGTGGCGTTGTCAGCTGGCTGTGGTGAGTGACGCGGTCGTTTGTTGCTGTAACAGCAGGTTCAAAAGTCTGTGGTTTGACAGCAGTGTTTTGTGGGGCTGTCAGCTGAATGGAGTGAGTGGAGCTGTCATTGGGTAATGAAACAGCAAGTTCAAAAGTCTGTGGTTTGACAGCAGGGTTTTGTGGGGCTGTCAGCTGAATGGAGTGAGTGGAGCTGTCATTGGGTAATGAAACAGCAAGTTCAAAAGTCTGTGGTTTGACAGCAGGGTTTTGTGGGGCTGTCATCTGAATGGAGTGATTAGAGCTGTCATTCAATGATGTAACAGCAGGTTTAACAGTCTGTGGATTGACAGCAGTGTTTTGTGGTGCTGTCAACTGGCTGGAGTTAGTGGAGTTGGTAGTGTGGGAAGCATTGGGTCCAGGCCTGTGGATTAGTCATGCAGTGTCTGGTTTATCTTTGTCTTCCTTGTGGGGTTTCCTTTGGAGAAGCTCTTTCAGGATGTTTACAAGTTCTGTTGTGTCAGGCGTGGCTGCACTGTTCCCGCTGGATTTGGGCTCCATCTTGAGCTTACCGGTGTCTTGTCGGGAGGGGTCCCGTTGCCGGTTCTCTGGGCTTGTGTTTCGGGGAGATCGGGGTCGGCCTCTCCTGGGGTGTCGGTCGGCATCCCAGCTGCCCCCCCCCTTTTGGTTGTGGGGGAAGTGCTGTCGGTCCCAGGATCCCCTGAAACGGTCATTTTGTGGTTTTGGGCGGGTCCCCCCCCGCCCACGCTGTCCTCTGCCAGCTTGGAACGGTCGTGGCTGTCTGTTGCTGGGTCCGTAGTTGGTAGGCTGTGCACCTTCTAAATTCAGTTCTGGAAAGGGTGCAGTGACAGGGAAAACTGTGAGGTATTTCCCAGGTTTGTCAGACCCAGTCGTTTGTTTTACGTATGCTTTGTGGGCCAGGTCACGTAATTGTTGAATTGACAGGGTCCGTGGACAAACTAAAACGCCCAGGTGTGCACTTTGAGTGGGGTGGAGATTCCGCAGGAAAAGCGTTTTGAAACTAACGTCCTCTTCCATAAATGCCTCATTCCTCGGTCCGAAGTAAGCGAGTCGCAGACGTTCGTAGTAGGCTTGCGGTGTTTCCAGACGAGCTTGTTTGAGGTCCATTGCCGCAATGATGCCTTGGTCCGAGTCTGGGTTAGAGAATTCGCGGATCAGGGCTTGTCGTAATTGTGGATAATTCTGTTTCACAGATTCTGGCTGTCTATCAAGGAAACTTCTTACAATACGACCAGAAGTGGTCCGAAGGAGGTATAACTTGTCCCAAGTCGTGACGTTGTCCACGGTTTGTAAGTGGAATTCAATGTCGGTTAAGTAAGAGTACACGTCGTTGCCCCCGGCTGGATTTGGATTGAATGTAGGGATGTTTCTTGCAAGCTTGTCCAGTTCTTTGGATGCTGTGCGGTGACTGGTGGCTCGTCCTTCCAGGACGGGGCCAGCAGGTGGGATAGTGTCATGACGTCGGCTTTCCTCTTCTTCTTTAAGCGTTTGGTGGTGAAGTGCAGGTTCGCTGGTGAGGGGGGACGAAGTGGCATGTGTCCCCCCCCCCAGTCCACCTTGCAGTCCGTACGCATGTTTGAGTTCGCGGTGGACAATGTCCAGCTCGTCTTTGAGATCCTGTCTCTGTTGGATGAGCTCGTTAATCTCAGCTCGGGCTTTTTGCAACAATGTCTCACAAGCCTTAATTCTTGCTTCTTTGTCCTTTATTTCTGTGAGTGCTCTTTCTAGCTGAGCCTCTCCACGTATCAGATCGTCATTGAGGGCTGCAGTGGTCTGTTTCTCCGCCTCCACTGTCCTGTCCGTGTCCAGACGCAGGTCCTCCAGGGCCTGTTGTAGTCTTTCCACTTCCTGTTGTAGTTCCGGCCGGGTGTCATCCTCATCCTCCAGAAGTAGCTCTTCCAGACGCTGTTGTGCTTGTTCCTTTTGTGTGCAGGCCTCCTTCAGCTGAGTCCTTAGTCCGGCGGTGTCCTTTTCCAGCTTGGCCTTGTCCTCCTCCAGCAGACGTGCCTGGGACAATAGGTAGTGGGAGAGACTCCCGATGATGCGACTCCAGTCTTTTGCACTGTAGGCTTGCGTGGGGTCCTGGGCCATGATCTGGTCCACTTTGTCGTCCAGCTCCTGTTGGGTCAGGAGTTTTGGGTCACCGAAGTCCTTGGGTAGACAGCCTGTAGTTATGGCGGTTAACCACGCCTCGAGGCTATTCCAGTGTTCCGCAGGACTGGATGCACGGGACATTTTGACTCACTGTAGGCGAGAGAAACACAACACACAAGACACACAAGAAGGGCCAATGCAATCGAGGCGCGAGACTAATAAACTATAGGACGGTGTGCCGTCTATAGAACTTTGGCTAACTGACTTTAGACAGTTAGGCGGGTCCGCACAGGGCCCGAAAATAGATGCTGTTCGGTTGTCCCTCTGATTACTTAGCCTTTTGGGGTCTCGTTGGTGCTCTGCAAGACAAGTTGCAACAGAACATGCAAAGCAGAGTAGGTGAGGATTGAAAGGGAAGGAAGAAACAAAATTAACAAAAATGTCAGTGATTTGGTCTGGGCTGCAATTTGGACACTAATAGCACGAAGGATGTGCCTTAGGGGAAAAATATTTAAGATTATGCAATCTATGAGGAAGGCAAAGGGTTGGGTTTTCTTTTTTTTTTCTTTTGATTATCAAAGTTCAGTTTACCTGAAATGGATGGAGGTCAACCCAGCCGGCCCCCGCGGAGCGCAGTCAACCTTTCTGGCGCCCAAACACCTGACCGCCGTGACCTTGGATTCTCTGTTACTCCGCTCACGGCCACGCCCACTCAAACAGAGTGACCGTAAGCACAATCCTAGTAGTCCCGGAGGTACCAGCCAACCGATTGCAATGTAAAGGTGGGTGCTGCCCAGAACCCACCAGCGTACGCTGGAGTGACAGGGGCTGTCGGTGGTTTGTGCAGCGGTCCCAACAATTAACTTTTGCGTCGGCGTGGAGGCTGGCACTCCGAGGCACCGGATTGCTGATGTCACTACTGCGTGCCGCCGCCGGGGCAGAGATAAGAGAAACTCAAGAGTCACCACACGGTCAGTGTTGGTAACGTCAGCTGGCCAACCCGGCCCACGGAGGTCCAACCGGGCTCCCACAGTCCACTACAGGTGCTGAGATTCTTGCCTATGACACACAAAATGGAGTGAGCAGAGTAGCTTAAAGTGAGTTTAAGATTTCTGGCTTACACCAAAGTGAGTTAGGTGGAAAATAGGACAAAAACCAGGTGGCCTGTGACAGGTAAATGAAAACAATGATAATAAAATAAAATGTTAAAGAGAGAAAGAAAATTAAACTAACCCAAAAGGGAAGAAACAAAATAAAGTGTGGACGGCTTTCGCCACCTAATGTTTACAGTAGAAAGGAGTTTGGATAGAATGAGAGTTATTCTGAAATAACCTAACCCGATGGAAGTTCAGCAGTGACCTCAATGCAGGTGGAAACCAGAAGAGGGGGTGGTAGGCTGCTGCAGTGGCTTATTACGGCCTCAAGGGGGGCGTCTCTCTGTGGTGCACCCTAATTGTTTGACACAATTTACAATCTTAATTCAAAATTGGTTCAAGATCACATCCAACTAAGCCTGAGGAAGAGTCACAAGTGAATTAGAATTGGTTCCTTTTAGTAATTACAATAACTGAAGTTATTAAATTTAATAAATCTATAAATTTGTAGCAGGCAGATAGCTGACTTGAGAAGGCTCAGCCACCAGGGGGCAGTATCCTTCTCAAGGCTAAAATGACTGGAATGTGACAATGGGAATAACCAAAATTAAATTAAGTTCAAATTTCACTTCAAATCTAACTACCTTTGGAGAGGAAAAGTTCTGTTGTTTTAGGGAAATAGAAAGATCTCTAAAAATAAAATAATCACTATAACATTGAATTTGTTATTAAATGATTATGAAATGGGAATAAAACCAAACAGAATCATTAAGGCAGATTTAGAAATGGAAACACAGCAGAGTAGAGAATTCGAACAGAAGAGGGATAGTTGACCCAGAGGGGTGTGGCCGCGAGGGGGCACTGTCCTCTTCCGGGTGAGCTATCAGTGCTTTTTGGATCGAGACACCTTATAATTTCCGGTTCCGTTTTTGGGAATTTGACAATTCACCATAAAAATGTCTCAGTCCAAAAAGGGTTGTTAATGAACTCAGCGCGCGGGAAACACAAATATGTATTTAAACAACTTTCTTAGATATCAACGACCGCAATTTTTTGAATCACCAAAATCAAAGCGGAAGAAAAATGACCAACAGGTCTGTACCGGTGGTTGACCACGCGGTGGCAGTGTTGAGCTTACGCGGAACACGTCGCCGGGCGGTATTTGGAGAAAGTTTCAGAGCGCACAATTTCAAACGTGCAGGCCTTCGCACGTACACCAAACCACGCTGCAAATACTTCTTTTTAAAGATCACGGCAGATCTTTGCAAACACAAACACACTGCAAACAATTTAATAAGATCTCGGCGGATCTGTTTCTGGTCTGTACAGACGCTGAAACGGGGTTTTCTTTCTGGTGAGCAAAACCAGAGTTTTATAACCCGTATTTTATCGTTACGAACGATTTACAATAGAATATATATTCTTTCTGACCGGAGTAGCTTATTTGCTCTCGGGGTTTTACAGAAAAATACCGGTAGTGCCTTGTGGGACTCCTCTGATCCACACACAGGTCTCAACACAGAATTACATGTACGGTCAAGTAAAAACAGAGTTTTCTTAAACTCGCAACAATACTGTAACTGCAGTTTTCATCCAGACCAGATTTACTGGCGGGTTATGGCTTTTTCGCCCTTTGATCAGTTTTTATTTATTTATTTTTTTCGAGTCGACTTATTCAGTACTGCAATACTTATTCAATAACGTTATCAGATTCAAGCGCGCACAAAATTGTTAAACTTTCAAAATCACACATGAATACAAAACTTGCACAATCTGTATCAAACTGAGTATGAGAGTGCCCAGCATTCCAAACACCAATAAATATGTAACAACAATGACTTATTTTGGGGAAATAATTAGCTCAAATTAGCATTAATGAGAATATGCATATGTTGCTTACATGAATTAAATAATTCCCAACTAGGGAGTAGGTCAACTTCAACGTATATCAACAATTACACGATTTCTCGTTGTAATTAATGATATAGGCAGATAGAACTATGTTTCAATTTGGGGAAATTTTAGGTATAAGTTGAAGAATGTTCATTTATTGTACAAAATGTGCGTCCAGCACACGAATTGTACAATTTCTGAACGGAAATCTAGCGTCTTTAACACCAAAAGATAACACTTTTCCTGTGGCCACAAAGAAAATAATTATCCTCGTGTTTAGACAATTTGAGATTTCTTTCAATAGTAAAATTGACCGTAGAGCTTAAGGTAAGATCTGCACTACCCAGGGACTCAGATTTGAAACAAACAAAGCAAACTTGATTCAAATGATTTAACAAGTTTATTTAAATGAACTAACTACTTTAAAATCACACAGGAGTAAATATGCATAAACAAAACAATATACGATCGCAATAAGGAAAACAACAAAATAAACGTAGGAATCAAAGGTTAATATAGGGGAAGAAAGGAGAATATAAGAGAGAGAGAGAGAGAGAGAGAGATGAGCAAAAGAGAGTAAGAGTGATTTTAAGAATGACTTCGTGTGTGTGGGTGTGTTGGAGCACGTGGTCTGGTGTTTTGTCCAGAACCACGTGGGCATGTATTTATGTGTATGCGAAGAAGTGTGAGTCAGTGTGAGTGAGAGAATTGTGAGATAGGAAGAAACAGTTCAATCGTTCACCACAAAAACCCAATAGGCACAGTAATATTAGACATTTGAAACAGCACTTCAGATTACAAATTTAAAGTCTACGTTACTCTTTGTCGGCCTTCCTGGTGCGTGTGTGTCGCGTAGGTGCAGACCAAAGCGCCTGGGTCACGTGTTCACCGGAGCAGTGGGTCACGGCGTTGTCGTTGCTATGGCAACTTGAAACGAGCGAAACTTAGCAAGTTGATCTTAGCTTTAAGTTGGTTTCGTTGTTGGTTGAAACAGACTATTTACTGGAGTAAAATAGTTAGGAAAATAAACTTGGAAGAAAATGAAAATAAAAGCGAGCGAAGGTTTCCTTGAAGGAAGGAAGGAAGCGTGGTATTCTTCTCTCTCTGGCAGACTGCAATGTTTTCAGAGTTACGCGGCATTTTGAAGGAGCTGAGCTCACGCCTCTTGAGGTGTATGACCCAATCGCCTGGGAGGGCGATGGCGACTACCTCCTGACGTTTTTGCGGAGGCTCACGCCCCCTTCTAACAGTTATGGAGAAGTTAAATTTGGTCCCAATATTAATAACACCGGAATTAATAAAAGAATGCGTCTTCGGAGATTTTGAGTTAAAGATTCACTACCGTTGAGATTTTTGGAAGAGAACAATACCGTGGACGACTATGTCATGATTTAAAGTCGTAAAGATATAAGATTTTTCACTATAACAAGCATTTCATTCTTTGAGTATATCATAAAACTAGGTTATAGCGGTCCGATTTATAAGGACCATCACATAAAACAAATACATTTCAAGAATACATTTGGAAAAGGGTGATTTTTGATCATAATGTCCGCACATCCGAGCTTCTCTGTGTGTGTAAAGGGGTACTGAAAGTTCACAGCTTGTGTGTCCGGTGCGTGAACTGCGTCTGCTCCCCCCCCCTCCTTTCTTTCCTGAGGGGGAAGACCAGTATGTATGTATGTATGTATGTGTGTTTGCACTCAATGGACAAAGGATCATGCCTACATCACGAGAATACAATTTAAACATTTCACAAGATGATTTCGATCCATACAATGGTAGGATCTGTGTGTGTTTCCTTGTGTGTGTGTGCGGACAGTCTTGAGGGTTCGAGCACGGGATAGAGTCTATGTGTGTGCGCATTACTAGTGTTGATTGAATTAGTCCGGTAGATAATGCTCTGTTGTGCTGAGCTGTTAATCAGTGTCTCAACGATCTCCAGGGGGTGTAAAGATGGCAGACTCGTGATTCCAAGGAGGGCAATCGATGCATGCGCCATTTGGGTCCGCACGTCCTGCCTGGCGGCATTGTGAGACAATAGAGGTGTTTTGTGTATTAGAATTTGCGTTAATCTAATCAAGTCAGACAACGACAAATGGGGTTTGGTCACGAGGAGTTCGAGCAATTTTTAATTACATGCGCGGGCTGTCTCCTTTGTGTTACAACATAGTAATAGGAAGTGACAATTTGCTTTGCCCAGATGACCTAGTGAAAATAGGAAAGTTAGGGATTGTGGATCCAGATGAGGAAATCCAAAGAATTGTAAAAGATTCAGATTTGAAAGATAAAGGGGGGCTGGAAATACTTTTGAAAAAGTATTTGCCCTACTACTCAAAGAGCAAAAAATGATTGTGGGAAAGTTCAATCGAATAATGAACATATAATTCACAGAGGAATCCCACCGCCACAGAGGCAATATAAAATTAATAGCAAAGCTGAAAAAGAAATCGGCGAAACTATTAAAGAACTGACAGATAGACTAGCACGAGGAGTAAGTTAGAGGAGTTGTTAAATTCCAGTCCTCCGAAATCCAAAAAGCAACTACAATCACTGCTAGGGACGCTGAATTACATCAGAGAATTAATTCCCAAGTATTCTAGGGAGGCCAAAGTGCTATATCAGGGCACAAAGGAAGGAAAATGGCAGTGGACTGATGAGATGGAGTCAGCCAGATTAAAGCTGATAAGAATGGCGGAGAATTGGAACGACGTGATGAAACTGTTCCATTAATCGTTGAGGTGAAAGAGGCAGAAGACGAAGTCGCACTCACATTATCGAATAGAGACGGAAAAGCACCTATAGCCTTCTCAACTCATACGCAAGAGCCTGCTATGATGAAGTATGAGGAGAATGGGCCAGAGAGAGTGCTAGCGGCAGTGACAAAGAGACTATTGCAGCTTAAAACAGTAGCAAAAGAACAACCTATTGAGATATAATCGCAAGCAGGAGAATTAACCAGGCTGAAAAAGAATCTAGTGATGAATCAGGCAAGAATTCATTCCCAAAGATGGGATCAATGGAACTTGATTCTAAGTGACAATCAGTTAGAATGGAAAATGATCAAACTAAAAAGGAAAGAAAAAATGACCAAATACCATGACACCAGCACCTGCCAGAGTATTTCACAGATGGAAGCGAAAAGGCAGGAAGAGTAAAATGGGGATATTTGATTAAAAAAGGATGGTCAGTTAGTAACTTCCCAAAGCAGGGAAAATTCAAGGAACGGCCCAATTGGCTGAGGTCACTGTAGTGCAGGAAGCTCTTGAAAAGGCAGTAGAATTAGGACATAAGGAAGTTGTCCTAACATGTGACTCAGATGGTTTAAACAAAGAGATTGAAATTTGGAAAGCTAATAGTTTCCATAATGCGCATAATAAGCCTATGCCACACGAAGAACAATGGGAAAATATTTATGAGCTTATGCAGAAAGTTACAGTACACTGCTATCATCAGGTCAGCCATAAAAATTAAAAAAAAAAAAAACAGGAAAGTGAAGCCGCCCAAGGAAACAGAGAAATTGATAAATTCATAGGGACGGTTAAACTTCAGGAAGTCACAGAGCTATTTGAAAAAATGCACAATGAATTAAACCATCTTAGCTATAACATGATAACAAATGGAACTTAGATTGAGGAATCTAAACATCCCAAATTGGAGGATGAGGTATAGGGAAGTAAAAAAGGAATGAAAAAATATGCAGGAAATTTATGACGGCTAAAGGAGCAAAGGACAGCGAACTTCCTAAAGAATACAGAGGTCAAGAGGTCTCTGTCGTCGTCGCTGGTCCTCTCCGACCAAAAACGAAGTTACGTAACTGTTACTTCCTCTTGGCAATCGACAATTTCTCTAAGAAAAAGATGATTTGGCCAATGCATGCCGCACTAGAGAAAAACGTAGTTGAATGTTTAAAAGAATGGATCAAATGGGAAGGAAAAATGGAATCCATTAGAGCAGATGGCGCGCACAACATTAGTGGGAAGCTCGTGGAAGATTTTTGCAAAGAAAACAAAATAATACTAACCAAGAGTATCCCTTATCGTCCAGAAACGAATTCGATTGCCGAGAGGGCTATTAGAGAAGTGAGAGAGTATTTTAGCAAGAATGAGGAACTCGGGGAATGGAATACAATAATTGATCAATGTCTTCTACATCTCAACAGATGTGATCACGTGACACCAAAAGAAAAGGAGGTTAAGAGCAACCCGAGGTTCAAATCTGGAGACCGTGTGATAATCTCTAGACGGAAAAGGTAGGGAGATTCTACCAGGGTTTAGGAACGGTAGACACGGTGAAATCTGTAACTGGATCAAACACAGTGGAGTTAGAAAATAACGGAATTCAATCAAATAAAGATCTAGTTAAGAAGTAGTAATGGAGGAAATAATTCGGGTCACCAGTAGGAGGGGTCTGATTAGAGTGGAGCATAGTCAACATGGTTCGAAAGCCATGTTATGGTTGGAACCGGAACTCCAACGGGTGTTGGGTTTCATGGGAAAAGAAGCCACGCCTGTGGAGATTCGAGTTCGCCCATACATGTGTGTGATCTGTGATAAAGCGGTGGCCATGCCCTCTCTTGCCCCAGATGAAAAGAAATCTATGGGTGCAGAGTGGCTGGTCAATGAGCATAGCCACATTGAGATAGGAGGCATCCTGATATGTAGGAATTGTTGGCCAAGGCATCCAAAACTCCGGATTGATTCGTACAGAGTGTCCGGGGGTACAGCGGAGAGATGTAGCTGTACATGGATGGAGGGAACAGCTGGACTTGCGTGGTATGTGGCACTAGGGACAGGACACTAATGTCGTCCAGGTCCGTATGGGAAGTCATAAGAGTTATGAAACCCATAGGACTATTCCAAGAGGGAATAGTCACCAGGTTTTCCAGACACCCCTGGGTGGGGATGAGGAAGCATGAGAGAATAGCTTTTCTGGAAACCAGAATCCCTATTTTCCCCAGCGATGATAGGGAAATTAGAAACCAAGCGCTGCGAGAGAGGGAAGCGTTGGTTGGAGAAATACTGGATAAGGATCGTGAGAGCGATTTGTCTCTAGCCGATCTGGAATCCACGAGATGGAGCCTCATGCTGTGGCAGGTACCCATACTCGGCTGTTTTCCAGAAGTAGAGATGACAAGAGGCTCTTCGGGGAAACTAGCCTGGGTCTATGTCAAGCGAGGCCAGGAGTGAGTAAGAACCTGGGGTTCTCTAGCCATGGAGTTAGCACAGGAAAGTGGATGGGAAGATAGCCCTAACTACAATAAGGATTATAGGGGAACCCTTTCTAGGTCAAATGTGACGAAAGAAAAAAGACAGTCAAGAAGGAAAGAGAAGTTTGTGGAACTGGAGGTAGCACCAGTCAAAGACATGAAAGAGCACAAAGTTTGGCGAGCTGATGAACAGAACTTTTGTGTGGGGAGCTATTATGGGGACGACCAATTAACAGAAGTCCCAGAGAAACAGTTCAAGATAGTGATGCATTTAAAAATAAATGTGTTGACCTGTGCACACCCCGACTTTAACTGGATCGGGGGAATTGAAGCTGAATTGCATGAGAAACAACCTGAAGTGAAAGTGATAAAGAAAGGTCTGTTTCGGCGGGCCAAAAGGCTCGTAGAGCCTAAGAACTAACCTCTAATTACAGGAAAATGAGGAAGGCGAAGTCGTTGGACGTCCTGACTGAAGAGCTGGAGGGAGACAAGAGAAAATATCAGGAGGTTGAAACGGCAACGAAATCGCTGGAAATGGATAAGTACAATTGTATGGTTATTATTAGGATTGGGAATACTTATATTGGCCATAGTACGAGTAAGCTACATATTACAATGGGAAATATTAACCGGACAAGTAATATTAGCGCAAGTTCAAGTAGACAGAGAAAATGTCTCTGGATTTGATTTAACTGTATTCGCTACAAGGGAAAAGAATAAAAGTAAAATAGAAAATGATAAATATTTCTGGAAGTGGTTAAATGGTAACCTAAAGGACAAGGATCAGGACCATGAGGTGCTGTATTATTTGGTTAGAATACCAAAAGTTAAAATTAAGCGCACAGTAAAGATGAAGCGCTGGTACAGTAAAGAAGTAGAGATCTATGAAACTAACAGTTACATTATAGATCATTACGGAAATGAGACGCTTAAATATTTCATTGGTTCAACGAGTAGAACTAGCTCTAATGAGGAGCTAGGGGGATGTTGGATATTTAAAATGAATAGAAAATTTAATCCGTGGAAAATAGGTCAATGTAAAAATAAAGGGACTGTTATAAGACGAGAGAGAAGAAGTGTAGTGCTGAATAAGGAAAAATATGAACAAGCAGTGGAAAAGAATGTGATGGAATGGATTAAATCTAGTAGACTTTTAAATCCCATAGGGGAATTTGTCCTACTAAGTACAACTCACGGTCGCTATTTAAAATCCCAGTTGTCTCCCAGTATGGATAATCGACTCGGGATGGAGTTAGTAGAAGCTGAGAGACTTTCCGCAACAAAAATTTATCTAGAACTCAATGAGACCATTCCATGGATATGGCGAAAAAGACTGAAATTACCCAGGGTTAAATATAATTATAAGAAGGAACTATGGGAGGTAGATAACAAACGGAAAGATACCGAAGTATATTTGATCAAAATGGTAATTGATGAATCCTTAGAAACGGAAGAGGATATTAAGAATCATTACGAAGGAAAAATGAGGGCAATGGATAAATGTATCCGGCTAACGATTAGTAAGAGAGACCACAAAGCTAAGTATCGGTATAACAAAAATGGCTATAATGATTTTTCGTACTCTAGTTTCTGCGATAAAAGAGGGGAACTTATGGATTGTAATGACCTAATGAATGGTACCAATCCGATAACAGGAAATCGAACAAGTAATATTCTTAGCATAAAAAGGAAATTATTATTGAAAAGAGTGGGTATGACCAAACGGAAAGAAGAGGATGGTAAGTATAGGATGAAATTAATCTTTCATGATGATGACATGATGGGCTTAATCGGAAAGGAGTGTGGTGAGTTAATCAAACAATGTTCGAGTGGACATGACTATATAACTATTAATCAGATGTTATCTGTATTATGTTACTGGCCTAATGGAATCATGCCATTACCATGGACTTTAGTTAGAGATAATCTGTCCGACATTTATGAGATGTCATATGGGCCAGGCGGAGTCATCAGAACCGTAGATAGAAAATTACAGTGGAAGGTATTCCATGTTCCTGCTAGAATAGACGAGAATATATTTGTCCAATATGACTTGGAACGAAAAAGCCCAATAAAGTTAGCTAATTTAGAGGCAATTGCTCTGGATGACTTAGATCAATTAATATCCAGAAAAAGTTGGAAGAAGCTGTGGTGTAAGGGTATGGACAATAATTACTATCTAGGTATGGACTGGATGAAAAGAACTATTTGTAAACGTAGTATTGAAATTATTGGAGCAGATAGCCATCCCAGGTGGTACGACGAACCAAAGGTATTTTTTGAAACAGGAATACAAGGGGTAGTTAACGCAACGACAGCCGTTGTTAATTTCGTAACAAAAGACATATGGGAATGGATAATCAGCTTCTTAATTGATATGGGATGGTATGTTTTGTACTGTGCATTGGGGATTTTGGGGCTGATGTTAATTCTCATTATAGTGAAGTGTTCATGTAATGCTTTAGGAAGACGGATTTGTTCGAGAAGTGACAAGATGGATCAGTTAGCAGTCTTAGAAAAGTTGGTAAACTTGCAAGGCTCGCATTTGAAGAAAAAGAGGACCCTTTCTGAGAAATCGTTGCTGTAGCAACATGCAGAGGGGGTGGCCCGGAAACCTGTGACTGACAGGCGGAGTCACAAGAGTATATAGGTTAGACAGCTGTGTAGGTCAGACATAGAGGAAAGTTAAACTTCACTCTGCATTTCCTGAAGATAAGAAGTAGAAGGGGAACCAATTACTTATTTCATTAAGAAAAATTAAGAGCAAGAATTGTTCCAGTAAGACCAACAGAGATCTAAATTGATAAATCATTAACATGGCATCCAACGGGACAAAGAACGAGACTTCAATTGGGATCGCCGACGAGGCTGAGAGTTTCCCAGGAACCTCTAGTAGCTCGTTTGCGCAGGTCAGTGAATTTGCTATTTATTTTGTATGGATGCTTTTAAATGGTTACAACCAAAATCTCTGTTGGCACCTGTTAATTTCTGCACTCCAAATTGGAAGAATATTTATGATCGGCAAATTAAGCAAACTGATACTAGTTTGTGATATGTTGATTAATTCGGACGGATGGTCTAAATTATTGGAAATGCGAGGAGCCGTAGCTCTCAATCTATTGAGTGGGGGTAAACTGGCAATCGACATAACCATGAAAATAATTAAAAAACCTGAAATTACCCTATGGTGCGAGATAGCAATAATCGCAGTAACAACAATGTATCTTGCTGGATTATTGATATTTCGACATGGAAAAGAATCCCGGTTGTGGATCTTGGTAGGAGCATTAACCATGAGTATTTTTACTTTGGGAATTTTTATTCCCAGCGAAAATGTTTTGTTATTAGGAATTATAATTCTTTTTCATAGATGGAATAAAATGAAAAAGCCGATCAGACTTTGCAAAGACTGTTGGAACAATCTTAAATCTGTAGGTCCTAATTAAATGTCTACCCAAATTTCAGGAGCTGACACGTCAGATTGAAATTTTGGAGAACAGACGACTTAGCGAAAACGTACATGACATTCAGAATACAACGGAGAGAAATCTCCGTGAAGATAATTGTGATGAGTGTGGGAGATCAATAAGACGAGTGTACTTTGAATTAATTAACGGTCAAAGATGGTGTGAATTTTGTATAAATGACCGAGACAAAATTGTACAGAATGGGTTCCATGGCGAAACAAGGAGTTGGGATTTTGTAACGAGTATGAGTGTTCGAGAAGGCCTTTGTTTAAGAGATGAGTTGAAATTACATGGCTTCTCAGAAATTATATTGGGAATGGATAGATTTAGACGATATGTGCTTCCCCCTTTGGTTGCAATTATGTATTCCTGGAAGACAGTGGGTATCGATCTCTGAAAACGATGGGAGATCTAAATGTACTTTCCAAATTGTAGAATTTCTGGATGGTAAAGAACTCACAATTTGGGATGGGGTTGCATTAAGACAAACAACAATGTCTGTGGGATCGGGTGTTTATGGATTGGCGTTCATTGATAAATCGCGTGTATTCTATAGATGCCTCAGGTGCTGATCCAGGAGACCGGAGGCCAGTTGGCTGGAGAGACCTTCGAGCTGTTTCTAACCCGGGCGAAATCCCGACCGGAGACGGCAGAGAGGGTATGGTTCTCAAAGGCGGTAATGAGGCTCTGTGTGAATCGCGACGACAAAAATGATAACTATATCCATGAGGCTCCCAGATACCAGGACCCTAAATTTAAATGGTCTAACAATCGTTTTTATGAAGTAACTTTGTTTAGACGTAAGAGAAATTTATTTGATTTATATGTTGAACAGGAATACCAAAGTGTACAAAGGGGTACTGTTGTGTTGTTTAACTGTCCTCTTGACAGATTACCAAAAACAGCACAATTCACTAGAGGTCTTTACCATAAGATTTCAAGAGAGGGTGTTGTGTTGCTAGATTCTAATATGAAATCTTCTGATAAATCCCTTAAATTGGAACCTCTCCTAAATGATTTACATGTTTCAAAGGGAACTGACAGTGTCTCAAAAGTAACTGATAAAATTGAAATATCTATGGACGATCTTTTAGTTGCACAACTACAGAAGGACCACGCCAGAAAACTTCATAAAGCTAAGAAAACAGAGAAGAGGAAGAAGAAGGACCCAACATCCACGGAACGAGCTGACATATCAAAGTCGACGAATAATGAGGATTCTCCGACAGATGGAGAAATTGCATAAAAGATTACTTAGTATTGTAAGGGGAGTTATGTTAGAGAATCAGTTTAAATGTCCAAATTGTGAAATATCCTGTTTACAGGAGAAGTTTGAATTGCTCGATGCAAACTTGCCCTGTGATAACGTTTTGTAGTTTAAGTGTCATTGCTTGCAAAAGAAGCTTGCAACGCTAGATGCATGTTGCAAGCTTGCTTTGCAACCACAGTGTTTGTGGTTTTCTTTGATCTCTCTGAGTGAGTTCAGTGGAACAACAGGTGTTAAGGCTATGCCCGCTTAGTTGACCTTTAACACAGTTCAAGAAGATGGAAAGATGCCTCCCCACAGTTAGAGATGAGGCGAGAAGCGAGCTGTGGTTTTAACACCTGCAGGCCAAGTAACGGTCAAAATGTATATTAAGCTTTTTAGCGTAGGTGGTGCAGATGAGATAACCTATACACGCATGCTTATTGCATAACAGCTTTAAGGTCATGGAAAATTCCAGATCAATTGTTTTATTCTTCTAAGAATTGCTTCATTGTAAGGGACAGCCCTAAATGCTTAAGACGGCCCCCCATCAAACCATATAAAAGGTTTTGTTTCCAGTTGCTCGGGGCCGCAATTCGAGGTGAAGACCTATACGCATTTCTGTTATTTTTTCCTTTTTGAATTTATTGTCTTTGTATTATTCTGTAACCTTTTTAAGTAAAACGAAACCATTTTTGGTGATTCGAAAAACTTTTTAAAAGAGTCTCAGAGTGATTTTTTCCTAGAAGTATCTTTACTTTGTTATAGTTAAGATATTAATACTAAGCAAAAGCCCAGTGAAACGGACCCCGGACTGAACTGGATTGGACACCGCCGAGGACCCTGAAGCCATTTATAACATCTTTAACCAGCAGGTAAGGACAATCTTTGATTGAAATAGGTTATGGGATTGTTATAGAAGGATTTGGATGTTACAGCGGTATAGAAACACAACAGGGGGCAAATATTGTCCCTTGGTGTGACGAGTGTGGGTACGCAGAAGGACATTAAGCCTCTTGGGGTACAACTCTAAAAAGTTTGAGAACCACTGGGAGTGGGTTAAGGAATAGAACAAAATAAACATCAAACACAATACACATACCAAGGGCAGAAAGTAGGCCTAATAGCCTACTCCCATGGTTTGAATATGACACAGCCCCACCTAAGATATTTTTCACCAGCCGCCACTGATACCTATTATATGCAACCTATTATATGCAACGCGTGAAATTTGGACGCATTAACACGCACAGTTTGTACGCGTCTTTTTGGTCCGTGTAAACGCGAACGTTTTGTACGTCTAAACGCGAAGTTTTTTGTCATGTTATTTAAAGACACGATCGTTTGTATCGCCTTAACGCAACATTTTTGGCCGTGTATTTTTTGTTACGTGTTTCTATACGAACGTTTTCGTCGTGTAAACATGACATTTTTGAACGTGTAATATTTCTGAGTCTTATTTGATGTGCGACATACAATTTTTTCTGTTTTAGTTAAACTGGTGATAATTTAGAGTCAATGATTAAATACATTCAATGACTGCATGAATTAGCATTATATTCTTTTGTAACGTTAAAGGAATTTGTCCTGTAGGAAAAGTGAGTGGTCTCTGTGATCCAACGACCATAGCCTATTTCCCCTCTGGTTAATGCATTCGAGGTGTCTATTTGGACCACTGCAAATAGCCTACTTGTTGGCAGAACTAATTACACTAGGCCAGTCTACCCTATATGTGGAAAAAGTCACTTCTTTAGTCAGCGGTTTCTGTGGCGTAACGTGTAAAGGGAGACCGGGGTTCTATTCCCACTGACAGCGCTTTTTTTTTATAACTTTACAGTTATTAAACGCAAAATTGTTTTCAATAAAAATGATTTGACTTAAAATTCATTTTAATTCATAAAAGTTACATTTAGGGTAAGGTTAGGGGTAGCTCTAGTCTTTAATATCTCAATAAGTTGCCATGATTTTAATATTGTTTTATAAATCTAATAATCTACTGTCAGTTAAATTGCAGGATGTTTAATGCACAACAATACTGATGAGCAAATAGTAACGTTATCTGTCACTATTTATAAGTAAATAGCATCTAACTGTCTACTGAATCCTGGACTGGCTGCCCCACAGTTTACGTGGTCCGCCTGCTGTAGTGATTCTGTAATGTTTATGTGTCGTATGATTGTGTCTGTGTTTAAATGTTGAATAAAGATTTGTAAATTGTCATAGGCTACTGGTGCTTTGTTTTCTGCTTTTGTATTTGCCTTATTGTTATAATATAATTGTTAAATTTGTGATTGTTACAATATATTGTTGTTATTAGATTATTTTTATCTGACATATACAGTATACATACAGTATATGTGTATTAATTATTTCCAGTCAAACTGACATCCCGACTTCAAGGAGCATTCCAGAGTCTCTCATACCAGATTGATGCTGGCCCACTCGGAGATTACTCCAGTCATTTTGAAAAAACAATAGCCACAGTATTTAGTATTTAGCCTTTGCTAACTTTATTATTCATTGTATTTATTAAAGTTGAATGATTTATGGCATTTATTGGCACTATTATGTATAATTATTGACACCCCACCCTGGACCTCACTAATTATTAAACCCTGGCTATGGCCGTATCCAGTGTTGTATGTTGTATACATATGTTAACATATGTTATACACAGGGCTTAATTTGAGCCTGAACACGCCGGAACATGTTCCGTCACCTCCGACATTGGATCCGGCACCTTTTTTATTGGATCCGGCACCTACTGTGTCACTAAAATTAATTGCCTAAATTAAAAAATAAATAAATTACTGTTTGTGTAGTGTTAAATGTTTGTGACACATGACTTGCGCGCTTGTTGTACGAGTTGAGATTGCTGTTAGCCTCGATCGTTTCACGCAGGGGAAAAATGTCAAAAAGACAGGAAAGTTTGCTTAACTTTTTCAAATACGCTGGACAGTCAGATCCCAAACAAGCAAAAATCGTTTCCGCTGATCAAAAAGGAGACCACGGTGGACACAGTAGCCTAGTATCGACATAATATCTCGTTATTTCGACATAATAAGGGGACATTCTAATCTGCATTAAGCCACATCAAGTGTTCTTATAATGGGTTTCTATGGGAAGAAAATGCTTAACGTGTAATTGCGTTCATATTCTGGGCTCATTTGATTTGTTTTTCTGATTTGGGCTTTTCTGATTTTTGTACATAGCATAGCCTATTTGTTAGGATTTTAGTATCATAATGATTAATAAATGCACGCACAATTATCCGTGAACTTGATTTGAACAAATGCCTTTCAACTTGTGTGTGCAAAATTCAGAATTAAATTAATGTGCAGAAATTTGTACAAATAGAAAGTATGTAGGCCTACTATACTGTTTTAGCCATTAAAAAAGCGCATTTAGTTTCATATTTGTTAAAATATTATAATGTTATTTTTTTTTCCATTTATGTTGATTTATGAAAAGTGAACAGCACGACCGAGTAAGATAGGATGTGCAATATGAGACATGGAGCGGGTCAGACATGATTTTGACCGTTGAAGTTGAAGTTGTTTTGTAGAAAGCCTTTCTTTAAAGTGAATTTCGTTTTGTATAAATTGTATCTTAATTGTAATCAATTTTTCATCAACCAATTGCCTGTATAGGCCTACGAAACAAATATAACGGAGGCGCCCGCGTGCTCACTTCCATTGCACGATATTGTGTTGAAATAACATTATTATTAATAATAGCCTACATCTTTTAGAATAGGCCTATTTGATTGAATGCTGAAAGTTGCCCTTGTTCAATTTAATAAAAATAAAACTTTAATTGTGATCATTAACATAACTGAATATTAAATATTTAGTGGCCAAGTTTTGCGCGGCTCTCCGTCAAATCTAGCACCCACTCAGCACATGCGTTAAAAATTCTCTGGCGCTGTCCCTGCAGAGAAGCTACGTAGGCAGTGTAATTTTTATTTTTTGTTTGTTTTGTTCCGTTACCTCCAACCCCCGTTTTGAGTCGCCGGATCTGCGCTCCGGGACCTCCCACTTTACAAATTAAGCACTGTACATGTGTATATAGCCTGTTATAAGAGGATGCAAACTGAATGCAGTCTGTAAAAGTTCTTTGACAGTTTAATAAAAAATTTCTAAGAGCCATCGTAGAGAGCAATCCATTTTTCCACGTTACCGGAGACAAAAAACCTGCATGAGTACAAACGGGATGAGATGCCACAGCATGACACAGCACTGACATCACAGCCAAAGTATAAATGCATCATTGACTCTAAAGTTTTACGCTTGCCTATGTACATGCCAACGTAAAATTACGATCTCATTCACGAACAAATGTTACGTGTGACGTTTGCATAGGTATTTGCTTACCTAACAGCACATCATCCCTCACGGAAAGAAATGTCGTCTGATGTTTATATATGTATACAGCAACGTGCCATCGCATCACAAATGCAAATGAAATCCTAAATAGAGCAACGCTATTGGCTGTTGTGCGGTCTGATGCGACACCTGAACATATACTTCGTATTTACGCGTACAAACTGTGCGTGTTAATGCGTCCAAATTTCACGCGTTGCATAAAATAAGTATTGTCCCCAACGGCGTTCCATAGGAGTACCCCTTCTGTCACGTAAAAGTACACGACTGTCGACTTTGGTAAGTTATCCGTGGCACTATCCACTCGCCATAGGACACGGAGGTAGGCTGCCCTGGCTAATCTACCCATAGTAGATAGCAATAACCGAGGAATTGGAAGCTTGTTAGTAGATTTTCTCTCTGCCATCACACTTCATACAATCTCAGGCGAACTTCAGGCGTGTCGTGTGTATGTGATTGTAACTGGCGCGAGTCGGCGCGAGTGAGGTGGGATCTGTGGCGTGTGCACGTCCTGTGATTGACAGTCAGATCTCACACCCCCCTGCGCTGATTGTACCCGATGATCCGGGAGCGGTGGAAGCTAGAAGCTAGTTAGAAGCTCGGGTTTTTTTCTAAAACCACCTTATTTATGTTGTTCTGTCGGATTATAGTGTCAATTTCACTGAATATGATCAAAAAAAAGTTGCCGACGGCAGCTTTAATGCTGGGAAAAAAATTAATCGTGATTAATCGCATCCAAAATAAAAGACTTCAGATGACTTCAGAATGACTTCAATTATATATATTAGTGCTGGGAAAAAAATAATCGCGATTAATCGCATCCAAAATAAAAGTTTGTGTTTGCATAATATATGTGTGTGTACTGTGTATAATTATTTTGTATATATAAATACACACATATGCATGTATTTATTTAAGAAATATTTGCATGTATATATACTGTATATTCATTTATACATAATTTATATTATATATAAATATAAATAATTTATATATAAATAAATAAAAATCTTAAATATATACATGCATATGTGTGTATTTATATATACAAAATAATTATACACAGTACACACACATATATTATGCAAACACAAACTTTTATTTTGGATGCGATTAATCGCGATTATTTTTTTCCCAGCACTAATATATATAATTGAAGTCATTCTGAAGTCATCTGAAGTCATCAAATTCATGACTCGAGTCTGACTCGAGTCCAAGTCACATGACTCGAGTCCACACCTCTGTATGCATGTATATATGTATATATACAGAGGTGTGGACTCGAGTCATGTGACTTGGACTCGAGTCAGACTCGAGTCATGAATTTGATGACTTCAGACTCGACTCGACAAAATGTACAAAGACTTGCAACTCGACTGGGACTTTAACATCAATGACTCTGACTTCACTTGGACTTGCGCCTTTTGACTCGAGAAGACGTGCTACTTCCCATGAAAACTGGGCCGCGCCGTTCTCAGTTTATCTGCATCTGTGAAAAAATGTGCACCACCTGTATGCATGCAGAGAGCACGCGCGCTGCCTGCACGACACCCAATCACTGTAGTCCCACGTTGTTACAAGCAGGCACATTGCAAGACAACCAATGAAGCAAACAAGCAACAACGCATGCTACGAATTTGAACGAATGCTAAGCACCTTTTCGGATGTACATAACTTACTAGCTGCTACATAGCTGCCAACTCTCACGCATTCACCGTGAGACACACGCAATTGACACTTTCCACACGCTCTCATGCCACACATCCATTTTCTCACGCACAGAAAAATCGCGAAGCAAAGAGGACACGGAGACCGACAGACTAGACAGAGCAGGTTAGTTATGATATAAAAAAAATCTCTGCTCTCAGATTCTGTCACTTTTATTACGAAATTCAGACAATAAATACCGTTTTGGCGCTTGTAAATGTGACACGACAGATCCCTAGCGGCACGTGAACCAATCATCTCTAGCTGATAGTAAATAACGTTAAACACGAATGAACACTGTTGAAAGATACAGTACAACTGACCAGATGCGCATAACAATCTCACGATTTAAATCGCCCAGCCCTACCGAAATGTATTCCTCATTCATAATATCGACCCATCAATCAAAGGGGTCAATAAAACAGTTGGAGAACAATTATGTCACATAACATTTACCTCAGGAAAGCCATTTAATGACCATAATAGGATATAGCACGTTAGTTGGCTAGAAAAAAAGAGCTATAAAGAGTATTTTGCTAAATATGTGTACTATATTGCATGTTTATTATATTTTTACCTATATCATTAAATAAAGTTGTTATTATAATTAAAAAAAAACCGCATTATATTTAATGTGTTATTTTTAACCTTAAATAATTCTGCCAGCTGATAGGGCTCTCTGTATGTTTACAGCATTAGGTGAGTTGTTTTTTTCTTGAGAAAAATTAATGCCTATATTGTGTAGCCTACCTAATATTTATCCAAATGAGTCAATATTAAATCAAATCACAATAATTGAATTGAACTGAAATAATAAAAAAGCGTAGCTTCCCAGACAGCAACATAGTGTCGGCCCAGATCCGGCCCACATTTGGGCTGAGTAGAATCCAAGTGTACCAAATGTGGGCCGGATCTGGGCCAACACTATGTTGCTGTCTGGGTTACCAGAAATTGAACCATGTAAACATTGTAACATGTTGTCACTAAACCTAATAAAATTCAGTTTAGTTACTAAAATGTTTTGACAATCACAATACACTTATTGTGATGCAAAAATTACATCACAATTATTAATAATTGCATCACAATTGATGCTTGTGATTAATCGCATTGTTACGCACAAAATTGAATAATGAATTCTAAAGTAGTGTATTGCGCACTTTTCATCTAAATGTACTGCTATATACACAAAAGTGCAATAGCATGTGGGTTGCAAACACTTTAAACAAATAGCTTAATGTGCTTTTTAGGGGTGACCCCGAATAGTCGAAGATTCGATGCTTCGATAGGAGGAGCCTGATTTGACTACCGATCTCACGGTCGAATCTTCGCAGAGGTGTTTTGAAACGAGGATCATGCCACTTTGGCTATATGAGGGCGCTCAATGTCTGATTTCACATAGAACTAGCTTTTATGTCTATTCGTTAATATTCAGCCTATTATGATAATGCTGTATATAAAAATGTGCAAAGAAAGAAGCTTTTAATAAATATTTTTTTAACGTGCGTGAATAAATCCAAACACTCCGTGACAGATTTAAGTTTCACTTTCAATCCGTGACCGACAGAGGAGCGTCTTCGCGGCAAGGATTTAAATCTTTAACAATGTCTGGGATAAGAAAATCTAAAGTGTGGATGTACACCATCAGAAAGGATATTCTCCAAGGCTGGATTTAGCATCAGGAAAACCATGATCGCACTTCTGCCGGCCAACGTTAACACGTTTCACGCATAGACTGGGTTTCACGTTAGAATGTATTTTATCCGCGCGCACAATTTGAATAGACTCCAACGGACAGACAGAGTGAAAGACTGGATTTGTTCTCTCGATCAGGTAGGGTCCAAGTGATTTCAAAACTTTTCAGCCGGTTCTAATTAGATTTTTGGATGCTGTGAACATTTTTAGCTAAAAAGACTGCCTCTCCAGTTTAGCATACTGCAGTTAAAAGGACAAAGTTGAAAATTCTGGCTACTATCGTTATTTTAATAATTTCTTTATTTTTATTTTATTTATTAGCCTAATCTGTCAGGGTTATCTAATCTAACTATTTGTGGCTTGTGTTTTGAATATATTTTCCTCTGCACTTTAGGCATTTTGCACACATTTGCTCATCTTGTGACTTGATTCTGATTTATTTCGTTTTGTATTTTTATTTATTAGAAAGGTATATTCTGTTCTAATTTAATTTAGTAAATTATTTGTTTATTTTTTCGGTGCATTGATGTTGTGCTGTAGGCTGGCCTGCTCGCACAGGTAATTTAGCCGATTTAATTTGATTTGCATGTGGAATGCAAATCCTGTCTGCAGTGTGGCCTTTCTGGAGTTATTTATGTTATTTCTTAGTTTTATTGATCCAAAATGTTTTTATACATTTTCTTCTATAGCTTTGTGTGATTTTCTGTACATTGCGGCTTTGAAACGTTAAAGCCCCGCCCCCACCCCCATACACATGATTCGACTATTAGTCGACTATAGGCAAGACATGACGATTCTGATTCGACTATGAAAATCCATAGTCGGGGACAGCCCTAGTGCTTTTTTACCAGCAGTATTCCCTTTACACAGTAGCAATAAAATATTTCTTGTAAATCTCAACTTAAACATTAATGTAATCAAATCAAATATTAAACCAAAGCTATTTGCCACTGCCAGGGCATTACCTTTTATCTAGCTTGGGCCCATGTAGCCAGCCGGTGAACGTGATTTCACCAAGTACCACATGTTCCTGGATCAACATCTTTGTTGATCCTGGAACAACTTTCCAATCAACCAATCAGATTTGAGGAACAAGTTTACAGTTTATGTCAAGTTTAGGCTTAAAACCAGGGTGAGGTACTTCAACATCAGTGTTATTCACCTGTCATTTCCCTCAGATTTTAGGGAAAAGTTTGGGTAGGGGTAGGGATAGGGTTAGGACTAAATTTTGGGGCAGGAATGTTAATCCAGGATCAACAAAATATGTTGATCGAGGAACATGTCTTACTTGGCAAAATCACGGTGACCGTAGGCAGCCTATATGGGACAGATTGTGTTTGCCCATGTCTGACCCATATAGTTTATCAAAGTAGGCCCCCATATGTATTTCCCCATTAATAACCCATTTAGAGATTACCGTGGGAACTGCCTTGGGCCCATGTAGGCAGCCTATATGGGACAGATTGTGTTTGCCCATGTCTGACCCATATGGTTTATCAAAGTGGGCCCCATGTGTTTTTCCAGATCATAACCCATATAGAGATTACCTATGTGGGTACCACCTTGGGCCCATGTAGGCAGCCTATATAGGACAGAATGTGTTTGCCCATGTCTGACCCATTTGATAAACCCAAATGGGCCCCATTTGTGTTGCCCATTTTGAGCCCATGCACTCATTTCCCATTAGTGACATTAGGAGCCCACCTGTTTTTGCCCATGTGGGACCTACTTAGCTGACCCAAGTGGGCCCCAGATAAGATGCCCATTTTGGGACCATGCCCAATTGGTACCCACGTAGCCCAAGCATAAACCGTCAGTGATTCATGAGGCTTTTTTTCCCCATCCTTATCTCTCCATTTAATACATCAGTAAACATTTTATCACATTTATGACAGTTTACACATTTCAAATTGTGTGCTTACAAATCCAAAGAAAGTAAAACACACAAATGTATTTCTCTCAATCCTCTCTGATGTCTGTAACTTTTACACAAAGTTATGCTGCAGCGAAAATAAAATGGCTTCCCCCATACAGCAACTAGCTGTCACAGTGTTGGTTATGTTCCCTGGTGTCCACTAGAGGTCCTCTTCCCCCACGGTGTCATTCACATTAGGAACTGCATTCCCCACAATCCTTGTCTGCACTCATCACTGTTCATTGCACCCAGCTGTTCGCCATCATGATTGTTAGTTTCTGTGTGTATAAATACCCTGCCTGTTTAGTGTTTGTTACAGAGTCCTTGTTATTCATCACACCACTTCTGAGGTCTGTTTTTGTCTTTTTATTGTTTTGTGTTTTGGATTTTGGATTGCCTTATTTGGATTTTGACCCTTGCCTGGACTAGTTGTGAGTATGGATTTTCCCTAATAAATTCTGCATTATTGGATATTCCCTCGTCTCCTTGAGTGTGGATCGTGACAGAAGGACTCTGTCAACACAAGATCCAGCGGTATGTTTTTCAATGTCTCTTCCCCAGCCACCGAGCGGGAGAGAGGACAATTTTTTGAGGGGACCCGGTTGGTAAGACGGCGGAGGAGGAGGAAGACCTCCAGCCTCCCCAAAGACCCGGAGGCCGTCCCAGTGTAGCCCGCTGTCATCCCGGCGATCGTCCCGGAGCTGCCTACCATCAGTACTGCCACGGACAAGAGGGTGAAATCATTGTGGTGTCCATGAAGATGTGAAAAAAATAGGCATAAGTCTAGCTTACACATTTACCCAAATTATTATACGCCTGTTTAACCTAAGCTAATTTGTCACTCATACAATGTCACTTCTGTGTTTTACGGCCCTGACGAGAACGTCGGTCTCCTCGGCTGTGAACCGCTCCTGACGTGCGCCTGGCAAGTCTGCCATTATAATAGCAATCCGCCATGGAACAAGTGTGCCTGCTCTTAAAGGGAATGTGAGATGACGCTCTGATTGGTTCATTTCACGTTACGCCCAAACCACACCTATGAGTAATGAAGCTACTTCAGACCAACACATTTTAGATTTGCGTCGAAACGTTGTGTTTATGTATTTCACTGTGATCTCAAAGTATATTATAATGTACCCAAAATCTGTATTTTCTTGGGTTAAAGGAGAAGCTGGGGAAGTTGTTGTTTTTTATTGTGGATAGAAGAACAAAAAAGAAATCAATGAGCTAATAATGTAAACATTTACAAATAATGTTTTAAATAATATTTTAATAATGTAAAGCTTTATATGTTCCCCAATTCTGCAATCTTTAAACTATATATAAAGTATTTATTCCTCCAGGAGGAGCTCGACATAATAAATGTAAAAAACAATAAAAATGCACCCAACATAATAAATGTAATAAAACATGGAGAGACTCTTGAACCTCAGAGTGAGAAACTTTATTGATAAAGGCAAGCAAAAACATACAGCAAATATACAGCAGTAGTAAAGTGAGATCTGTGTGTGTTCTTTCACTTTTTTTCATTCACATCTGAGAGAAATATAAACAATAAACACTAACAAATAAGATTTTTTTAAAAAATTCCAAAATAATCAAGTTCAAATATTCAGTATTATGACAAAAACACTAAAATAGAAAACACACTTGAATAACCTTTATAGTTCAGCGTTCTACTTTAGATTTCAATACTTCCTGAAAAAAAGAAAATATCAAGGCATAAATATATCTGACATACATTAATATATGCAAAATCAGTTTGTGAGAAATGACATCATCATGTACCTGATGTGTGAATATGTGCTTGATCTCATTCAGCTCTTAAACCACAATAATGACAGTAGCCACGCCCACCAGAGCAGAGAGGACCAATCGGATCACAGCTTCAGTAGGACCACAATAGTTCTTCTCAGAGTCTGAGGAATAAACACATCAAACTGAGATCAGATCAGTCAATAAACACTAATATCAGCGCTAGGGGTTGCACGACTACTGATTTCTGCAAGTCGATTTCTTATCAAAACAATACTCGAGTTACTCGACTACTCGTGTTTCATGCGACTGTAAATGAAAAGACATGAAATAGTTCTTGTCAATAAATGTTTATTAGCCCAGTTCATATCCTTGTTTTTCCAGGCGCGCCTATACCACGGCGAAATGAAAACATCTTCTCAACTTTTCAGAATGCCACAAGCGCACCGCAGGTCATGAGACAAAAACCAACTGATAAGCTTGCGTTTCCGTAACAACATCGAAAGCTCGGCCGAACAGCTGATCATAGCTGTACAGGGCGGGTTTTTATTTCTCATCTCCATAAATATATCTAGTAAAGTTAATTCAATTCAACATGTAAATAGTAGATATAAGAATATTTAAAGGAGAAGAAAAATTATCTTTACTCACCATAGACAGAAACTTTGAATGATTTTGATGACAATCTTCCTGAAAACTTCAGGAGAATATAACGTCCATCATGTTCAGTTGAGGTGTTTGTGATGGTCAGAGATCCAGTTTGATTGTCCAGCTTCAGTCTGTCTCTGAATCTCCCATCAAGAACATCATCATATACAGTGATTCTGTCGACCCGTTTATTGATTTCTGCTATTAAAGTGTTTCTATTCCCAAACCTCCACTGAATCACATCATCATCCTTCATTTCAGTAAGATTAGAGTTTAGAGAGGCTGAATCTCCCTCCTTCACTGACACTGACTTCACTTCATCTGTCAAACACACAGAGAACAAACAGAAACAGGGTTTGCAAAGATTAATACTGTTAAATCACTTTATAATGGTTTACTAAATTGAATAGTTTAAAATTTACATTAAAAATAAACAATATAAATAACAAAAACAAAATCGTGTATGAATTCATTTAAATTTTTCATAAAAAAAAAAGGTGTAAATGTTTTTGAACTCACCAATGACAGCGAGCCTAAATCTCTTGATCTCACTGTTGATCTGTAGATAATAATATCCTTCGTGTTCAGTTGTGGTGTTTGTGATGGTCAGAGATCCAGTTTGATTGTCCAGCTTCAGTCTGTCTCTGAATCTCCCATCAAGAACATCATCATATACTGTGATTCTGTCGAACCATTTATCGATTTCTGCTATTACAGTGTTTTCATCTCCAAACCACCAAAGAATCGCATCATAATAATTCATTTCAGTAAGATCAGAGTTCAGAGAGACTGAATCTCCCTCCATCACTTCCTCCAGGACTGAATCACACACACACACACACACACACACACACACACACACACACACACACACACACACACACACACACACAGGGTTCGTCACAGATTAATACGATCACTTGATGGTTTATAAAAGTAAATAGTTTGAAATTTAAATTTGAAATGAATATCATCATTAAACACCAAAAGCAAAATGGAGTTTGAATTATTAATGGTATATTTGTGCTGATTAAACAAAAAAAAAACAAAAAAAAACAAGTGAAACAAATATTTAACTCACCAAAGATAATGAGCCTAAATCTCTGACTGATCTCACTGTTGATCTGTAGTTCATAATCTCCTTCATGTTCAGTTGTGGTGTTTGTGATGGTCAGAGATCCAGTTTGATCGTCCAGCTTCAGTCTGTCTCTGAATCTCCCATCAAGATCATCATCATATACAGTGATTCTGTCGGCCCGTTTATTGATTTCTGCTATTAAAGTTTTTCTAAACCTCCACTGAATCACATCATCATCCTTCATTTCAGTAAGATCAGAGTTTAGAGAGACTGAATCTCCCTCCTTCACTGACACTAACTTCACTTCATCTGTCAAACACACAGAGAGCAAACAGAAACAGGGTTTGCAAAGATTAATAGCCTACCGTTAAATAACTTTATAATGGTTTACTAAATTGAATGGTTTAAAATTTACATTTGACATCAGATTTTTTTTTTTTCTCATACACGTATTATCATGACCAGCAGACGGGAATTCAAACCAACCTTTAATGTTCACGCCTTTTAATAATACAAACAATACAAACAACTGAAACAATAAACTTTAAAATATCTAAATAGGCTGTAGTAGCGACGGTGAATTCACCTGCGGCAAGTTTACTTTTCACCATCTCCATCTTCTTCTCTCCAGGCTAAAGGCGTGCACGCAGCGGCGTCAGGTCTGCCCCGCCCCTCTCCATAATGCACGTTGCACGCAGCAGCCAGACTTTCTTTACGGTGAACAGCAGCGATGATTAATAAATGTTGGTTTTTTTAACTGAGCGGAAAAGATTAAGTCCGAGGTCCGACCCGACCCGAGTCATTTGATTATATTTTCGACCCGAACCCGGCCCGAACCCGCGGGTCCCGTCGGGTTTGTCGGGCCGACCCGACCCGTTGAGAACTCTAGCGGCAACATTCTGATCTGAAAAATGAAGCCTACCCGGAAGTGTGAAAAACTGCAATACATCGAAAATCCGCTAGGGGAAGGTCCCAAAAGGGAGCAAATGTCCATAGCCCCCATGTTAAAATGTCCGTTTTCACAGCATAAATTCATGTTTTTACAGGTTGGTCCCATGGACTTTTATTGTATTTTTCGATAGCTTCCGAGTGCCTGACAACCATGAGGGCTGTGAATTTTTTTCTAACTCGTTAGTTTAGATCGTATTTAGATATAAAATGTATGACAATAAGGGCGTGGTTAACTTTGATTGACAGCTTGATTGACAGCTGACAAGGCAGCGCCACGGAGAATGACAACATAAGAAGCGCCATTTTTTAATACAGTTGACATATAATACTACTGTTTCTGTATCATGAAATGTAGTTTTAAGAGTTTTTCAGGTGAGAATGTAGTTGTTTAAAGCTCAAATCTGTGGTTTATTTATAAAGATTTATGAAAATTGTATCCAGTTGTGAGATCCAGCGATGACCGGGCACTCGGCGTTCATGTACCTCGCCTGGAACAGCCTTTCCTCGGCTAGTCGTTCTGAGGTTTGCCGCTCACTCTGGCGTCTCTGTAGTGGTTAAACATGAGATATAATTCATCTTGTCTATATCTAATGGGCGATTTTTGGTCTCGTGAATCTATAATTTGTTCCCTGGCCAATCATTTTGGCTGAGGGGAAGTTTCATAACTTTATAATCTATTTAACTTTACCGTTGTATGGTTAGACTAGATCGAGCGCTGACTTTGTATGTTTGACTGAATTGTTTGCTTTATTTGTATAGCTTCTTGTACCTTTTACTTATACTTTTATAATAGCTAATATTGATAAAAACTTAAATTTAACAAAAAGAGACTGGGTTGAGTTTTGTCATTTTAAATTTTAATACAGCGAAGATGATCTGTAAAGTTGTTTACTGCAAAATCTGTTGTTTAGTACAAATGCACATATTGCCTGGACCATATTAAAATGTTTAATATTTTTATATTATATTTAAAACGGAAAGAGGCAGGTTTATGTTTTATATATTTTTTTTATAAATAGGCAAACGTTATGTGCAGTGAATATAATCAATACGCGTTGCCTGAACCACATTTGTGTGGCTATAATGTTTAAGATTTCTTTAAATGAAAACGAAAAGAGTTAGTATGGTGTTTTATAACATATTTTGTTGCCTAAAATATACACAGAGATAACCGGAGTAGCAGAGCGAGCTGAGTGACGCGCGCTGCGTCAGAAGGTGGGCGGGGTTAGGATTTCCCAAGATTTTCCAAGATGGCGCCGCCCATACCCCCCATAAACGACTTCAAACCTGTTCTTCAGAAAGTCTATGGGTGACGTCACAGACGCTTTGTCCATATTTTTTACAGTCTATGGTAAATACACATGGTAGAAGAGTTTTTTTGTTTTGTTTGTTTCTGGTCCCGCTTCGGATGCCACGATGCCATAAAGCGGTATCTCTGGGCGTAATCAGTCCTTCACTGACCAATCAGCGTTCATTAGCAGAATGCTAGCGTGTTATGGGCAACAACAACTCAACCTGTAAGAAATCGAAAGGAAATAAGTACTTGTTCATTCAACTTTCAACCTATAACCCATGTAACTTGCAAAACCTACAATCAAATCTGAGATTTCTCAACGGCAATCGGGTGAAAGAGACAAATTTAGCCGTCTAGCCCCATAGACTCCCATTCATTTTGCACTCATGGGCGATCGCCCCTAGTGGAACTCTGGTGGAACTACAACCAAAACTCGGTACAATAGGACTTAATAGGGAGTGGGCAGGCTCTACGTAGACGGGCTCTGCGCAAAAGCAGTGCATGAGAGACGCATACCTGTCAACACTCCCGTTTTCCCCGGGAGACTCCCGTATTTCACACCCATCTCCCGCCCCCTCCTGATTTGTTATTTCTCCCGTGAAACTCCCATTATTTGTATGGCCCAAACGTCGTTATATGAATAATCACATCAATATATTATTCCAAGGTTGTCCAGTTGCCAGATCTTGTATGAAACCCATCCTACTCGCGCAATCAACACATCATACAAATTTTAACCCATTTGTGAGCTCAACCTGGCAACCAACAACCCAGTTGTGCCGTCGATATCTGTGCAGGTAGTAGACGCGGGAAGTTGAATAAGCGTTACTGGTAGAAATGGGAAAAGACTCCGTGTTAAGTAAATATTTAACGCAATCAACGCAGCATCCGTTTTTTTCTGTCATCCTTTGGCTGCATGGCGTTACATTAGGCTATATGATGCGCTTTTATTCTTGCTAATGCTTTTAACCCTTGTATGGTGTTCGGGTCTGTTGGACCCGTTTTCATTTTTTATCAAAAGAAAAATGATAAAATTAATTATTTTTTCAAACTGAGACTCAATGGCCTTGGCTCATTTTCTGTGAGGAATATATATCAGAACACATTTTCAATGAAAACACACTGTACACCCCCCCTACACATTTATATTACACACAGGATGTTCGGGTCCACTGGACCCGGGGCTAATAAAAGTGTGGAAATTGTAGGTCCTGTGTACCTTTACTCTGTCCTCCTCCTGTCAGGGCCTGCTGTTAGTGTGTGTATGTTCTTGTATATGGTTTATGAGGACACAAATGTGTATAATGACATGGGTGTTACAACGTAAACATGGATTATGACAACATCTGTGTCCTCATACTAAAACATACTAAATGGTGTTTTTTGAAATTCAAAAAATGGCAAAAGTTTTCTGTGATTGGTAGGTTTAGTGGTAGGGTTAGTGTAGGGGGATAGATTATCCAGTTTGTACATTAGAAAAAACATTATGCCTATGGAGAGTGACCGTACACCACATATCCAAGTGAGTGTGTGTGTGTGTGTGTGTGTGTGTGTGTGTGTGTGTGTGTGTGTGTGTGTGTGTGTGTGTGTGTGTGTGTGTGTGCATGTGTATGTGTGTGTGGGTGTGTGTTTTGTGTGTGTTGTGGGTGTGTGTGTTGTAGGTGTGTGTATGTGTGTGCATGAGTGTGTGTGTGTGCGTGTGAGAGAGAGATTGTGTGTAAGTGTGAAAGAGTGCAAGAGTGAGTTTTGTGTTTCTACTCCTGCCATTCCCACACGAGGTTGCAATTCTTAAATGTGATCTAACAAAGGTAAAGAGAAAATTTTAACCATATATGGTGTTTATATTGCTTGTAATTGGGATGAAGTAAACATCTGTTGAGTATTTTAACATAACATTTTTGATTGTGTTGAATTAAAAACCCAAAAATGCAGCGGGTCCACCAGACCCACGAACACTGGCTGAGTAACAAAAATATGAACACCACACAAGGGTTAAACCATTCAAGCCATATAGGCTACTTATTTTATAAAACTTTAAAAGCGGAAAGCGCATCACTCATTCCTGAGAATACATTTGACATCGCAGCCTGACCTTGACGGAAATAAATATCCTACGCCAAAAGTAGGCTACCAGAGAAAAAGTCTCAGCTGTGCACAGATTTGTAAACCATACATTGCTTTGTTTTTTTAATCCATACCCATTTTGCACCGTGGCTCAAAGGGTACACAACAAAAATAGGGACACATAAAGCCAAAATAGAATGCAAAATTTATTACCAAAATAGAACTATAAAAAAAAAAAAAAAACTACGTATGGTACGGTAACAGTGAACAAATTCATAATCCGTGCACGCTTTTGCAATCGTTGTTTTGTAAATTGTTCTTTCGCAATAGTTGTTTGTAATATTCAGTTGCTGTGAAAAATTGTGAAATACTGTTCCAATAGGTGAAGTTACACAACAATATGCTGATTGATTACATAACAATATTTGGATTTAATATTCAGTTCCAGTGAAAATCTGTTCCAGTTAATGGAGTAGGCTATAGGCTACACAGGTGATGTGTAATATTCACCAGTAAACTCCACCTGCTGAAACAGTTTCTTACAGTAACTGAAAATTACACAACATCACCTGTTCAGTTTTGAAAACGGTAGCCTACTCACAGATTTGTGGCCTATACCTTATTTTAGAAATCTTTTTTTCTGTAGGCTATATTGATTTGTTGTGTATTGTTAAGATGAATACAACTGTCTTAACTGAATTTTTCTATGATTTGGTGATGGGGTGTGTAATGTATAGACAGGGTTGGGGAGTAACGGAATACATGTAACGGCGTTATGTAATCAGGATACAAAAATCCAGTAACTGTAATCCGTTACAGTTACGTCAAAAAACGTAGTAATCAGATTATAGTTACACTTTGAAAAAAGGGGGAATACTTTCAGGATTACAATGGTTTCGTTTAAAACTAAATAAATAAGTATTTTGGCATAATAACACTATATTAAGCGCTGCTTGATTATACAGTAGTTCCTGGTTCTGTTGCCAGTAATGACTCACGTGTGCCACGCGCTGGTGCATGCGCAAATAACAGCTTTCTACAATCTCCTCAGACGCAGATTGAGTCACTGCTGCTAGTAGAAACGACGCTGCCTGCGGGTAAAATCGCTTTTAATTCATGTAAATTGCGCTGCTATTTTGTAGAAATTAGGAGAGTAGCTTTTTTAGTACTCAAAATGTCCTTTCTTAATCTTTTCTCGCGTGACGGGATGTTCGCTGTCTAGGTAACGTAGGGGAACTCCCACTGCCAACGCCCCAAGTTCAGTCAGGCAAATTAAGAAAGATCACGGCTTTAGTCAACATGTAGGCCTATTTTAAATAAACTAAATAAACTAATATGTAGATTGTGTAAAATTTTTAAATGTTGTGTTTTTATTTTTTAGTTAAAAATGAGTTACAAATAAAACAAAATAATCTGTAATACCATACATTAGCCACTAGATGTCTGTATAGCCCTTTACATAAATATATATTAAGGCCTGTGTGTATATTTTGAAAATATTGTACACTGGACCAAATTCTTAATAAATAAAAGTTTTTATTTATTTTTTAAAAAATATTTCTTCTTGCTTGACTTTATTATACGTGACCTTGAAGCAATCCAAAAGTAATCAGTTACATTACTTTCATATTATAGTAATTGGATTACGTTACTGAATACTTTTTTAATGAAGTAATTTGTAACTGTAACGGAATACATTTTTAAAGTAACCCTCCCAAGCCTGTGTATAGATGACATAAAACTGCATGTGGTTGAACTGAAACCCAGGTCTCCCGTATTTTGGTACCCAAATGTTGACAGGTATGGAGATGTGTAGAGTGGAGTATCATTAAATCGATGTTCTATGTGAGTAACTGTGATGATCATCATTCAATCTGGTGTAATAGGCTGTATTCGTTTCATCCTGAGTTTGTATAATGTGTAGTTTGTGGTTAGAGATCCAGATGATCGAAGATGTTTGATTGATGCACGCAACGGCAATATAAGTCTCTATAAAAGAGTTTGGTAAGTCGTTAATGTGTATGTGTATAACAAATGTGAATGACCAACCCGAACTCACGGGAAAATTCTTTAGAGATTCTGAGAAATTGACACTTTATAAGGCTTTACTGAATTTTCTGTGAAGATATTTTTTGTGAACTATATTCATTTTGAATTTATACACTTTTTATTTGCACTAATACTTATAGTGACCCCATATGGGAAATTTGAGTAGTGTGATTGAGTTGAGTAAAACGAAATTATCAACTGTTATTTGTTGAACCATTCAGTTCAAAGCATTGAAGAAAGCATTCTTCACAAAAAAAATGTAAATAATTTATTGAATTAATAGAGAAAAATAAAGCAAATCTAAACCGTGGTTCAGTGTCAATTGATTTTTTTATTTTATTTTATTTTTATTTTTTTTACTGGCAACACATTAAAAATAAACAATATATAAAAAAATGGTGTATGAATTCATGTACATTTTTTCATTAAAGGTGCAATGCGCAACATTTCATGTTAAAAATACCTGTTTTTCTAACCCATACATGCTTAAACAATTGCCTGGTGGGCTGAATGAGCCCTTCTCTGATCACTGCGATTGCCTCTATAATCCTGTACAGTAAAATAAATAAGAGGGATTCGGGACGGAATGAGCGTGCACACCTCTGATTGCAGTTTCGCTTGTCGCCAGAGGGGTCATAGTTCTGCAAAAAATCAGAGACTTGCGCAATGCACCTTTAACAAAACAGGTGTAAATGTTTTTGAACTCACCAATGACAACAAGAATGATACCCTTGATCTCACTGTTGATCTGTAGTTCATAACCTCCTTCATGTTCAGTTCTGGTCTTTGTGATGGTCAGAGATCCAGTTTGATCATCCAGCTTCAGTCTGTCTCTGAATCTCCCATCAAGAACATCATCATATACAGTGATTCTGTCGGCCCGTTTATTGATTTCAGCTATTAAAGTGTTTTCATTTCCAAACCACCACTGAATCACATCATCATCCTTCATTATACGATTAGAGTTTAGAGTGACTGAATCTCCCTCCCACACTGACTCCTGTCCTGAATCACCACACACACCACACAACACAAACAGAACAGGGTTCGTCACAGATTAAGATGATAATTTAATGATTTATAAAAGTAAATAGTTTGAAATTTAAATTTGAAATGAATATCATCATTAAACACCAAAAGAAAAATGAGGTTTGAATTATTAATTGTATATTTGTCCTGATTAAAACATAAAACAGGGGTACAGAAGTATTTAACTCACCCCAGACAATGAGAATAAAAAACTTGAAAACACTGTTGATCTTTAGTCTATAAACTCCTTTATGTTCAGCTCTGGTGTTTGTGATGGTCAGAGATCCAGTTTGTTTGTCCAGCTTCAGTCTGTCTCTGAATCTCCCATCAAAGTTAAAGTGTTTTCATCTCCAAACCTCCACTGAATCACATCATCATCCTTCATTTCAGTAAGACCAGAGTTTAGAGAGACTGAATCTCCCTTAATCACTGACTCCGGGACTGAGTCACCAAACACACACACACACACACACACACACACACACACACACACACACACACACACACACATTAAATTAATATCATCATTAAACACCAAAAGCAAAAGGGAGTTTGAATTATTAATGGTATCTTTGTGCTGATTAAAAACAACAACAAAAAACAAACAACAAAAAAACAAACAAAAAAACAAGTTTAACAAATATGTAACTCACCAAAGACAATTAGAAAGAATCTCTTGATCTCAATGTTGATCTGTAGTTCATAATCTCCAGTATGTTCAGTTGTGGTGTTTGTGATGGTCAGAGATCCAGTTTGATTGTCCAGCTTCAGTCTGTCTCTGAATCTCCCATCAAGAACATCATCATATACAGTGATTCTGTCGGCCCATTTATTGATTTCAGCTATTACAGTGTTTCCAAACCTCCACTGAATCACATCATAATCCTTCATTTTAGTAAGATCAGAGTTTAGAGAGACTGAATCTCCCTCAATCACTGACTCACCAAACACACCTGAAGAACAGAGTTTTTCACAGATTAAAGCTTTTAAATCACTTGATGTTGGTTTGATGAAGATTCACTAAAATACTTTTAATCATTTGAAAAAGGTTCATATATGGAACAATAACTAAAAAATACACTTTTACTGTAATGTTTAACGTCGCACAAAAAAATGCTGTTGAGTATCTGAGCTTCATATGTATATTCTTTTATTTAATCAATCCATAATAACTGAGTTTAGAGCTGAATTCAAACTTGATCTGACAGTAAAATCAGTTCAATTATTTATATGAGAATAACAGTGAATGTTGATCCTCTCAAACTAATTTAACCAGTAATTTATAACATGGTACCAGAACAGAAACAACTGAAGTCATAAAAACACATTTAAAACTCACCATCCAGATGCCACAAACCGAGCAAAATTAATTTGAGAAACATTTTCTTCATCGTTTCTCTGAAAAGTAACTCTTAATGTCTGAAACACTCAGATTGTTCTGAAACACGACTGAACTGATGCTGTGTGTGTTTGTGATCCTCCCTATAAAGTCTGAACCTTCGTCACAGTTTATTCTCGAAACCATTTCCTGCAAAACAGGAAGTCATGAAAGAGTTTAGATTAGATGTTTGTATCTAATGGTGTTGATGATCATATATCAATCTTCAAAATTTGTTTTATTTAACTGTAACAATATTTTGTATGGAGTGAAAGTCAGATTATTTGGTTAATTTAAGCAGGAGAGTTAAAGAAGAAACGCTTCACCCACAAACTGACAGACTCACTGACCTACTTTCATTTGATAATAGACAATGATGCTGAAGCTGTTTGTCCACCAACAGGTCAAACCACATTAGATGTAGGTAAATCAGACCACAGCAGGTTTCACTTTTACTCACAAAACGAGATGCTTGCACTATACATTTAGAGAATGACTTTCATCATTTTTGCCATGTTGCTAAAATAGTCAAACAGTGCAAGTTAATAAGAACAGTAGCCTGCAAATCTGATTTATTCAGTTGAAACCAAATAAGACTTAAGATTTGCATGTAAGATTTGGTCTTGAAAAAATATGATAAGAAATGCTTGAGTTTATAACTAAATCTCTGACTTTTGATTGTAGATTGCAGTTGCAAGATGCCGTTTTGGCTCAACCGCTGGAAGGGTTCAGGCTGTGGTTGAGGCCAGAGAACCAGAGGAAAACAGAAGTTCACTTTAACAACAAAGCATCAACTAAAGTGACTGCACATGCGAGCCTGGTAGGCATAGAGGCTGTTGTGATTCAAGAACATAATGGATAAATCGTTCCCATATACACTGAACAAAATTATAAACGCAACACTTTTGTTTTTGCCTCCATTTTTCATTAGCTAAACTCAAAGATCTAAGACTTTTTCTATGTACACAAAAGGCCTATTTCTCTCAAATATTGTTCACAAATCTGTTAGTGAGCACTTCTCCTATCCTAGGTGTGGCATATCAGGATGCTGATTAGACAGCATGATCATTGCACAGGTGTGCCTTAGGCTGGCCACAATAAAAGGCCACTCTAAAATGTGCAGTTTTATCACACAGCACAATGCCATAGATGTCGCAAGTTTTGAGGGAGCTCACAATTGGCATGCTGACGGCAGGAATGTCCACCAGAGCTGTTGCCCGTGAATTGTCTCAGGGAAGCTCATCTGCATCGTCCTCATCAGGGTCTCGACCTGACTGCAGTTCATCGTTGTAACCGACTTGAGTGGGCAAATGCTCACATCCAATGGCATCTGGCTCTTTGGAGAGGTGTTCTCTTCACGGATGAATCCCGGTTTTCACTGTACAGGGCAGATGGCAGACAGCGTGTATGGCGTCGTGTGGGTGAGCGGTTTGCTGATGTCAACTTTGTGCATTGAGTGGCCCATGGTGGCGGTGGAGTTATGGTATGGGCAGGCATATGTTATGGACAACGAACACAGGAGCATTTTGTTGATGGCATTTTGAATGCACAGAGATACCGTGACGAGATCCTGAGGCCCATTGTTGTGCCATTCATCCACGACCATCACCTCATGTTGCAGCATGATAATGTCTGGTCCCATGTTTCAAGGATCTGTACACAATTCCAGGAAGCTGAAAACATCACAGTTCTTGCATGGCCAGTATACTCACCGGACATGTCACCCATTGAGCATGTTTGGGATGCTCTGGACTGGCGTATACGACAGCGTGTTCCAGGTCCTGCCAATATCCAGCAACTTTGCACAGCCATTGAAGAGGAGTGGACCAACATTCCACAAGCATCAGAGAGTGAATGAAGGGAAATGAGACAGACTGGTAGTTTTGATGAATGCAAATCATACGCTCACTTTGCTAATGAGTTAAGTGTGATTGGACAATCACTAATTCGCTAACTGAAATAAAACCATGCCAATCTCTAGGTATGGTGAAGGCTATGTGATGATGTGGGGCTATTTTAATTCCAAAGGCCAAGGGAACTTTATCAGGATGCATAGTATCCTAAAAAATGTTTTTAAAAAAATACTTAAAAATAAAAATCTGCCTGCCTCTATGGGAATTTAACACAGGGGTGTCCAAACTTATGCACCCTGTATTTTAAGGAAGAACATTTATTTATTTACAATACATTATTCATTCACAAAGAAAATTGGTGTCCTTAAAGGTTGGATTTTTCCTAATTTTTTAAATTAAGGCATTAAGTTCAATTTCCAAAATATGATTTTTTATTCCTCTTTTTAGTCAACTTTAGCATGGGTGTCTAAACTTATGCATAGCACTGTATATACATTGCGGACCCGATCAACACGTTGCCTTGGCAAATGCGGGATGAGCCACTAGATTCTTGTTGCAGAAATGCAGACGCAAAATCTATGCGCTGCGTCAGCAATCGCGCAATCTGAGCCATATAATACTTCAAGCAGAAAACACTGATTCAGTGACCGTCAAACCTGAGTTCAATGAGCTTTGGATAATAAGCTGCGATCTGATCCTAACCGAAACCAGACCAAACAAAAGACAACACATGATGAGTGACAACTTGAAGCATTACTCTGTTGAGGAAATTGTATTCAGTGAAATGCAGACACCTCCAACTACTGACTTTAAAGGTGCTCTAAGTGATGTTGCGCGTTTTTTAGGCCAAAACATTTTTTTTTGTCACATACAGCAAACATCTCCTCACCATCCGCTAGCTGCCTGTCCCCTGAACACAATGTAAAAAAAACGCGGTCTCTGTAGAAAACACTGGCTCCACAAACAGCAAGAGAAACAAACTGGGCTAACCCGCACCACGAAACATAACAAACTGCTCCAGCCAATAACAGACAGGAATGATTTAGGGGTGGAGTTTGGGGGGTTAGTGCGCAGATGAGGAGGAGGGAGGGTCTAGCTAGCCACCGTTTTGTTTGACAATACTTTAAACAAGTAAACAATTAAACAAGAAGTGACATCACCCAACATCACTTAGAGCACCTTTAAGATTTACTGTTTTTCATTATGGATAAACCTGTATGCACCACTGTGACTCTTTTCTGTGTTTGTAGTGGATTTAGTAAATGTTGTTGTGCTCTGTGTCCAGGATTACCTCATATAAATATATATTTATATATATAAATAAATAAATATTTATAATATAGGTATTTAAATATATATATTTATTTTATTTCATATATTTCATTTAATATAGGTATATAAATAACCTGCAAATAAATAAAGGGTTTGCTCACCCTTATAATTTGAATTCCCCTCTATCAGTACTGTCCTGTAACAGTGAATGTTGATCCTCTCTGACTAAATTAACCAGTCATTTATCACATGGTACCAGAACAGAAACAACTGAAGTCATAAAAACACATTTAAACTCACCATCCAGACGCCAGAGACACAAGCAGAGCAAAACAAGGAGAAACATCTTCATCGGTTTCAGTCCACAAATATGAAAAGACAAACTCTTCAAAACTGGTTCAGTAATAAAATGACAGATGCACAGATGTGAAGATGATCTGCTGTAAAGTGAAGTGAAACTCTACATTCAGTTAAAATAACTCTGAGCTCCAGTGAAGTTGATGACATAATTTTCAACAGAAATAAACTGACCAGTAACATGTTAAAAAAAGTCTTAAAGCAACAATTTGATCTTCTCTTACGAATAAGTATACTTCAAGTTCATTTACATGACATATACTTAAGTAACGTTCAAGTATATTTTTAAGTATACATTATGTAGTAAGTATACTAATGTCAATATGTACTAGTTGTAAACTTGTAAGTGTACTATTTCAATGTAAATGTATTTTAATGGTAAATGTAAATGTAAGTGCACAACTAGTTCATAATTACGTTTTTCATTTGTACTGCAAGTGAACTTTTGAGTATACTAGTAGTTTACTCTTTTAATACTTGTAGCAAATTTTTCGTTTATAAAAGTACACTTCGAAGTATACTCTCAGTAAACTACTTGTTTAATAGTTTTATTCTGCAAGTATACTTGTAAATTCTGAGTGAACTTAACATCATACTTGTAGTTTACTAATTATCTATTATTTTTGCTCTTTAAGTGTACTCTCAGTAAACCACTAGTGTATTAGTTCCCTTTCAGTCGAGAATGTCAGACGTAGCCTGTCTTCTTCATACTACTATTTAATCAAGCCAGTTCAACACTGGCATGCGTGATTACACACTCCGCCCCGCAGCACGGGTATAAACACGGAAGTGGACGCTCGCACCAGTTGCCTTTCGCTTCAGAGCCGATCGGATGTCTCTGAAGAGTACTATTGTTTACACAACAAGCGAGTGTCTGTGTTCTTGCGTGAAGACCTCCCAGTGTTGGTGTTTCTACAGCGTGAGTGCAGCGGTGATCGTGAGCTTCTCAAGCTCTCAACAGCTGTTTTAACAGCATCAAATTTCTATTTGTTTGTGTGTTTGACAGTTGGTTAGAGGGCGAGAAGTGAGTTCTTCACTGTTTCAGTTCGCTGATTCAGTGTTGCCGCGATCATTCCCTGTGTGCTCCGGCACTGGTTGTGGTCACATTTCCTAAAAGAGAAACACGGGTGCGTTTGCGTTTTTAAAAAAAAGAAAAAGAAAATGTCATTCTGCCTGTGCGTTTCTGGATGCATTCATTCCCTGTCTCTCTTTGAAATGGTCACAATTGTTGCATCAGGTGTTTGGGCATACAGCAAGCTGAAGCAGCTTTTGTGGACAGTTCATGTTCCCGTTGTGGGAATATGACTGTCGCGGTGTTGAGGTCGAGACTCTCCTTCGTCCGCAAAGCGCAAGTCCCCATTACCACGCCCCGCCTTCGGGTGCCACGTGGGGTGGGTGATAGGAGGATAGTGTTGAATGACTTGCCCGGTAACCATTCCCTGTGGGCTCCTCAGTCCTCCCTTCCACCGCAGCCAGTGGAGTCCCCCGTGGAGCGTGCTGGTCCATATGTAATGGGTGGACTGGTCGTTTCACCCGGGGCTCACCCAGAGGACAGGATGCTGATTGCAGCATTGGAGGGTGAGCTTGCCTCTGGAGATGATGACTCGATTGCGTTATCTCCCTCTGGGAACGTAACGTTGCCTGAGCCGGATCCAGAATTGTCAGCTATGCTGAAGTGGGCTGCCGAGGTAGTCGAGCTCGAGTGTTACCCTCCCCCATGTCCTGCTCAGTCTCGGTTGGATGATTGGTATCTCGGGGCGGGCCATGCTGGTTCTCAGCCCGCCGCCCGAGTGTCCTTCTTTCCCATGGAGTGCATGGAGAGCTTACTAGGTCGTGGACGGCACCTTTTACTGGCGAAAACTGCCTGAGTGGTCCTTTCCCCCTCGCTACCCTTGAGGGAGGAGCGGTGAAGGGTTATGAGGCTATCCCTCCAGTGGAGCGGTCTGTTGCGACACACCTGTGTCCAATGGCCGCTGCATCTGGGGGATCCTTATCTCCCCTCGCAGGCCTGAGAGCTTGCGTCAGGTTTGACGGTCAGAGCCTACAAAGCTTGCGGGCAAGCCGCCTCCTCTTTGCATGCCATGGCATTGTTGCAGGTCTATCAGGCCAAGACACTCGTAGACATGCACAAGGGTAGTCTAGACCGTGCGCTCATGAGTGAGCTCCGCACTGCTGCTGACCTCGCCCTCACGGGCATGAGCGTCGCAGCGTGCGTGATCGGTCTAGCAGTGTCCACCCTAGTGGTCCAGGAGCGCCATCGTTGGCTAAGCCTGATTGAGATGGCGGATGCAGACAAGGTTTGGTTCCTGGACTCCCCAATTTCCCAGGTTGGGTTGTTCGGTGACACGATGGAGAGCTGTGCCCACAGCTCACCGCCGCCCAGGCACTGACGGAGGCCACCCGACACATCCTGCCCCGGCGGCCCACTGTTGCCTCAGAACATCATTTTGCAAAATAGAAATATATGAGAAACGTGTAGGAATTTATTTTATTTTAAATTTAATTTAAAATTGAATTTCCCTTAAATTAAATACACTCGCCAAGTAAAGCATCAAGTTTTGTGCTATCAAGCTGTGGCTTTGATTCCACGTCTTTGTGTGGAATCTTGAATGAGACAGGGTTTCCCTGCCATAGACAAGCACGGCAAGGTCCCCGATGTACACTGACGGATTTGCCGTCCGCAGAGAGTCAAGCTTTCGCTTGGGGACCTTGACATCACAGCCTGGCACGAGAAACACCTGAAAAATAATTGTCAGTTTGCAATGGGTTAGCCTATACTTTGTTGTTAGACACTAAACTAATGAGATGATAATGAAACGCATTCCCTGGGATATATATCTCTTCATCATCTGAGCATTAATGCAAATAAACCAAGTTATTATTCCCCAACCAAACAGGAAATCTGAGAGACATTCTCACATTTCCCAATAAAATTAACGAGGGTGCGAAATGCTTCTGTGCAATGTAAGCTTGTCCACACAGCTTTTTAATGACTCCACAGCATTAAACATTTCACTGGGAAACATGGGAATGCTTCCTAGATTTTCTGTGGTCAGGCAACATTCATAATAACCACTTATCAAGCACATTCACCATGCAGATTTTTCAGGTAATGTGTATAATTACCGCCAAGTTGATTTCTGGGCCATTGTATGATCACCTTCCCACATGGACCGTAACACTTACACTGAAAAAAATTATAAACGCCACACTTTTGTTTTTGCCCCCCTTTTTCATGAGCTGAAGTTTTTTTTTATTCACTATATTAAGTCATATTAACTACTCAAGTGCCAATGATTTATGTTTTAAAAAAAGACTTGCTTCTTTTCCTATTTGGCTTGATGTTTTGTAATGAGATTTAAAATTGTATCTACTTGTATAGCTTATTATAGAAGCTAGTATGAATCAATGTTGTTACAATACTCTTACACCTTGGAAGAATTGCCAATAAAATCAGTAAAAATGTATCTGTTTCTGTGTTATTATCGCTGTGTACAAGATCTGGTTCAGTTCCATGCTTATTTTATTTACTCTATACAGTCCCTCCAGTTTTTCGCGATTCCGCGATCGCTGAATACAACGCAAAATCAACAAAATGTCGCATTTTTTTGCGACCCTGCATAATTCCTAATTTAACCGCAAAATAATCACAAAAATGAAAAAGACCTCACAAAACATTAAATTATAATCACCCAATTGAAATATCTCTAGTTTAATTAAAGTTTCAATGCATTTTTACGTGGATACAGATGTTGCAGGAAAAGGGGAAATCCTTTTCCTCGATTTACTGAAGCCTATAATGTAAACGCATTTTGCAGGCTGCAGCTGCACAGTGAGTGTCTGGCTCACTCATTGGCTGTGCTGCGGCAACTGCACATCCAATGGCGCGGGCGCCTCTGACGTGTGCGCCAATGAGCTAGCATCACGGCATTACACATAAGAGCCCGCCAAGGGGGCGCGGCCTTAGCCTATTATTCTTTTACCGTCTGATATTAGTCCCCGAAAAATGCCATTTTAGCAGGTTTAACGACTGAAGCGACAACTTGTCAGGTTATTATAGTGCGGCCGGCTACGGAACTGAGGTTAAGATAGTAACCGAGTAGTTCCCTTTCGAACTGTCACTTCGTATTGCGTTGCTTTACGCAGTGGGGACGCCATGCAAAACGCCGCACTATAAGTAACTGGTTGCCTACTGCAGCTCAGGAGAAGCCTCAACTCAGGATTTACACACAGTTCTCTACAGTATAAATTACTACACCTGCTGTTAATATTTACATAGGTAAGGTAGAAAAATTGCCCATAGGTTGTTTTAAAAGTTAATTTGATTAGACCAAAATAAACAAGCTTTATGCATTTTGTTTGTGATTTGTGTCATGTATGACTATTGTGCATCTGACAAAATACTATTATGGTAAATGTGATGTCCTAATTATACAATGTAAAAATCGCAAATTTTTTCACAAATTTCTGGAAATTACCACCACAAAATCAGTGATTTTGATCGCAAAAATCACACAAAAAAATCGTGAAATTCTGGAGGGACTGTCTATAAGCTATTCCACCCGAAAGCTTGTTACTATATAAACATGAACATGTTAGTTTATAAGGCAGTGTGTAATATTATGGTTTTTTTTTTAAAAGTATTTAATAAACTACTCAATCAAAATAGTAAACACAAGTACAAGCCAATAATACTTTATATAATATATAATTAATTATACTTTTAAGTATATCTCGATCAACAAGTATAGGCCAAATATACTTAGACTTTTCTGTCAGTATAAGTCAAGTACACTTAAGTGCAATTTGAAGTATATTTCTGAGAAGTACATGAAAAGTAGACTGAAAGTATGCTTTCTTATTTTTAGTTTAAAAGAAGTATACTAATTGCACACTTGAATAAACGTATTTTTCTGTGATGAAGCGGGTGCCACTGCTCGCTTCCGGGGAAGGGAATAAAGGTAACTTGGGTCCGTGAGGATGTAAACAAAATGATGGCTTATTCGCAGAGCACTCTCGTGCAAGGTGTAATTTATTTACAGTGCCAAAAAAACAGACAGTCCACAGTGAAATATATATACAGGTACACACAAAAACCTAAAAAGTACCAAAAAATAAATAAAATAATAATAAAGACAGAAAACTCTCCAAAACGTATCCACAGTAAAAGGTTTGCTTGAGGCACCGCAGTTGCACTCTCGCTCTGACTTGGTTGACAAGTCCTGATTGTGAGTCTGGTAAGTAAGGGTTGTCATGAGATCCTGTGAGTGTTTGTGTCACAGTGTCTGGTTTGTGTTTCCCCGGGTGTCCACTAGAGGTCCTTGTCCCCCACGGTGTCATTCTCTCATGCACTACATTTCCCATCATCCTGTTCTGTCTAATCATTGATCATTGCACACAGCTGTTTCCTGTCACCTTGTTAGTATCTGTATAAATACCCTGTCTGTTTCAGTCCATGTCATGGAGTCGCTGTTATTTGTCAATACACTTCTGGGGCCTGTACCATGAAGGTAGCTGAACAAACTCGGGGTTACAGGATTAGTTTTGAGTTGAAAAAACCAAACCGATGCAATCAGGCTTTATTGGTACCATGATGCAGCTCATCGACTTTCTCTGTCAACTCAGGCTTTGATCTTAAGCTATGATTACTCCACGCGCGCGTGCACATAAAAGAGTGACGTCGACA